>CM065743.1:50566754-50649254 GCA_033310375.1 Conus canariensis | reverse complement strand
TGGTACATGTGTGTACACAATCACTTTATCAGCTGTCTTCCTTTCTACTGAACACTACGCTCTGTCCTTATTTCCCTCCTCTGACGATGGGTTTCGCTGTACCCTCTTCAATTCATACCAAAAAACAAAACAAAAAAAAGCAAAAAAAAAAAGCATCTAACTACAAAGCTGTTCTCCTTATTTAAGCAATGTCCATCAAAGCGTACAAAAGAACCCGACTGAAAGGTGAAAGCCTTTTGCTGTAAGCCAAGACCTGCCCCTCACCGACTGAAAGGTGAAACCCTTTTGCTGTAAGCCAAGACCTGCCCCTCACCGACTGAAAGGTGAAACCCTTTTGCTGTAAGCCAAGACCTGCCCCTCACCGACTGAAAGGTGAAACCCTTTTGCTGTAAGCCAAGACCTGCCCCTCACCGACTGAAAGGTGAAACCCTTTTGCTGTAAGCCAAGACCTGCCCCTCACCGACTGAAAGGTGAAACCCTTTTGCTGTAAGCCAAGACCTGCCCCTCACCGACTGAAAGGTGAAACCCTTTTGCTGTAAGCCAAGACCTGCCCCTCACCGACTGAAAGGTGAAACCCTTTTGCTGTAAGCCAAGACCTGCCCCTCACCGACTGAAAGGTGAAACCCTTTTGCTGTAAGCCAAGACCTGCCCCTCACCGACTGAAAGGTGAAACCCTTTTGCTGTAAGCCAAGACCTGCCCCTCACCGACTGAAAGGTGAAACCCTTTTGCTGTAAGCCAAGACTTGCCCCTCACCGACTGAAAGGTGAAACCCTTTTGCTGTAAGCCAAGACCTGCCCTTAACCGACTGAAAGGTGAAACCCTTTTGCTGTAAGCCAAGACTTGCCCCTCACCGACTGAAAGGTGAAACCCTTTTGCTGTAAGCCAAGACTTGCCCCTCAACAAAAACTGAATGCCCTGGTGACAGCAGTTCTCTCTCTCTCTCTCCTTTGACATCAAAACAATTCAAACCAACATTGCAGTTATTGAGGTGCAAGCTTTCAGAAGTTCCCATTTCAGGCCAGGCCTATTGAAATGACCCCTTGTGTGCTATCCATAATTTGGGAGTCCCCCCCCCCCCCCCTTTTTTTTTTTTCTTTTCTTGGAACAAATTCCAATAAGCGGATGGACACAAACCCTTGATTTTCTAGTGCTACACACACAACTGCCAGAGATTCAGCTCATAGAAAATGTGCCTCTTGCTCTTACCGCTTTTTTTTTTTTTTTTTTCACAACTTAGGACCCTAAATCTATGCCCAGGACTGTCTGAAAGTAACTTTCAGAAAAACAGAGAGAGAGAGAGAGAGAGAGAGAGAGAGAGAGAGAGAGGGAGAGGGAGGGGGGGGGGGAGAGATTAAGAATTCACTAAGAGAAAAACTTTTAAATATTCATATTCACATGACAGAATCTGAACTGTACACCTCTGTCAGTTCCACACTAAACTCACAGGAGTTGAAACAAGAAAGAAATGTCCTGTCCAGCCCCTCTTTCCTCAAGGCTGAACTCCAACTAAACTCTGTTATAATAACCCCCCCCCCCCCCCATATCGGCAGAGAGATATATATATATATATTGACCACTCAAGTCAAATGACCACAAAAGTTGAACTGCTGTCTTCCTACTGTTACAAGCACACATGCTGATTACTGGAAAATGTGTATAAATAAACCAGTGATTTAACGGATCAACGCATTAAAAGGTCAATGTTCATTAACAACAACAACAAGAAAAGAAAAAAAAATAAAATAAAAAAAAAGAGAAAATCAACGTTCACCAACATAAAGTAGACAAGGCAAAACCAAACCAATCAATATCCACCAACACGAATGAGATGTTTGAGCGCACACACACACACACGTTGTCCAGACACACCGTTCAGGTGTGCCAGCTCCCAGCAGTCTTGGCACAGAAGGAAAGGTTCCACTCCTCATTTTTTTTCTGCTTTCCCTCCTGCATTCACTCTTCTTCCTTCTTCTTTTTCCGCTTTCCCTCCCTGCATTCACTCTTCTTCTTCTTCTTTTTCTGCTTTCCCTCCCTCCATTCACTCTTCTTCTTCTTCTTTTTCTGCTTTCCCTCCCTCCATTCACTCTTCTTCCTTCTTCTTTTTCCGCTTTCCCTCCCTCCATTCACTCTTCTTCTTCTTCTTTTTCTGCTTTCCCTCCCTCCATTCACTCTTCTTCTTCTTCTTTTTCTGCTTTCCCTCCCTCCATTCACTCTTCTTCTTCTTCTTTTTCTGCTTTCCCTCCCTCCATTCACTCTTCTTCCTTCTTCTTTTTCCGCTTTCCCTCCTTGCATTCACCCTTTTTCCTTCTTCTTTTTCGTTTTTTTTTTTTTTCCCTTTAATGTCTGGCTATTTCCTTCAGAAGCAGGTCAATCTTTACTTTTTGTGTTCTTTTTAGAAATACATGCAATACCGTTTTCTGATGAACATTCTGATCAACTTATAATCTTTCTACTGTATTCTCATTGAATCTGTCTGCACGAAGTTAATTAATACTCCACATCTTCCAACTGTATTCTCATTGAATCTGTCTGCACCAAGTTAATACTCCACATTCATCTTTCAACTGTATTCTCGCTATTCGGTCTCATTTTGATTCAATCACACATTTTGTTTTGGGGAAAAAGAAAAAAAAAGAAGATATTGTGGCTCATTTAAGCTTTTTGCCTCACTAGCGACAATATTGATTTTTGTTTTTTTTGCCCCCTTTGAAACTTGAATCAAGACCTCTTCTCTTGCAGACAGGTGAACTGAGGACATGCCACTTCCATGACCCGACTCTTGTGCTGAACTGAATCAAAACCTCTTCTCTTGCAGACAGGTGAACCGTGGAGGACATACCACTTTCATGACCTGACTCTTGTGCAGAACAGGACATTTCAGGACAACATTTGACACTGGCTCAGGTTTTCGTCTTCACCACATCTACCTACAATGCTGACTTTGAAATATAGATTCCCCACCTCCCATCAAATTTTACACCAATCTCTGACCTATAGAGTATATCTTCCAGCTCCTATTAGATTACACAGAACAATCTAAAAATAAAGGATTAAAATACTTACGCAATACATGCTGAACACTGGCTATATAGTCTTGTCTTTTATTTTTCTTTTTGTCTTTAGTGCTACTTCCAGAAAAGGTGGGGGTTTTCTTTTCTAATGTTTTCATTTTTCGACATTCATGACTAAAACTTCCCACATCTTAAAAAATGATAATTTTCTCTGAAAAAGGCTTTTTTTCACCCATTCTCTCTCTCTTTTCTCTTTCTTCTCTTAGCTCCAGCAAAAACAACCGTACCATTCTTACTTCTTCAAACTGCTCGCTTACTTCTCTTTGGCGCACCTCTTTGGAACACCCAATGTCACTCTTTCTGGAAGGGCTTTCTGCTGCTCACACTCCCCACGCCCACTGCCTTTTTTCCCCTCTCATCTGACCGACACACAGATCCACCTCACTTGATCTCACATCAGACTACAACATTCTCCCCACCCCAAGAGTATTCTTTCACATCATCCACTCTGGCTCTCCTGTCTTCGCTCCCTTTGTCTCTTGCGGGCACTATCTCTATCTCTCTCTCCACACCCTGAAAATCGTCAACGCAGTTTCTTTCCCTCCCTCTCCTCCGCCTCCCTCCACCGTACCCTGGCACCACTCCCCCTCCCTCCCTCCCGCCCCAGTCCCAACCTCTATCTGACAGCCAGGGCCCTCTGGATGTCGCCCGTTTCCTGGCTTTGCTCATGACGGTGCAGTACTGGGTGAAGAGGTCGGTCATATGGCTCAGCTTCACGCCCTGCGGCTCCTCCAGCTGGATCTCCGACAGGTTCTCAAACATCTGTGTCAGGAAGTTCTGCAGTTCCTCCACCTTGGTTTCTGCAGAACAGGGGAGAGAACGCATGAAACGGGTGAACTGACAGGCAGGTATATCCAATCTTTTGTAAAGAAAAAAACACTGCAAGCCACTGGGGTGAACTGACAGGCAGGTATATCCAATCTTTTGTAAAGAAACAAACACTGCAAGCCACTGGGGTGAACTGACAGGCAGGTATATCCAATCTTTTGTAAAGAAAAAAACAAACAAACACTGCAAGCCACTGGGGTGAACTGACAGGCAGGTATATCCAATCTTTTGTAAAGAAAAAAACAAAGAAACAAACACTGCAAGCCACTGGGGTGAACTGACAGGCAGGTATATCCAATCTTTTGTAAAGAAAAAAACAAAGAAACAAACACTGCAAGCCACTGGGGTGAACTGACAGGCAGGTATATCCAATCTTTTGTAAAGAAAAAAACAAAGAAACAAACACTGCAAGCCACTGGGGTGAAGTGGCTGGAAGTTCATGGGTTCCATCCCATCAAAATTATCCTATTATCGAGGGAGTTCGGGGTCCTGACCCAGTTCACTCTTCATACTTGTATGATGTTTCTGTACATTGTTAATGTCAATCATCGGAATTTTTTTTTTAGTTATGTGTGCCCATACAAAAAGAAACAAAAACAACAAAAACCTCTTCACTCTGGTACTGCTGGGTGTACCATTTAACTCTATGAGACTAAACAGAGAAGTTTCATCCCATGAAAAATGGATGCATCTTAACCTCTTCTTCCCATCACACCCGCCAGCGCCTGGTAAAGGTCAGCGTGGCTGTTTACACAGCTCCTGCAATCGCCCGGTAAAACACGTGGCAACAATAGGCGCCGCCATGTTTCTCGTTGAAAAGGAAGACTCGCGAGAACTTGACTCTGTTTTTCCTTTAGCGATTCACTTCCGTTTGCAAACAACCGCGAGTCGATACGTGCCATAGTTCTCGAGTTATGAATTTTTTAAGTTTTGTGGTCGAAGTGCTGTTTTTCACCATGACTAACCTTGACTTCTGTCGTTCTATAATGAGATTTAGTGATGAAAATACTGTGATTTGTGGGATTTACGGCACAAGACTTAGTGCAAGTGCTGGGTAATGAAGCTTAGAGTGACCTAGATTTTGACTGGGATGAGGTTCCCGATATGATGAACAACGATTCAGAAGCAAGTTCTGAAGAAGAAGATTTTTTTTCCCCCGAGTAAATGGCTCATGTGACATTCTTCAAACTTATGATATAGCTACATACATATTCGTAGGAATTTTTTATTTATTTTCATTTCATTATTTTCTTTCCTCTATTTGAAATTAATTTTTAAATTGGGTAACCATGTTCAAATTACGGAGTTACTTCTCGGCCTAAGTAAGCGCAGGTAAGTGCATACAGATGAGGGTTAAATTTCCTACACATCACACCCTTTGTCTCTCTGTCAGGCCTGACCGACGCTATGGTACACAGTACACAAGGAAGCAGACAGTGTACCCCATCATGCAGTCTTAGACCAAACCTGAACTCCACAGTTATCATCATCATGGTACACAGTACACAAGGAAGCAGTGTACCCCATCATGTAGTCTTAGACCAAACCTGAACTCCACAGTTATCATCATCATGGTACACAGTACACAAGGAAGCAGACAGTGTACCCCATCATGCAGTCTTAGACCAAACCTGAACTCCACAGTTGTCATCATCAACATCCCTTATAAGCATAAAAAACAAACAAACAATGACCTAATTTCTTTAGTCTGTTATACCCTGCTCTGGTGATGAGCACAAGTTTGAGTTTCCCTACAGATGTATATACCCGTTGTGAATTTGTGTCTTTTTCAGTCAACAGATTTTGCCAGGAATTCTGGTTAGATCAGCGATGCCAACCTCTTTCATAATGTCACAGCACATGACTGGCACGTGTTATGCTATGATCTGAACTAGGTTGACCTAAGCATCTTTCAAACAAAAGAAACCAATAGTGGTTGTTCCTTCTCAACAGGGCTGGAATTTTCCAAACCATTAGAAATGTTAATCAGACCAAGGGATGGCATGACTGCATTTACTCGATGAAGGATTGAACATACATTGCAAAGTGGATCTGCATGATTTTCAAGGTGAAACACAATGTTTTTCACTTCTTGTATTCTGATCTGGTGAAGTATAGGAACAAATCTGAACGAAGGTACTCAGAAACAGAGTAGAAACACCCCACCCCCCACCCCTGTCTGTCCCATCTGGTGAAGTATAGGAACAAGTCTGAATGAAGGTACTCAGAACTCAGAAACACAGTAGAACCCCCCCCCCCCCCCTCCCCCCTCCTTTCTGTCCCATCTGGTGAAGTATAGGAACAAGTCTGAATGATGGTACTCAGAAACACAGTAAACCCCCCCCCCCCCCCCCCCCCCTCCTTTCTGTCCCATCTGGTGAAGTATAGGAACAAGTCTGAACGAAGGTACTCAGAAACACAGTAGAAACACCCCCCCCCCCTCCTTTCTGTCCCATCTGGTGATGTATAGGAACAAGTCTGAATGAAGGTACTCAGAAACACAGCAGAACCTCCCCTCCCCCCCCCCCCCCCCCCCTCCTCCTTTCTGTCCCATCTGGTGAAGTATAGGAACAAGTCTGAATGATGGTACTCAGAAACACAGTAAACCCCCCCCCCCCCCCCCCCCCCCTCCTTTCTGTCCCATCTGGGGAAGTATAGGAACAAGTCTGAATGAAGGTACTCAGAAACACAGTAGAACCTCCCCCCCCCCCCCCCCCCCCTTCCTCCTTTCTGTCCCATCTGGTGAAGTATAGGAATAAGTCTGAACGAAGGTACTCAGAAACACAGTAGAACCTCCCCCCCCCCCCCCCCCTTCCTCCTTTCTGTCCCATCTGGTGAAGTATAGGAATAAGTCTGAACGAAGGTACTCAGAAACACAGTAGAACCCCCCCCCCCCCTTCCTCCTTTCTGTCCCATCTGGTGAAGTATAGGAATAAGTCTGAACGAAGGTACTCAGAAACACAGTTGAACCTCCCCCCCCCCCCCCCTCCTCCTTTCTGTCCCATCTGGTGAAGTATAGGAATAAGTCTGAACGAAGGTACTCAGAAACACAGTAGACCCCCCCCCCCCCCTCCTTTCTGTCCCATCTGGTGAAGTATAGGAACAAGTCTGAACCAAGGTACTCAGAATCACAGTAGAACCCCCCCCCCCCCCCCCCTTCTGTCCCAACTTCCCCTCCTCCCACCACAGTGCGCACCCCCTCTGTTGCCCCCCCACCCCCTCCCTCCCTCTGACAGTTGCTCACCAGACAGTTCTTTCTCCAGGAAGGCACACCAGCATCCACGCAGCTCCTCCAGAGCAGCAGTGTCGGAGTCCACCCCCGACTGCGACAGGAAGGCCAGCGAGGGCAGGATCTGGTTGCGCATCAAGGTCAAGGCCTCCGAAACGTCCACATCGGCTTCAAACTGCTGCATGGCTTCCCCATTCACGTGCTTTTAGGAGAAAAATTGTCACAATGAAAGAAACAAGAAGACATGTAATGATTCTAATCTCAGTAATATTCAAGTCACAATGAAGGAAACAAGAAGACATGTAATGATTCTAATCTCAGTAATATTCAAGTCACAATGAAGGAAACAAGAAGACATGTAATGATTCTGATCTCAGTAATATTCAAGTCACAATGAAAGAAACAAGAAGACATGTAATGATTCTGATCTCAGTAATATTCAAGTCACAATGAAGGAAACAAGAAGACATGTAATGATTCTGATCTCAGTAATATTCAAGTCACAATCAAGGAAACAATAAGACATGTAATGATTCTAATCTCAGTAATATATATGTCACAATGAAGGAAACACTAAGACATGTAATGATTCTAATCTCAGTAATATTCAAGTCACAATGAAGGAAACAAGAAGACATGTAATAATTCTAATCTCAGTAATATTCAAGTCACAATGAAGGAAACAATAAGACATGTAATAATTCTAATCTCAGTAATATTCAAGTCGCAATGAAGGAAACAATAAGACGTAATGATTCTAATCTCAGTAATATTCAAGTCACAATGATCTTTCTTTGAGTGTCCACCTTCATCGAGTTGATTATTCTGACACTTTCGTGTGTATGACTGTTTTTTATCCTGCCATTAAGGCAGCCACACTCCAACTTCGGGGAAGGTGCATGCTATGTGTAACGTGTCATCCATACCAACGGCCAAACTGGCCTTCTCTTCCAAAAGTTGGTGATGGGATTTGACGTGTGTGCAAGATGTGCGTGCGTTCACACATGGAACCTCGGTTTATAGTCTCATTCGAAGTACTGCATGGGGAATGGAGTCAGAACCAATGTTAACTCCGAGGGAAAAATCCCCCTGTACCGAAATTCGAACCCGTAACCTCAGGACCACGAGTTGGGCGCTCTACCAACTGAGCTATTCCGGCCCCGAATGATGGAAACAAGAAGACATGTAATGATTCTAATCTCAGTAATATATACGTCACAATGAAGGAAACATAAGACATGTAATGATTCTGATCTCAGTAATATATATGTCACAATGAAGGAAACAAGAAGACATGTAATGATTCTGATCTCAGTAATATTCAAGTCACAATGAAGGAAACAAGAAGACATGTAATGATTCTGATCTCAGTAATATATCACGGGACACAGACATTACAGCATAGTGATGGTAACAGGTATGATTATAATCCTTACAGTAATAACAAGAATACTGCCAATATTCATATAAACAGATACTACCACACAGATTTGATGTTCGTAAGCCATTGAAAGAGCAACCATAACATGCACACACACACACACACAAACACACATTTGGTAAATCTACCCGTTTCCCTGTTTCATATACTGTTTTGTGTAGATTCTAAATCTGTTTTGCAAGCACTAAATTCATTTAATACAAAAGTAAGAGGGGAACTTGTCACTGAAATTATTCACTTAATTCATTTCCTGTCTGTACATGGTACCAGTGGTTCCTTCTCATTGTGGATTATCTGCAAATGAATGGGCGGACCGAACAGCAAAAAAGGGTGCAAAGAATCATAGCATTTCTACTGAAATAAAAATCCCCCTGTCCCTACAAGAAGGATGTTCTCTTGTGGAAAAAACTTGCTGCAGTTTTATAAAACTGCAGCAAGAAGGAAGAGATCTTTCTGATGACCTTTGGCGTAAAAAATCTATAAAAACATTTTTTGTGCCAGTAAAAATTACCATCGTCATAGGCTATTCACAAGCATGGTTTTTAGACTTTAGACTTGATGCATTTAAAACGAAATTCAGTCATAATATAACGTGTGTATGTGGCGAAAATATCTCGCCGGTTCATGTTATTTTTCTTTGCCAGCAGTTGAAAAAACATTTGCCTAGTTGGCTCTCAGACACTGAGCCATCCCGCTCATGTTTCGAAAAGTTACTTTCGAATTGTTTACAAATATTTGACATTGTACAGGGACTGTATAAGAGTCCCATTGGTAACTTGCTCTGATTGATTCCTTGTTTTGATAATGTTGTGTTAGGCTGTATTACAGTTTGTGTATTTTTCCATTTAGTATTGCCGACACCCCTCCCCTCTCCCCCCCCCCCCCCCCCCCCCCACACACACTCCCGACCCCTCCCCTATCCCCCCTGATCCTGACCTTCCCTCCCCTTCAATGTAATTGGAATTTACTAATTTAAAACATTTGCATATACAGTATTATTTAAGTGTTTTCTCTCTCACGCGGATACACACTCACACATGTACACACACACACACTCACGTGTGTGCGCGCGCGCACACACACACACACACACGCACACACACACACATATACACACACACGTATGTACGTACACACACACACACACTTGGCTTTTTTTTTTTGTTTTGTTTTGTCTAATATCACTTAAAGTGAAAAGACATTAAATTAAAGAACGAACGAAACACATTTACAAGCTGTGGAAGAATATGACAGCTACTCAGACCTTGAAGGCCTGAGCTCCCATCAGGATGCCCTCTTTGCTCTCTCTCTCTCTCTCTTAGACTGGCTTACTCCTGACAGCAGACCCAAACTTCTGGTGCTACTGACAAACTAGCAGACTGGTCATGACTGTCCCTGGGTTCCTGTGCACTCTCCTGCACAGTAATGTAGAATGAACATATGTGGAAGGATCTGGGACGTGTTCAGAGGCCCACCACATCTGGGATGTGTTCAGAGGCCCACCACATCTGGGACGTGTTCAAAGGCCCACCATATCTGGGACATGTTCAGAGGCCCACCACATCTGGGACGTGTTCAGAGGCCCAACACATCTGGGAGGTGTTCAGAGGCCCACCACATGCGAGTGAAAAGATGTTGTCAGGGATGACTTGATGACCAACATTACTTCCACTGCTTGCTTCTAAAGTTGGTTGGTTGGTTGGTTTTCACCTCATCTTCATGCCCCCTCAGACGCACTTGTCCCAAGCCGCTCACTCCAGCCACACCCCCTCCTTCCAACAACCTTTATTCCAATCAGTTCAATAGGTTTTTGTACAGTCTTGCTGACTGACAAGCCAACAACACCCCCTCCTTCCAACACCCTTTATTCCAATCAGTTCAATAGGTTTTTGTACAGCCTTGCTGACTGACAAGCCAACAACACCCCCTCCTTCCAACACCCTTTATTCCAATCAGTTCAATAGGTTTTTGTACAGTCTTCCTGACTGACAAGCCAACAACACCCCCTCCTTCCAACACCCTTTATTCCAATCAGTTCAATAGGTTTTTGTACAGTCTTGCTGACTGATAAGCCAACAACACCCCCTCCTTCCAACACCCTTTATTCCAATCAGTTCAATAGGTTTTTGTACAGTCTTGCTGACTGACAAGCCAACAACACCCCCTCCTTCCAACACCCTTTATTCCCATCAGTTCAATAGGTTTTTGTACAGTCTTGCTGACTAACAAGCCTGTGAAAGCATAAACTTCTTCGCTGAAGTACAAAAGATGAGGACAAAACTACAACCCTATGACCAAAACAACTGGCGTACAAATCAAGACAAAAGGTGTCACACACACACACACACACACACACAGAGGCAGAAGAAGCAGAGAAGACTGATGATGCAGGTGGAGCACCAACCTGCAGACAGTTGCGTCGAAAGAAAGAGATGAGGCGGTTGTCAATGCCCGCCAGGCTGGTCAAGCTGTGGCAGGCGGAGCGGTTGTGGAGCCAGGACTGGTTGAAGTAGGGCAAGGCTTCTGTGTACCTTCACATACCAAAACCCACTGTGCCCTCACACACCAAAACCCACTGTGCCTTCACACACCAAAACCCATTGTGCCCTCACACACCAAAACCCACTGTGCCCTCACACACCAAAACCCACTGTGCCTTCACACACCAAAACCCACTGTGCCCTCACACACCAAAACCCATTGTGCCCTCACACACCAAAACCCATTGTGCCCTCACACACCAAAACCCACTGTACCTTCACACACCAAAACCCATTGTGCCCTCACACACCAAAACCCACTGTACCTTCACACACCAAAACCCACTGTGCCCTCACACACCAAAACCCACTGTACCTTCACACACCAAAACCCACTGTACCTTCACACACCAAAACCCACTGTGCCTTCACACACCAAAACCCATTGTGCCTTCACACACCCAAAACCCATTGTACCTTCACACACCAAAACCCATTGTGCCTTCCACACCAAAACCCACTGTACCTTCACACACCAAAACCCACTGTGCCTTCACACACCAAAACCCACTGTGCCTTCACACACCAAAACCCATTGTACCTTCACACACCAAAACCCATTGTGCCTTCCACACCAAAACCCACTGTACCTTCACACACCAAAACCCACTGTGCCTTCACACACCAAAACCCACTGTGCCTTCACACACCAAAACCCATTGTACCTTCACACACTAAAACTCACTGTGCAAATACGCTTCACTGCTGGTTTTTTCCCTTACTTTACACCTATTTCACTTGCCTTCTTTTTCTATGAGCACAATGCCTTACTGCAATGTTTTTATTTCAGCTGTTTTAGCACTAATGATATGTAAATCAGTATTTGATTCATCAGATCTATGAGCACAATGCCTTACTGCAATGTTTTTATTTCAGCTGTTTTAGCACTAATGATATGTAAATCAGTATTTGATTCATCAGATCTATGAGCACAATGCCTTACTGCAATGTTTTTATTTCAGCTGTTTTAGCACTAATGATATGTAAATCAGTATTTGATTCATCAGATCTATGAGCACAATGCCTTACTGCAATGTTTTTATTTCAGCTGTTTTAGCACTAATGATATGTAAATCAGTATTTGATTCATCAGAAATAACTTCACCCTTTCAAGTATGAAAAAAAACCCACTTACACAAAAACAGCACCACAAAAACAACTAAAACGAACTGAAACAAAGACAAA
Organism: Conus canariensis; assembly: GCA_033310375.1. Classification (NCBI taxonomy): domain Eukaryota; kingdom Metazoa; phylum Mollusca; class Gastropoda; order Neogastropoda; family Conidae; genus Conus; species Conus canariensis. The sequence continues at coordinate 50,636,959 of CM065743.1, read as the reverse complement.
TCTTTAAACTACAAAAACACTGCTATTCTTGAACAAACTCATAAGCAGCATGAAATAAACTGAAGCTGTGTGCGTGTATTGTGGAGTGTGATGTGCATTTTCTATACAACGGCTGACTGTGCACAGCACTCACTCCACTGTAAAATGTCACAGAGTCAACTCGTGTGACTGCTGTGTCACACGGACTCTCCTCACAGAGTTCTGGTAGTTTTCACCTGAAGGTCTTCGATCATTGTCACACGGACTCTCCTCACAGAGTTCTGGTGGTTTTCACCTGAAGGTCTTCGATCATTGTCACACGGACTCTCCTCACAGAGTTCTGGTGGTTTTCACCTGAAGGCCTTCAATCATTGTCATACTGACTCTCCTCACGGAGTTCGGGTAGTTTTCACCTGAAGGCCTTCAATCATTGTCACACGGACTCTCCTCACAGAGTTCTGGTGGTTTTCACCTGAAGGCCTTCAATCATTGTCACACGGACTCTCCTCACGGAGTTCTGGTAGTTTTCACCTGAAGGCCTTCAATCACTGTCACACAGACTCTCCTCATGGAGTTCGGGTAGTTTTCGCCTGAAGGCCTTCAATCATTGCCACACGGACTCTCCTCACAGAGTTCGGGTAGTTTTCGCCTGAAGGCCTTCAATCATTGTCACACGGACTCTCCTCACAGAGTTCAGGTAGTTTTCACCTGAAGGCCTTCAATCATTGTCACACGGACTCTCCTCACAGTGTTCGGGTAGTTTTCACCTGAAGGTCTTCAATCATTGTCACACGGACTCTCCTCACAGAGTTCTGGTAGTTTTCACCTGAAGGTCTTCAATCAACCCACCTTTTCTATCACTGACCCACAGCTAGTAGTACTGTAACTGTGAAGAACTTTCTGATAGCAAAGCAGCCTTGTGATTGAGGTGGAAGGATCACAACATGTTTCTGCTTTCCTTTCGCAACTAAGTGGCAGACTGACACATGACATACCACAGGAACCTCACTGACTTGATTGGAGAGCAGGATGCAGCCCCTCTTTCTATCAATTACATTTCCCGAGGCCTTCATTTCTGTTGGGCGCTTATTTATATGTAGCCTAGCTGTCACAGACTCCAAGTTTCTGACTATGGCATGTCAATGCAGCACTTGGCACCTGGCCCTGCTACTTCTTACCCCTCCTCTCCCTGTCCCTCTCTCTCTCTGCCAGAATAAAATATCTGTCGTCAAAATGGATGGCCCTGGTGATTTTCCGTCATGCTTATCTTTCATCTGTAAGATCCTAAAAATTTTCCACTTTTGGAATCAGTATCTCTCCTGATGTCCGTGCTCTGGATGATACACCTGCCATGCAGTATTCAGATTGCTGTTGGTCTCAGATTCAGTCACGCGCCTCTGGCCTTGCATCAAGCAACACACACTAAAAACGATGATAAAGTTTGTAGAGAAAACTGAGGAGAAGAGCAGGAGTCACAACAGCAGAAAACGAATCCCTCCAATGTGATCAACTGCAGCGGGCAAGTAGCTTCCATCTTCGACAGTCTGAGGATGCCGAGGAACACGTCTGGCTTTGACCAGAAAGCAGTGTGTGGTGTGGTGATGCCTGACCAGTGCCGTGCAGTCCTCCAGCACTTCATAACTCATTTCAACACCCATGTCTTCAAGAAGCTTAACCTGCAGCCTTCCACTGTTGGCTTCAGTAACGCAAAGAACAGACATCCGGGCGCAGTACTACAGACCTGCTCTCTCCTGACCAATGGGACAGACAATGTGTTGCCTACAGCAACCCCACTCTAGACCACACTGGCAGCAGACTCAGTGTGGTCGTCATCACTCCACTCCATTCAACTACCAGAACTGATTGGCATTATAAAGGTGTGTATGAAGAACAAACACCATTTAGTGCACAACTGCTTGGACCAATTAACACACACACACACACACAAACTAACACACTAGACCTGCTCTCTCCTGACCAATGGGACAGACAATGTGTTGCCTACAGCAACCTCACTCTAGACCACACTGGCAGCAGACTCAGTGTGGTCGTCATCACTCCACTCCATTCAACTACCAGAACTGATTGGCATTATAAAGGCGTGTATGAAGAACAAACACCATTTAGTGCACAACTGCTTGGACCAATTAACACACACACACAAACTAACACACTGGGGCTCTGCTTAGCAACATTTCAAACACAAAGTGTGACTTGCAAGATACACTTAAACAATACAAAAACACAATTTTGAAATTCCAGATTCTTTTTGACTGAATATGGCTTTCCAGAAATGAAATTTTTAATTCTGGACACACTCACAAGTCCTAGCAGCTTGTTTTTATTTATACTAGCAAGAAAATATGCACAACTACATTGTTTGCAAATATACAAGTGTGTGCATATGAATAACTACGTATCTCAGCCCCCATTTTCCATCATCCATTGAAAAGGCATCTGTTCCTCAGTATCCACTGAGAAGAGTTAACCCTACCTTTCTTTATAGTATGCCTGGAGGCCACTGACAAACATGTGCACAGCTTGCCGGAACTGGTGGTACCGTAGATGCCAATCCTGCAAACACCACAATACAGATGTGACTGACAAAGTAATGGAAACCAAGTACCAACCATTTTGATGACAGACAAAAGCTGTCTGGTGTGTGTGTTGTGTGTGTGCGAGTGTGTCTGTGAGAGGGAGGGGAGGTGGAGGGTGTACGGGAAAAGAGAAAAAAAGAGACAAACACACAGAGGCAGATGATGCAGTCCAGTCTTTGCCCCTTGATTTTTCAGATCAGCTAGAATTTAACATGTGCTTGCCCATGTTGCGACTGTGATGTCAGAAAATGGTCTGAACTGTTATCAAGCATGTACAGTGAAATCTAACAAAGCCTTATGTGAAGTGGACAGTAGGACTGCACCGTGACCTTAGTGACAAAGCCTTATGTGAAGTGGACAGTAGGACTGCACCGTGACCTTAGTGACAAAGCCTTATGTGAAGTGGACAGTAGCAGGACTGCACCGTGACCTTAGTAACAAAGCCTTATGTGAACTGGACAGTAGCAGGACTGCAATGTGACCATAGTGACAAAGCCTTATGTGAACTGGACAGTAGGACTGCAACGTGACCTTAGTGACAAAGCCTTATGTGAACTGGACAGTAGTAGGACTGCAATGTGACCTTAGTGACAAAGCCTTAAGTGAACTGGACAGTAGTAGGACTGCAATGTGACCATAGTGACAAAGCCTTATGTGAACTGGACAGTAGCAGGACTGCAACCTGACCTTAGTGACAAAGCCCTAAGTGAACTGGACAGTAGCAGGACTGCACCGTGACCTTAGTGACAAAGCCTTATGTGAACTGGACAGTAGCAGGACTGCAACATGACCTTAGTGACAAAGCCTTATGTGAACTGGACAGTAGTAGGACTGCACCGTGATCTTAGTGACAAAGCCTTAAGTGAACTGGACAGTAGCAGGACTGCAACATGACCTTAGTGACAAAGCCTTAAGTGAACTGGACAGCAGTAGGACTGCACCATGACCTTAGTGACAAAGCCTTAAGTGAACTGGACAGTAGCAGGACTGCAACGTGACCTTAGTGACAAAGCCTTAAGTGAACTGGACAGTAGCAGGACTGCACCGTGATCTTAGTGACAAAGCCTTATGTGAACTGGACAGTAGGACTGCAACCTGACCTTAGTGACAAAGCCTTAAGTGAACTGGACAGTAGTAGGACTGCACCGTGATCTTAGTGACAAAGCCTTATGTGAACTGGTCAGTAGCAGGACTGCACCGTGACCTTAGTGACAAAGCCTTATGTGAACTGGACAGTAACAGGACTGCAACGTGACCTTAGTGACAAAGCCTTGTGTGAACTGGACAGTAGCAGGACTGCAACGTGACCTTAGTAACCAGACCCCCAAAATAATGAAAATTTGTTCCTGTATTTCTCACAGCCTTAAAACTTATTCTCAAATATTTAAAGGCTGGAAGTAACTGGGAGAATGGGGGGAGGGAGGGTGGAGGTAAGGGAGGGGGGATGGGGAACACAGAACACAGTATAAGTGTTCATCTTGATCTAGACCTGCTCCTTACAGTCGTCAAACCAAGACCACTCCACCTTACTGTTCACAGTCAACTTGGGTGCTGAACTGTGTTCAGTCTCACTGAATTTCTTGATATTGTCAAGGTCTTATCTACTACAGTCCCAAATAACACAGCACAGAGGAAGAAAGGTAGTCCTCATAATGGCCAAATGGGAACTGCTTTTTGGTGCTGCACCTAAGTCAATCCGTTCACAAAGCTGACAAAAACTGTGTTCCCAAAAGAATAATGTACAAAGATGGTGTGCAAACTATCAGTGACTCCACTCAAAAAAAAAAAAAAAATTCAGATTTTTCATTGGTGGATTCTTTGCCCCAGCCAGAAAAGAGGCATCCACAGAGCTAGAAAAATCAGAAGAATTTTTTCCCAAACTTGAATTGAATAGCATAAACTTTTCACATGGCCTGCGAGAAGTCACACCCCTTGCTGAAAAAATTTTAAGATTGATTAACACATGCAAAATGAGTTGCTACAGCATGATTGTGCCTCTTTTTCCTTAGGGTCTCATTTTTTCACCATGACAGTGGCATTTTGCACCATTTCATGTCTTCTAAAGTTTCGCTGGGTCAGATTTTTCTTTACCTTTTTCAGACCCAGAAAAATGTTGTCAAACTTCCTAACCTTTTCAGGATTCTGTTCAATCCCTGTAAACCATTGGCATCCTTGATGACCGTGCAGAATCAGGTCTACTTGTTGTAACGTGGCTTTGAAGTCTGAAAGAGGATGAATTATATTCAACCTACTTTCCTCTTTGATGTTTCCGTGCAATTCTACCAACTTTGCTGCCTATGCTATGTACACAAACAATCTGGAGATGCCTGTGTAAAGATGTCAAGAAACCCCCATGCCCAAGACCACACACATGGAGGAGTGCATGCTGCTCCATGATTGTCTCCCTTGTCCATATGAAAGCAGCCTTGTGCTGGTCCCACAGAGAGAAAAACAGACACAACTCTTTCCATCAAAAACTAAAACCACACTATGAAGAGAACTGACCTCACATTCTTCATTGACATTGTTGGCAGCATCAACATTGGCCTTCTTCATCTGGTTGATCTTCTCCCATGACGTCATCCTCAGCTGTTTTTTCCTGGGAACAGTCGTACAGAGTCAGCATGTTACACCGCAGCAAGGCCAGGCCTCTGCTATGAAGAGAGAGCCTTGAATCAAATGAACAGAATGTTCTTACATCATTCTTGCATTAGTGGGGTTCCCAAGCATTTTCCATACTGAAAAACAAGGCCTTTTCAAAGACTTCCAGGAACTTGGCAACTATTTAAAGAGACAAACTGCATCTTCTCTAAACCAAACACAAGCCACAACATTAATTACAACACTGTGTACACAGTTTTATATGTTGCCTTTCAAATTAAACTCATGAATCTTTTACACAGCAAAAATTCCATCTCCTGACCTATCCAGGTTTGGTCTTTTAACATCCAACTAACAACTAAAATGATTCTTGTGCGTGTAAAGTATGAATCCATATTCTGCATCTGCACCACTCTACAGTTGACACTTGTTAGACCTTTCAATCAATGTATGGACCAACATGACCTTTCAATCAATGTATGGACCAACAAGACCTTTCAACCAATGTACGGACCAACAAGACCTTTCAATCAATGTATGGACCAACATGACCTTTCAATCAATGTACGGACCAACATGACCTTTCAATCAATGTATGGACGAACAAGACCTTTCAATCAATGTATGGACCAACATGACCTTTCAATCAATGTATGGACCAACATGACCTTTCAATCAATGTATGGACGAACAAGACCTTTCAACCAATGTATGGACCAACAAGACCTTTCAATCAATGTATGGACGAACAAGACCTTTCAACCAATGTACGGACCAACATGACCTTTCAATCAATGTATGGACGAACAAGACCTTTCAATCAATGTATGGACCAACATGACCTTTCAATGTATGGACCAACAAGACCTTTCAATCAATATATGGACGAACAAGACCTTTCAACCAATGTATGGACCAACAAGACCTTTCAATGTATGGACGAACAAGACCTTTCAATCAATGTATGGACCAACAAGACCTTTCAATGTATGGACGAACAAGACCTTTCAATCAATATATGGACGAACAAGACCTTTCAATCAATGTATGGACCAACATGACCTTCCAATCAATGTATGGACCAACAAGACCTTTCAATCAATGTATGGGCTAACAAGACCTTTCAATGTATGGACCAACATGACCTTTCAATCAATGTATGCACCAACATGACCTTTCAATCAATGTACGGACCAACAAAGACCTTTCAACCAATGTATGACCAACATGACCTTTCAACCAATGTACGGACCAACAAGACCTTTCAATCAATGTATGGACCAACATGACCTTTCAATGTATGCACCAACATGACCTTTCAATCAATGTATGGACCAACAAGACCTTTCAATCAATGTATGGACCAACATGACCTTCCAATCAATGTATGGACGAACAAGACCTTTCAACCAATGTATGGACCAACAAGACCTTTCAATGTATGGACCAACAAGACCTTTCAATCAATGTATGGACCAACATGACCTTCCAATCAATGTAAGGATGAACAAGACCTTTCAATCAATGTATGGACCAACATGACCTTCCAATCAATGTATGGACCAACAAGACCTTTCAATCAATGTATGGCTAACAAGACCTTTCAATGTATGGACCAACATGACCTTTCAATCAATGTATGCACCAACATGACCTTTCAATCAATGTAGGACCAACAAGACCTTTCAACCAATGTATGGACCAACATGACCTTTCAACCAATGTACGGACCAACAAGACCTTTCAATCAATGTATGGACCAACAGAACTTTCAATGTATGCACCAACATGACCTTTCAATCAATGTATGGACCAACAAGACCTTTCAATCAATGTATGCACCAACATGACCTTTCAATCAATGTATGGACCAACATGACCTTTCAATCAATGTATGGACCAACAAGACCTTTCAATCAATGTATGGACCAACATGACCTTCCAATCAATGTATGGACCAACAAGACCTTTCAATCAATGTATGCACCAACATGACCTTTCAATCAATGTATGGACCAACAAGACCTTTCAATCAATGTATGGACGAACAAGACCTTTCAATCAATGTATGGACGAACAAGACCTTTCAATGTACGGACCAACAAGACCTTTCAATCAATGTACGGACCAACAAGACCTTTCAATCAATGTATGGACCAACATGACCTTTCAATCAATGTAAGGATGAACAAGACCTTTCAATGTACGGACCAACAAGACCTTTCAATCAATGTATGGACGAACAAGACCTTTCAATGTACGGACCAACAAGACCTTTCAATCAATGTATGGACGAACAAGACCTTTCAATGTACGGACCAACAAGACCTTTCAATCAATGTATGGACCAACAAGACCTTTCAATGTATGGACGAACAAGACCTTTCAATCAATGTATGGACCAACATGACCTTTCAATGTATGGATGAACAAGACCTTTCAATCAATGTATGGACCAACAAGACCTTTCAATCAATGTATGGACCAACAAGACCTTGCACCTCTCCAACTAAATCCCAAAACATTCAAGACATAAGATAGCTCTCCATCAGTTTCGAAGCTGCCTGAATTAAGTTGGAAAAGAACCATTATTTTCACCGACTTAAACTCTTCAGCTCTGCAGCACAAAAGAAACCAGACTTCCTCAGAAAAGGTATTCGCCCTTATTCTGCACCATCTAAGCACTGGAACATCTCAGTGGCAACAAAGCTCCCCTCTCAAAATGAGGGTGTTGGGTCTGAACCATGGCATACTGGTTAGAAAATGGGTACAGCTGGATTCTTCCCATCTCCTAGACCACCATACTTTCTCTACCCTCTGTGTATGTATGTAACCAAATTTCAGTCACATGCTGAGGGCACTCTAATCCAATGTATATTGTGTTATGAATGTAGGAAAACACCCCAGCGTCCACCAGGCGAGCATTCTCCAGTATCCACAGAGACTGACAGCTACACTGTGGACACAGCTACAGCACCCCAACAACCCCCAGACGTTCGGAACATAATGAGGAAGAAACAAGCCCTCTACTTGCACACCTTGCTTCATGAATTATGTCAGGGGGGTGTTGCTTCATGAATGATGTCATGGCGGATGTTGCTTCATGAATGATGTCATGGCGGGTGTTGCTTCATGAATTATGTCATGGTGGGTGTAGCTTCATGAATGATGTCATGGTGGGTGTTGCTTCATGAATTGTGTCATGGTGGGTGTTGCTTCATGAATCATGTCATGGCGGGTGTTGCTTCATGAATGATGTCATGGTGGGTGTTGCTTCATGAATTGTGTCATGGTGGGTGTTGCTTCATGAATGATGTCATGGTGGGTGTTGCTTCATGAATTGTGTCATGGTGGGTGTTGCTTCATGAATGATGTCATGGTGGGTGTTGCTTCATGAATTATGTCATGGTGGGTGTTGCTTCATGAATTGTGTCATGGTGGGTGTTGCTTCATGAATGATGTCATGGTGGGTGTTGCTTCATGAATTGTGTCATGGTGGGTGTTGCTTCATGAATGACGTCATGGCGGGTGTTGCTTCATGAATGATGTCATGGTGGGTGTTGCTTCAAGAATTATATCATGGTGGGTGTTGCTTCATGAATGATGTCATGGTGGGTGTTGCTTCAGGAGAAGACTCTGCGTACAATGCCTGACTTGGTTCACCTGAATGCTTTCACTGGATTCCAAACAACGTTTCCTGCTGACCATGTGTTGCTCACACTGCAAACCTGGCTTGCATGCAGATCCCCCCCCCCCCCCCCCCCTTCCCACCTGGGATGTGACTGAGCAGCAAGAGAAGGCAACCCCTCCTCCTCCTCCTTCCCTCCCCACCAGCGGTCTCACCTGGGCGTGTGGTCGAGGTGGGTGAGGAAGGCGAACTGTTCCAGCAGGACGAGGTGCAGGGTGGCGTTGCTGGCGGAGTTGACCAGCAGGTAGACCACCATGTGGCGCAGCCGGCTGTCCTCCTGGGGCAGCCCCGCCTTCACCCGCCCTGCCAGCTCCTGCAGCCGCTTCAGCTCACTGGCCGCCGCCTGGGTCACAGGTCACAGGTCACACACTGGCTCCATCATGTGCTCACTTACACACCAACGTAACAGATAACTGAAAGCTTTTCCTAGCTGTCTTCCATTCAACAGGGAAGGGAAAAACCAAAGAAACCACACACACACTTAAAGAAAGAAAGAAGAGAAATACACACATTTCTGCCTTCTGAGGATAAGCCTGCTGTTCAATATCTCATTTCCCTGCGTAAAGGCAGAACAAATTGGAAAGAAACTAATCACTGCGCAGACTGACAGAGAGACATAAATTGTCTACAATTCCATGAATTTCATACACAGAAAAAAAGGGGGGGGGGTGGTGGGGGGGAGAGTTATGCCCCCAAAAGAAAACAACAACACATAAAGAAACGCTCAAAAGAACTCCTTATCCAACACATGGATGCTGGCATATGGATCAAACTTTTTTCCCTTAAGTTCAGATCAAAAGGGATCTGCTTCAGCTTCCACAATCTATTTCAGTCACAGAGAGACAGGAGCAAGGGAAATAACTAACATCGCCTTTGAAGCTCCGAAACCATTTCTGTGGAATGCCGCGTGAAAGTGAAACCAGTATGTACCATGTACAGTGTATGTGGAATGCCGCGTGACAGTGAAACCAGCGTGTACCATGTACAGTGTATGTGGAATGCCGCGTGACAGTGAAACCAGCGTGTACCATGTACAGTGTATGTGGAATGCCGCGTGACAGTGAAACCAGCATGTACCATGTACAGTGTATGTGGAATGCCGCATGACAGTGAAACCAGCGTGTACCATGTACAGTGTATGTGGAATGCCGCGTGACAGTGAAACCAGCATGTACCATGTACAGTGTATGTGGAATGCCGCATGACAGTGAAACCAGCGTGTACCATGTACAGTGTATGTGGAATGCCGCGTGACAGTGAAACCAGCATGTACCATGTACAGTGTATGTGGAATGCCGCATGACAGTGAAACCAGCGTGTACCATGTACAGTGTATGTGGAATGCCGCGTGACAGTGAAACCAGCGTGTATCATGTACAGTGTATGTGGAATGCCGCGTGACAGTGAAACCAGCATGTACCATGTACAGTGTATGTGGAATGCCGCGTGACAGTGAAACCAGCGTGTACCATGTACAGTGTATGTGGAATGCCGCGTGAAAGTGAAACCAGCGTGTACCATGTACAGTGTATGTGGAATGCCCGCGTGACAGTGAAACCAGCGTGTACCATGTACAGTGTATGTGGAATGCCGCGTGAAAGTGAAACCAGCATGTACCATGTACAGTGTATGTGGAATGCCGCGTGACAGTGAAACCAGCGTGTACCATGTACAGTGTATGTGGAATGCCGTGTGAAAGTGAAACCAGCATGTACCATGTAGCAGTGTATGTGGAATGCCGCTTGAAAGTGAAACCAACATGTACCATGTACAGCGTACGTCCACGCAGCACTGTGCCAGGCCAAAGATGGACACAAGTGTACGTTCCTAGTGCAGTGACAGGGTCAATCAGATGGATGACTCCAACAGCTGGAGATAATCAACATACCTGGGTCAGAACAGTTGCGGGGGACCCCGACTCCAGGAAGTTAGCGACGTGCTCCACCGCCCTCACCGTGTCGGGAAAGGACAGCTGGGCGTGGCAGTTGGGTAACGACGACTGGGGCAGCTGGCTCATCTGACTGGATGACGCTATCAAATCTGTACGGGGAGGAAAACAGTGGGTCTGTCTACACAAAATGCGAGGAAGATGTGACATTTACAGGAAGTGTCGTTGCTGTGTATAAACTTCTATTACAGATCTGATGATGAATAGGTCAAGGATTTTTCTCAGACGTATCTGTCCGAACAAGTGTCTCATTCCTATTTTGTCTGAAAGGATGTCCTGTCCTATCAGGAACCACACACAAAAAAAGGCGAGAGAAAGGACCAAAATCGATGCCTCCACATCTCTCACAAAGACTCCCAGAGTAATCCCCCTGGGCTCATGTGTGTCACTTCCATTTAGTGAATTGTAAATCAGTTCCCTTCCTTTAACTTAAGCGAGGGAACATGCCTACCCATTGTGTAGGTCTTGTACTTCAACTATGGATCCCCACCAAAAGTGAGGGAACATGCCTACCCATTGCTTTCATCTTGTACTTCAACTATGGATCCTCACCAAAAGTGAGGGAACATGCCTACCCATTGCTTTCATCTTGTACTTCAACTATGGATCCTCACCAAAAGTGAGGGAACATGCCTACCCATTGCTTTCATCTTGTACTTCAACTATGGATCCCCACCAAAAGTGAGGGAACATGCCTACCCATTGCTTTCATCTTGTACTTCAACTATGGATCCCCACCAAAAGCGAAGGAACATGCCTACCCATTGCTTTCATCTTGTACTTCAACTATGGATCCCAACCAAAGGCCTTTCCAGCTGGCCTTCGGTTTCCAAGTTCAGACTTCTTCTGGCTTGCTGTCTCAGAGCTGTATGTCCAATGAGAATGGCAGGAAAGTCTCTATGACGGCTGTTTTGCTCCAGACGTTTTGCTTACAGAAGCATTCAGAAGTTCCACTCGTGAATAAACTCAGCTGAAGCTAGTGGCAGCTTTGGTTCACCCATTTTGGTCGGAGATGACCAACGCTCCTAGCCCTGCCCCAAACCAAATAGGACCAAGGTATAAGGAGCATGGCAAGCACACCCCCCCCCCCCCCTTCCACTTTCTGTCTCTCCTTCTCCTAGTTGAAGGGTTGTCACGGCGCTGGAGCTCTGGTCTCACCATGGTTGAGGAAACAGCAAGCCAAACCCAGTGCTCAGACACTCGGCTGAGTTCTATGTATAAGGTACTGGGGCAGTCTGGTCAAGAATTGGGCACAAAGTGGGACAAGTCCATTCAAAACCTTTCAGAAGTGAGACTGATCATTCTCACAAGAACGGACAGGGGAGCCAATCGCCACAAAGTCCAACCTCAAAAGATACCTACCAGTTGAACTTACGGATATTTTTAATACAAGACTGTACACTGTACCACATCAGAAGTAATCTCTACACAGGAGTCTTTGAGAAAAGGGAAGGAACGGATGATAATTATCATATGTGAAATCATATTACAATATTCCTAGAGATATCATATAATGGTGAATCAAATTGGTGCTTAAGAAAAGGGAACAGGCCTTTAAGATTTTTCTGACCCACAGCAATAATAATAACAATATAAACTTGCTGAGCATCTTTACTCTACTAAGCTCAAAACATTTAAAATGATGATAACAACAAATGAAGGAAGCAAACAAACAAGTCAATGAAGGAATGAATAACACACACAGTCAAACTCACACTCAGAAAAAGAAAATATACAGCCGAGATCTAGAACTATCCAGTAGGGGCTAGCGGTTTATCCCTACGACTTTTCCCCCCCTCACTAAACTCTTAACTCTCTCGTCATGAACAGACGCTATAGCGTTTTCCGATGACTTTACGCTTCAGTGCGAACGAACGCTATCAAGGTTTCGGCCTTCACCAATTTTCCATGCGGTGTCAGCGTGATCAGTACACGGCAACAAGATATAGATAGTATCGTCAGCATTCCTTCGCTCGCCTGCACAGCGGTTTCAGAGCACACCATCACCCACTTCACCTCAGTGGCTGATTGACCAGACCAACCCACATGACTTACTAATCTGCATAGAAACATGGCGTCTCAAACAAGTTTTTCTGCGAATGTGTCGGAGCAAAGTTGAGCCTGTCAGCAACGTTTTAGCATTCCTGAAGTTATTGAAATGCTACAAACGGAAGGTTCAGACACTGAAGAAGAGGATGACGAAGCTGATGAAAGTGATTCCAGTGAAGAATTTCGAGGAGAAGAGGAAATTGACACGGACTCGTCTGTGGAGCTTAGTGATGATGAAGGTGAGGGTGGGCCATTTCGCCACACGAGCGGAGCGTTTGCGTGCCGCGAAAGACTGGGGATTTGAGTGAGCAAGAGTTCATTGGCTTTCCTTTACGTGACTGGCGCGAAGATTCGAGTTTCTTTCCGACAGTGCCTCCTTTTTCTGGTACTTCTGGCCTTCGTGTGTCAGCCGAGTGCCACGCCCCCATTTTTGCATTATTCCAAGTTAGCTTGTGCATAGCAGGCATGTGATTTATCTATCCTATTTAGTTTCCTGGAGTGTATCTACCTATTTTCAACTCATTTAGTGTATTTACTGACTTTTTCTGCTGAATGTGAAGCTATGGACCCACTGACTCTGTGCAAGAGTGTTGTGATGCACCTGAAAAAAACTGGACATTTTTTCACCCTCAAGCATAAGAAATCGTATGAAAGTGGGAAGTTTATTCTTTTGTATTCTACTAACACAGTTTATGAATAACACTTCCTGAAAATTTCGTTGAGTTATCTCTTGTTTTGTATTTTTGGTGATTTTTTTTACTAACCATAACAAATGGCCCGTCCACAGGGAAAAACAAGGGACTGAACTGTCCGTCCTAAGTGAGTTTAGTAATCTCAATGCCACTTTCCCTTCCCGGCAAGCCTCCCTTGATATTCTATGGAACATGCAGGACACACTCATGGCACACACTGGGTTTGGACTGGCAAGAGGCAGGGGACCCCTCACTGTCGCTGACCGCCTTGCGGGCCTGCTCGGCATCCCACTCCTCCATCTCCTGGCTGAACACCTTGTTGTCCAGGGCAACCTCCTCCTGAAGGTGCCGGGGCAACATCTCAATGGACTCCAGGATCTGGCTCACGCTGTTGGACGCCAAGGAGGAGGCCTCCGCTCTCTCTGTGGGGGCAGACAACAGCAACAACGTGATTCAAAATATGTTTATTTCAACACACAATATAAAACTTTTCTGGTCAGAGCTGACAGAATTCATTCATACTGTCTGAATACTGAAAACTTAAACAAAACCTTGAAATCTCTTTAACACTAACTTTATGAGAGGTAGTGTGTATGATTTTATCCTTTTTCTTTTTCCAAATACTTTATACATCAATAGAGACATAAGATGGTAAAACCAACCTTCCTTCGACTTTTGAGAAAATTGAAACATATGTATGAAATGGAACTTCACAATCAACATGATGTCAAAGATTTTTAAAAATGAAGAGGCAAACTACTTGCCTCTCAAATTACATATTGACATAGTGATCTCTTGCAGTTTTTTTTGTTTTGTTTTGTTTTCCAAACTAAATGGGATATGTTAAAACACATCAAAACGACACAGCTATATTTCAACAAATTTTTATGAAAGATATTACATCTCTTGAAAACATTGTATAATGTAGAACAGTATCAGTCAGGAGAGAGAGAGAGAGAGAGAGGCAGAGACAGACAGACAGACAGACAGAGAGAGACAGAGACAGAGAGAGACAGAGACAGAGACAGAGAGAGACAGAGACAGAGACAGACAGACAGAGACAGAGACAGACAGAGACAGACAGACACAGACAGAGACAGAGACAGAGAGAGGGAGATGGGGTTGGAGAAGACAGGGGGAGGAGGATGCTGATGGAGAAAAAAAAAAAAAAAGAAAAAAAAATGTTCTGTAATAATTAAACCGTTTCCTTCTGCTTTTGTCATTGTTGACCAATTCATCAACAACAGTCCGCATGTTTCATGTGATTAACATATTGACATGTGAATGCCAATGTTGGGCATGGGGTATGTTGCAACAGACCATGATGAAAAAAAGTTGATGAAGAAAAAAAAAACATATGTAAATCTGAAATGTGGACAGGAAGGCATGCAGGAGAAATCATGGCAAGGGCGATCTGGCGCTGGTCTCTCCCCGCTGCAGGTGTGCCATGCACAACAGACACACACAGCAGAACGGATCAAAGTCAGGACACTCAGAACATTGCTGCTGTTCTACCAGCAGAAAGGGGAACCTAGAATGGAGATGGCAGAGAGAAAGGAGAAGAAGCTGGGGTGAAAAAGCGGGTAACTTTTTAAAGCCAAATTCCTTAATATGACCTGACAAAAACAAACCAACAAAAAACAAAATGAAATCAACAAATAAATAAATAAAATAATAATAACAATAATTTGCGTATCAGTTACTCCAGCTCTTTAGAGCATGGTGTTTTTCTTCTCCCTTTGCAACGAAAGACAAATGGGTAGCTATGAAGGATGATCTTGATGAGATTACGAGGTCTGAACTAAACACATCCCAAAGACAAGAAATCATCTAGTTCCCAGCTCCACAATCCCTCCCCCACCCCCCACAAAAAAAATAAATAAAAAGAAAATAAAGAAAAACAAAAATCTGGTTGAAAATGTATGTGACCTAATCAAAACAGGTGTAGGCAAGACACAGCAAACAATCTAGCACTTTTCCTTTGTTGTGTTGGGCCAGACAATGAAAAGAAGTGTACTTTCCCTTTGTTGTGTTTGGCCAGACAATGAAAAGAAGTGCACTTTCCCTTTGTTGTGTTGGGCCAGACATTGAAAAGAAGTGCACTTTCCCTTTGTTGTGTTGGGCCAGACAATGAAAAGAAGTGCACTTTCCCTTTGTTGTGTTTGGCCAGACAATGAAAAGAAGTGCACTTTCCCTTTGTTGTGTTGGGCCAGACAATGAAAAGAAGTGCACTTTTCCTTTGTTGTGTTGGGCCAGACAATGAAAAGAAGTGCACTTTCCCTTTGTTGTGTTGGGCCATACATTGAAAAGAAGTGCACTTTTCCTTTGTTGTGTTGGGCCAGACAATGAAAAGAAGTGCACTTTCCCTTTGTTGTGTTGGGCCAGACATTGAAAAGAAGCGCACTTTTCCTTTGTTGTGTTGGGCCAGACAATGAAAAGAAGTGCACTTTTCCTTTGTTGTGTTGGGCCAGACAATGAAAAGAAGTGCACTTTCCCTTTGTTGTGTTGGGCCAGACAATGAAAAGAAGTGTACTTTCCCTTTGTTGTGTTGGGCCAGACAATGAAAAGAAGCGCACTTTTCCTTTGTTGTGTTTGGCCAGACAATGAAAAGAAGTGCACTTTCCCTTTGTTGTGTTGGGCCAGACATTGAAAAGAAGTGCATATGTCTCAGTAGTTAAAGAAAGACCAGTAAACTGTTAGAATGGTTTGTCTTCCGGCAGTGTCTTAACTCTTTCATCCCTACAACCCGGTTTTCCGGTTTGCAGAAATCCTACCCTTCCTTCCTGCAGCCCGGAAAACCGGGCAGAACAAAATCCCTCCTTTCCTTCCTGCAGCCCGGAAAATCGGTTCTCGCGGTAAGCGCTTTGAACTTTGTGCGAGTCGCGTCATCGGTACACGTCATGACCGGGTCACTCGCGCGGCAGTGTTTATGAATGGAATGGAGGCCAGACGGCCCTACAGCGTGGGAAAGTGGTCGCCACTCTATTCTGGCTGGTTTGCTACTGCATATGTGGCAGTTCTCATTTACACTTCTTTTTTTTCTCTAAATCCAGGAATGAAGGGAACACATGTATTATAAGAATCTACGAATAAGAGGAAGAAATGGTTCATAGAAAAGTAGGAATGAAAGAGTTAATAGTGTGTCGGCCATTAAATCCTGATCAAACTGAACTAGGCACACTGATATTACCTTGCATCTGTCTGATGGAGTAAGGCATACGACACCAAACAATGATGCGATGTTTTTATCCCCCTTTGTGTGGAAAAGGTAACATGACAGGCATCAATGAAAACAGGGTCTACCAAAAACAGGAATATTAAAAACAACCTTAAAGGGGTTCTCACCCATTTTTACAAATCTATTTTGACCAAATGCACGGTTTTGGTATGTGGTCGTATTGCGAAACCCAGCCCCAAATCAGCCGCCAGTGCTCTCATCTTGCAGTGAGAGCAGCATTTCCTGCGGATTGGGAAAGCGAGAGGCTGAAACAGGAACGAGAGCCTCGATTTTGCTAAAAGGGGGGTTTCCCGACTGATGACGTCGAAAAGCCAAGTCGCTCTTCGTGTTCGGCTGAAGTGAGATGGGGCGAATGTGTGCTGTGTCTGGTTGCGGAATTTTATCAGGAAATAAGCAAAGAGTAAGCATTCATGCTTTTCCAGGTGCTTCCAGCCAGTTTAGGCGATTGTGGATAAATTTTGTCACCACAGCGAGGAAAGATTTTGTTCTTCGGGACAGTTATCATGGCATTTGCGGTCGTCACTTCGAAGAGCACAGTTTCCAAGACCAACACACCTGGAAGGTAAAGGTGGAAACTGGAATTCGGGTCCGAAGACAGCTGAAAGAGGATGTTGTACCAACTAATATAACAGAAAAATGTATTAACTCTTTCATTCCTGCAACCCGGTTTTCCGGTTTGCAGAAATCCTACCCTTCCTTCCTGCAGCCCGGAAAACCGGGCAGCACAAAATCCCTCCTTTCCTTCCTGCAGCCCGGAAAATCGGTTCTCGCGGTAAGCGCTTTGAACTTCGCGCGAGTCGTGTCATCGGTACACGTCACGACCGGGTTGCTCGCGCGGCAGTGTTTACAAATGGAATGGATGCCAGACGGCCCCTACAGAGTGGGAAAGTGGTCGCCGCTCTATTCTGGCCGGCTTGCTACAGCATACGTGGCAGTTCTTACTTTACACTTCTTTGTTTTTCTCTATAAATCCAGGAATGAAGGGAATACTCGTATTATAAGAATCTAGGAACAAGAGGAAGTAATGGTTCATAGAAAAGTAGGAATGAAAGAGTTAAAGCACTCTCTGTTCATTTGCCAGCTGCAAGTGCAAGCCTCAAACGCAACAGTGACAAGGATTCTGTCAGGAGCAAGGAGCCAAACTCAGAGACGTAAAGAAGGTAAGGTTTGTGGAATGGGTGGTTATCTTTTTGTGTTTCATTCCATTCTCAGTGCATGGTTGGTTGTAAAGATAGTTGTTGGTTTTTGTTGAGTGTTGGCATCAAACTGAAACATACAATGTTACTATCATAGTGGCAGTCAGTCAGTCACACTGCCTGCTGCCACTGAAACTGTTGCATGTTTGTGATTGATTTTTTCCCCTGCTGTTACTGTTTCCAACAAAACTGAAGTTACGATTCTTATTAACAAGAAAGTGTCCATGTCCACAAATAACAACTTGTTGGACTCCAGTGAATAATAGTTTGGGTTTTTATTTTTCAGGACATTGCTGAACATCAGGCACCCCTGCAAGTTCAAGTTTCCGCCCATCAACCATATGCTTTAGTGAGTGAATTATTTATCAGTATTTGGATACAGGATGATGACTTAGTGTGCATTTTAAGATATATGCAGGTGTGGTATGTCTGTATGCTAGAAACTGCCCTGGTGAGTAAGAGAATAATGAGCTGAGATCTGCAGCTTAGATCTGATGTGCGGCACGTCACGCATCAGTTTTTACAATAACAGCTAGAATCCTTGACTGCAATATATTGTAAAAGCCCCCGCAGACTCTAATTGTCATTGTGGAACTTCAGAATTTAAGTGGAGAGAATGAGATTGAAAATGAGGAATGTAAAAAAAAAAAAAAAAGGGAGGGGGGGGGAGGGGGGGGGAGGGACTGAAAGTGAACAGCTATTGAAAAGATTTTCTACAGCAGGGAAGAGAATTAGTGTGATGATGCAGTAGCTGACAAACTCCTGTTCAAAGGAAAAGGCATTATCTGACAGATCTAAACAACTGAAGGAAAATGTGGTTTATCACATAATCATTTTTAAGTTATTTACATACTACAGTAATGTGTGTGCGTGAACAGATGTATGTATGTGCATGTGTATATCATGTACTATCTGTGTCGTGCGTATGTGTGTACATGTACATAATATGGTCAACCTGTAAAATGTCGAACTGCCTGGAAAGAAACACAAGCGTCTGATGGTGAGGGAGATGGTACTGTACAAGGAGCTGTAGGTTCAAACTGGTACGGCTGAACTCCATACACTTCAGTGAAAATTTCACGTTCGATGTCCTCTTCGTTGGAACTTGACTCGCAGCTGAGAGCATCTGCCATTATCGCTGGAAAATAGTTCAGTTTTACGTCCTCATAGCGAAAGCTTTTAGGGACATGTCTTTCATTCACGGTAGTCTTGGCATTTATACGTCACTTACGGAATCCCCGACTCTCGTCTCTTTCCGTACTGTGCTCGGCAATCTCCATAGCGAGTCACGATTTAGCTACTTGCACGACCCGAAACACGAACAGCAGTGAGTTCCAGAAGAAAAGTAACACATACATCGAAACACGCTCGATCATACTTCTGAACAACCCAAACATGCTATTTATGGGTGAGGACCCCTTTAACAAGTTGGCTATCATGAATAAATATTGTATGTTCAAATCAGGCACTGCCTCTTCCTTTCATGAGACGAATCTGTTCCTGAATAGAGATCATGATGTTGTCATTTACCTTCCTTTTCATAATGCCTTTTTTCACCCAATCACCAACACTTTATGAACATAATCACACAAAAAAACTTCTTTCACTTTAAGACCGCCACAGATGCACCACTGCATCCAAATCACACCTCCTCCTCAGTCACTTGTGCCGGAAGCTCAAGGTGGTGCCTTCTCCAGTCTGTCCTTGGGGGCAGGAAGAACAGACACCGGAGCAAGTGCTCCAAAAATGCCCATTACACAAACAGCCAAGAAGAAAGGTGTGGCCAACAGAGCCAGCTCCAAGGACAAAGCTCAACAGCAATCAACAAGAGCTGGAGAACACGGCACTATTCATCACAAGGGTTGGACTACAGAGACAGCTCCAAGGATGAAGCTCAACAGCAATCAACAAGAGCTGGAGAACACGGCGCTATTCATCACATGGGTTGGACTACAGAGACCGTTCTAATGACGAAGCTCTACAGCAATCAACAAGAGCTGGAGAACACGGCACTATTCATCACAAGGGTTGGACTACAGAGACCGTTCTAATGACGAAGCTCTACAGCAATCAACAAGAGCTGGAGAACACGGCACTATTCATCACATGGGTTGGACTACAGAGACCGTTCTAATGACGAAGCTCTACAGCAATCTACAATAGCTGGAGAACACGGCGCTATTCATCACAAGGGTTGGACTACAGAGACAGTTCTAAGGACGAAGCTCTACAGCAATCAACAAGAGCTGGAGAACACGGCACTATTCATCACATGGGTTGGACTACAGAGACAGTTCTAAGGACGAAGCTCTACAGCAATCAACAAGAGCTGGAGAACACGGCGCTATTCATCACAAGGGCTGCACGGACCCCACAGACCAAGGCGTTTCCAAAGAAGAAGGCACCTGCTCCTCACCTGGGCAGTCCTGTATCCTGGAGCGGTCCACATACATCAGGCAGTAAGCGCTGGCGTTGTGGTACCCGCCCACACTCTCCCTCTCCAGCTCCTCCCAAGATGACTCTGTCACCGTGATGTCATTGAACTTGAGCCAGCATCCGCGCAGCTGGTCATAGATGAAGGCCCAGTAGTGGCCGCTAGCCGCCTGGCCCTCATGCACCAGCACAGCGTGCAGGTGGTAGGGGAACTGAGACACGCAATTACATAGTTCCAGTTAACATGTAAAAGTTTGTCTGGGAACAATAATAAAGTTTCGTTTCAGGTTTTTGAAGCCCAAATCCATTGTAATTCTACTATCCATTTTCTTTCCTTTGTTTTTCTTTTAATAAAAGGTTATTCTCATTTCAAAACCAAAGGAACTTTTTTCTTTCTTTTAATAAAAGGTTATTCACATTTCAAAACCAAAGGAATTTTTTTTTCTTTTAATAAAAGGTTATTCTCATTTCAAAACCAAAGGAACTTTTTTCTTTCTTTTAATAAAAGGTTATTCTCATTTCAAAACCAAAGGAACTTTTTTCTTTCTTTTAATAAAAGGTTATTCTCATTTCAAAACCAAAGGAACTTTTTTCAGTTACACAAGCACACTTTATGCCGTAACTCTACACAAGCAGAGTTGACATGAAACTGAACTATGAACTAAAGCATCTATTGTGGACACAACCACTGTCACTAAAGCGTCTATTGTGGACACAACCACTGTCACTAAAGCGTCTATTGTGGACACAACCACTGTCACTAAAGCGTCTACTGTGGACACAACCACTGTCACTAAACCGTCTACTGTGGACACAACTACTGTCACTAAAGCGTCTATTGTGGACACAACCACTGTCACTAAACTGTCTATTGTGGACACAACCACTGTCACTAAAGCGTCTATTGTGGACACAACTACTGTCACTAAAGCGTCTATTGTGGACACAACCACTGTCACTAAAGCGTCTATTGTGGACACAACCACTGTCACTAAAGCATCTATTGTGGACACAACCACTGTCACTAAAGCGTCTACTGTGTACACAACCACTGTCACTAAAGCGTCTACTGTGGACACAACCACTGTCACTAAACCGTCTACTGTGGACACAACCACTGTCACTGTGTGCATCTCACTGTCTGCTGTTCCTAACCAAGCTCACCTCAGGAATACATCTGGGCTGTCACACCGTCAAAATGAAAAATCCCAGATACAGACAGAATGAATGAAATGGTGAAGGAAATGTAAAGAGATACAGAAGGACAGAAGGAGACAGTGAAGGAAGTGTAAAGAGATACAGAAGGACAGAAGGAGACAGTGAAGGAAGTGTAAAGAGATACAGAAGGACAGAAGGAGACAGTGAAGGAAGTGTAAAGAGATACAGAAGGACAGAAGGAGACAGTGAAGGAAGTGTAAAGAGATACAGAAGGACAGAAGGAGACAGTGAAGGAAGTGTAAAGAGATACAGAAGGAAAGAAGGAGACAGTGAAGGAAGTGTAAAGAGATACAGAAGGAAAGAAGGAGACAGTGAAGGAAGTATAAAGAGATACAGAAGGAGAGAAGGAGACAGTGAAGGAAGTGTAAAGAGATACAGAAGAGTGAAGGAGACAGTGAAGGAAGTGTAAAGAGATACAGAAGGAGAGAAGGAGACAGTGAAGGAAGTGTAAAGAGATACAGAAGAGTGAAGGAGACAGTGAAGGAAGTGTAAAGAGATACAGAAGGAGAGGAGACGGTAAAGGAAGTGTAAAGAGATACAGAAGGAGAGGAGACAGTGAAGGAAGTGTAAAGAGATACAGGAGAGAAGGAGACAGTGAAGGAAGTGTAAAGAGATACAGAAGGACAGAAGGAGACAGTGAAGGAAGTGTAAAGAGATACAGAAGGACAGGAGACAGTGAAGGAAGTGTAAAGAGATACAGAAGGACAGAAGGAGACAGTGAAGGAAGTGTAAAGAGATACAAAAGGACAGAAGGAGACAGTGAAGGAAGTGTAAAGAGATACAGAAGGAGAGAAGGAGACAGCGAAGGCAAGACAAGACAGGAGACACACACAGGACGAATGGCACAGAACTCACTTTCTGCATGGATTCATCGGAGTACATCTTGTCCAACTTTGTTTCCAAGATGGATATCATCGACTGCAGCTCTGAAACCCACCACAATAAGAAAAATTCTACTATTTATTATATTCAAGTAGGTTCAGCTCTAATATACCAATGTTAATAAATCAGCTGGAACTTTACCAATAAAGGACGAAAATAACGAAAAGCTAAAGCGCACACACACATGTGCAAGTGCACGCACACACACACTTGCACGCACCCACACACATACACAACAGTTGATTTTTTAATTTTCCCCCTGCACCCACACACACACACTAAAGTTGATTTTTTTTTTAGCTTTTCCCCCACACCCACACACTAAAGTTGATTTTTTTTTTAGTTTTTCCCCCGCACCCACACACTAAAGTTGATTTTTTTTTTTTAGTTTTTCCCCCACACCCACACACTACAGTTTATTTTTTTAGTTTTTCCCCCGCACCCATACACTAAAGTTGATTTTTTTTTAGTTTTTTCCCCCACACCCACACACTACAGTTGATTTTTTTTGTTGTTTTTTCCCCCGCACCCACACACTACAGTTGATTTTTTTTTAGTTTTTCCCCCACACCCACACACTACAGTTGATTTGTTTTAGTTTTCCCCCCACACCCACACACTAAAGTTGATTTTTTTTAGTTTTCCCCCACACCCACACACTAAAGCTGATTTTTTTTTTAGTTCCCCCCCCCCCCCCCCCCCCCCCCGCACCCACACTAAAGTTGATTTTATTTGTTTTTCCCCCACACCCACACACTAAAGTTGATTTTTTTAAACAGTAAACAAGTGGGGTATTTTTTTGCTCCCATAAGAAAACCTAACACAGAGTAACTTTTATTCAAGACTGGCACAGCCTTTTAAACTTGAATAAAGTCAGACAAATACATAGACGAACAATCTAATAGTGGGGGAAAAACAAGCGCAGGCCAACAACTGAACTGTCTTCATAGTAATGACTTGGCAAAGATTTGGACTTAAGCAGCAAGGGTGGGGTGGGGGGGGGGGGGGGGGGGGGTTGAAGATGGAGAAACTGGGAACATGAAATTAAGAAAATATGTTACAGATATGAAAACTCTTCACTAGCTGCATAAGGGAACCATCGCAATCCCTTTTGAAGGCAGATGTATTTGTACTGCCTGCTCCGAGGCCTTTCGTCCACTGGGTCGGAACTCATCAGGGAGACACGGCTGGTTGTGTCTGCACTCCTGGCGTCAAATAGAGACACACCACAGTCCATAATACTGTGGTGTTCTCACCACCAAGGGTACAAAAAAGAATCCAATAGCACCCCCAAAGCAGCCAGCGAAGAGTAGTAAATGAAACCAAACGAAAGTGTGGGGAGGAAAAAAGTTGCTGAAAAACTAAAGACATTATGCAAATAGTATAAAATGTAAGGGACAATCTTTGGGAGCAAAAAAACCCCACTTGTTTACTGTTTATCGTTTACTGTTCCCTGCCTCATTTGATTTCCGATTTTGATTTTTTTAGTTTTTCCCCTGCACCCACACTAAAGTTGATGTTTTTAGTTTTTCCCCCACACCCACACACTAACGTTGATTTTTTTAGCCCCCCCCCCCCCCCACCCACACTAAAGTTGATTTTTTTAGTTTTTCCCACACACACACACACATACTAAAGTTGATTTTTTTTAGTTTTTCCCCCACACCCACACACAAAAGTGTGGATGTGGGAGGAAAACTAAAAAAGTCAACTCACAAAAGAACAATAAATGGTCAAACCAGAAAATAAAGACAAAAAGTACACAACGAGAAATTCATTACAGCACACCCGGAGATCTGAGCCAGTGGTATCAGTTGGATTGAGGCAGTGGTTTAGTCAGATAAGTGTAAGAAATGAAGAGAACATACAATGCTAGAGATTAACAACGATTACATTCAGCTCCTCAATCAGGGGACCTCAGCAGTGCTGGAGATTAACAACGATTACATTCAGCTCCTCAATCAGGGGACCTAAGCAGTGCTGGAGATTAACAACCATTACACTCAGCTCCTCAAACAGGGGACCCAAGCAGTGCTGCAGATTAACAACGATTACACTCAGCTCCTCAATCAGGGGACCTAAGCAGTGCTGCAGATTAACGACGATTACACTCAGCTCCTCAATCAGGGACCTAAGCAGTGCTGGTGATTAACAATGATTACACTCAGCTCCTATAACAGGGGACCTAAGCAGTGCTGCAGACTAACAACCATTACACTCAGCTCCTATAACAGGGGACCTAAGCAGTGCTGGAGATTAACAACCATTACACCCAGCTCCTCAAACAGGGGACGTAAGCAGTGTTGCAGATTAACAACCATTACACTCAGCTCCTCAAACAGGGGACCTAAGCAGTGCTGGCGATTAACAACCATTACACCCAGCTCCTCAAACAGGGGACGTAAGCAGTGCTGCAGTCAGCAGCCACTGTGCTCAGGTTCTCAGCTCCAGATTTGAAACCAAAGGACAGAGAAGAAGAGGAAAAAGGAACTTTCCACCCAACTGAAAGTAGTTTTCTGGTGAATTTACCTGTCCAAACCAGCGCCTTAATCCTATTCCGCATGAATCATACCTTGCCTACTCTAGACCCCCTAGCACTCTGGGGGAGAGAGGGAGCTATATCTGTACCTGTTGTCACCTGTGCTCAAACTGCACAGTGATAAGTCTTTCTTATCTTTAATATAATCTTTAATAATAATAACAACAATGATCTTTCTTGACATTAAGGCCTTCTGTTTTGTGCACAACTCGCTCAGTTTATGTACTTTTCTTCGACCGTGCAGATAAGTGTGTGTGTGTGTGTGGGGGGGGGGGGGGGGGGTCTTTGTGTTTGGAAACTAATCATATGTCAAATTTGGCTTTAGTAGTAAAATTCTATTTTCTGATATCTACCTGTCAAATCAACAGGCAAGGTACCAAAAAAGATGGTGAGCAGAATGTTTCACTTTCAGCCAGAAAGTCAGGACCACCTCATTCGACCTTGCTTTGGAAGCCGAAACACTGATAATTCTGAACCAACCGATGGATTGGAATATGAAAGTATGCACGAGAAAAGTCCAGACGGAGATCCAAATCTCATGGAAGAATGGAGCCTTTTCCTGGCAAACTGTGGACAGGAAACATACATATACAAACAGCTCAGTGTTATCGCTGACTTCCCTTTGTCATTCTTCGTGAAAGAAAAACAGGATGGTAAAGAGAAAAAAAACAAAAAAAACACGAGGAAAAGCCAACGAAACAGGCACAGTCTGACTTGAAATTGCACACAGAAGTTAGCAAGAACTGTTGCTCTTTGGTCAAACACAGTTACATTCTCCAAATGAAATTTTGTCTCCAGAATTTTTTTTAGAATCTTTTTTTCTTCTTTAGTCTGTCCTCTTTCTGCAAAATGTGTCCAAAATACTGCAAAATCGCAAGGATAAACAAGTCTGCTTTCCACTTTACGTCCGCTCCCCATGTCTCTCCCCCCCCTCCCCCTCTCAACTGATTCATCATTATGTAAACAACACGCATCCCTTACCTCTGACATCGCTCTCCACCTCCTGCCGCCACCGGCGCAGGCAGCCCTGCAAGACGCGCAGCTCGGCGTCGCTGACCTGCTTGGGTGTGGGGCACAGTCCAGGGGCGGTGCTGCCATCCCCACCAGCCAGAGGCCCCGACAGGGAGCCAGGCACTCCCACAGTGAAGGAGTTGGAGGCAGAGGGGGCTGAGGAATGCTGGGGGGTGGAGGTGGCCAACATCTCGGGCGTGGCCTGTAGCGACGTGTTTGGAGACACAATGTTGGAGTGGGCAATACTGGAGCTGTGGTAGAGGTCACACAAGGAACGATTCAGTGCACTGTAAAAAGGACGAAACAGGAAAACAGCACACAAAAAAAAAAAACAAGAACAAACAAAACATTCCACAGATTCCACATGTCTGCTTAAATTCTGAAATGTCTTATGACTGCAGCTTCAAGCATCATTCACCCTCCCCTCCCCCACCATCACCACCCACCCACCCATCCTTCCACACACACATTCACACAATCCCCCATCCAAGCAAGTTCAGGACAAGCTCAGGACCGTCTTTGGACAGACATGTTGGCCTTTTCTTGAGGGGGTGGAGGGGTGTTCATGCGCGTTAGCTGCAGGATCACGCAGTGACTGTCATCAGCAAGGGGTAGGCAGGTGGTGTCCTGCACATGCTGGGTCAGAAAAAGGCACTTCTGAACACCACTGAAGTGACTCCACAGTTGTGAAAGGCAGCGTGTCCACTGGAGGGCTGCCTCAAGACCACTCCACACTGACTGCTGCCTGAGGATCGCTGGCGCCGGGGCAACTGCCAGGAAAGCCAAGTTGTGGTTGAAGATGGGGACCCGGGATACGCTGTGACGGGGTACCGCTACTGGGGTGAGACGGAAGGTGGGACAGCAAAAATCAGGTCGCTGTTACCTGAATCATCATTTCTTTTCGCTTCCCTGAACACACCTTGCGCCTTACTTCACTGGGGTGCAACGTTACACACCAACCACAACCAAGTCACATTTCCCAAGGAGCATACTATTCTAATGGGAGTGAACTCCTGATACCAGTGTTGATGTGAACCATAAAAAAAAAACCCTCAGTAATTCAAACCTTATCTTGAGGTGTATGTAAGTGATTAACTCGTATTTCACGAACAAAGCAACCACCAACCTGTCTTACTCCCATCATGCCATTGTTTAAGTACACTGTCTACATTACTGTTACTATTATTGTCGCTGTCTACATTACTGTTACTATTACTGTCACTGTCTACATTACTGTTACTATTATTGTCCCTGTCTACATTACTGTTACTATTACTGTCACTGTCTACATTACTGTTACTATTACTGTCACTGTCTACATTACTGACACTGTCACTGTCCCTGTCTACGTTACTGACACTATTACTGTCGCTGTCTACATTACTGTTACTATTATTGTCACTGTCTACATTACTGTTACTATTATTGTCCCTGTCTACATTACTGTTACTATTACTGTCACTGTCTACATTACTGACACTGTTACTGTCACTGTCTACATTACTGACACTGTTACTGTCACTGTCTACGTTACTGACACTGTTACTGTCGCTGTCTACGTTACTGACACCATTACTGTCGCTGTCTACATTACTGACACTATTACTGTCGCTGTCTACGTTACTGACACCATTACTGTCGCTGTCTACGTTACTGACACCATTACTGTCGCTGTCTACGTTACTGACACTGTTACTGTCGCTGTCTACATTACTGACACTGTTACTGTCGCTGTCTACATTACTGACACTGTTACTGTCGCTGTCTACATTACTGACACTGTTACTGTCGCTGTCTACGTTACTGACACTGTTACTGTCGCTGTCTACGTTACTGACACTGTTACTGTCGCTGTCTACGTTACTGACACTGTTACTGTCGCTGTCTACGTTACTGACACCATTACTGTCGCTGTCTACGTTACTGACACCATTACTGTCGCTGTCTACGTTACTGACACCATTACTGTCGCTGTCTACGTTACTGACACTGTTACTGTCGCTGTCTACGTTACTGACACTGTTACTGTCGCTGTCTACATTACTGACACCATTACTGTATTACTGTCGCTGTCTACGTTACTGACACCGTTACTGTCGCTGTCTACGTTACTGACACCATTACTGTCACTGTCTACCTTACTGACACCGTTACTGTCGCTGTCTACGTTACTGACACCGTTACTGTCGCTGTCTACGTTACTGACACCGTTACTGTCGCTGTCTACGTTACTGACACCGTTACTGTCGCTGTCTACGTTACTGACACCGTTACTGTCGCTGTCTACGTTACTGACACCGTTACTGTCGCTGTCTACGTTACTGACACCGTTACTGTCGCTGTCTACATTACTGACACTATTACTGTCGCTGTCTACATTACTGACACCATTACTGTCGCTGTCTACATTACTGACACCATTACTGTCGCTGTCTACATTACTGACACCATTACTGTCGCTGTCTACGTTACTGACACCGTTACTGTTGCTGTCTACATTACTGACACTGTTACTGTCGCTGTCTACGTTACTGACACCATTACTGTCGCTGTCTACATTACTGACACCGTTACTGTCGCTGTCTACATTACTGACACCGTTACTGTCGCTGTCTACGTTACTGACACAGTTACTGTCGCTGTCTACGTTACTGACACAGTTACTGTCGCTGTCTACGTTACTGACACCGTTACTGTCGCTGTCTACGTTACTGACACCGTTACTGTCGCTGTCTACGTTACTGACACCATTACTGTCGCTGTCTACGTTACTGACACCATTACTGTCGCTGTCTAAGTTACTGACACCGTTACTGTCGCTGTCTACGTTACTGACACCGTTACTGTCGCTGTCTACATTACTGACACTGTTACTGTCGCTGTCTACGTTACTGACACTGTTACTGTCGCTGTCTACGTTACTGACACCGTTACTGTCGCTGTCTACGTTACTGACACTATTACTGTCGCTGTCTACGTTACTGACACTATTACTGTCGCTGTCTACATTACTGACACTATTATTGTCTCTGTCATCTACAAAGTACATCACGCCAATGGAAAACCACCTGCAAACTGCATCTGTCCAGCAAAGCACCAAAGATCTAAAATGAGTTCTTTATCACACATGGCCCTGATGGCCTTGGTCACTCACTTGAGACTAGTCTTGGGGGACTCCATTTCCACATCAGACAAAGAACCAGCAGCCAGACCTGGGGAGGAGGTGGAAGAATGGCCCATGGAGGAGGAGGACGAGGAGGAAGCGGAGAAACTGGGTTTGCTCTCAGCAAACTCCAGGGTGTACTGCAGGACGTCATGCAAAGGACATCGCTTGTTGCCAGACCCATAGTTCATGAACCTGAAACGCACAAGTCTTGTGTTCGTCTGGTGTATCAATTTCTAGTTACCACAACAAAGATGAGAAACCCTACTTAATTTTTTCTTTCTTCACATAATTATCTGCATTATATAAAAATTATCTTTTCATGACCTTGAAAAATTATAAAACAACTGACTGACTATATTTTTGATTAATCTACAGCTGTGGAGATAGTTGTGTATAAACAATGCTGTTAATTTACAAATCTGTTTTTCTATCTTGTGTGTGTGTGTGTGTGTGTGTGTGTGTGTGTGTGTATGTGTGTGTTTACATCTGTGTGAACTCCCATAAGTAGGTATCATTATACATATATGCATTCGTTTCTCTGTGTGCATATAAGAAACTATGGCACAGAACCACACACACACACACAAACACACATTTACTCACAATCACAAAATACCACAAGAATGTGATTTGATGAAAAACAACAAAAGACAGGGAAAACAGAAGGTGCAAAAAGGGGAGGGGGGGGGGGGGGAGAAACAGGACAAAAAGACAACACATTAGGCGTGGACACAAGACGAATGAACAGGGTTACCTTGAGAAGAAAAATGTGAGAAGGACCAGGTCTTTTTAAAGAATAATTCTGAAACACAAGACAAGGTTCAAGTCAGCGTGAATGCCTGGCTACGTACTTGTCTAGTCTGGCCTGGACGGTTGTCAGCTGTTCTTTCAATTTGCGTGACTCTTCCCTCCGCCGTCTGGTGATGGTTTTGTTGCTTTCTAAATACCTGGAACGAGCAACAAGCACTCTAAGCCACGGATTGTTTCCACAAGTCTTGGCAGCACTTCAGCTTCATCTGCTGAAGAACAATCAAAATGACTAGTGAATTAACATGTAAAAAAAATGCTTCTGCAGGTATAGATGCAAGCACTCTGTATGAGCCCACATGCATATATGCATCTTTGAAGAGTGAAGGAAAAAGCTTGACCCATAACCATTGATGAGATGGATTTCAACTGGAAAGAAAGAATTCCGTGATCCAGAAATTCTTCCCGGGTCAAAGTAGCTCACAGCCAATTACTAATTCTTTTTTTGTTAAAGCCACATGGAAGGAAGCATGGAGCACAGTCCTATATCATGAAGTCTCAGACCAGAAGGGGCTTCCATGGCATCATCTTCACATCATAATTAAAAATGTCTTTAAGGTACCATGGCCCTTCCACGGCCTGATCCTGAGGTGAGCTTGGTTTTCTATCTCCTTCCACCACTGTGCCTGGGTGCCGCAAGTCTTTCAGCGTCTCCACCTTGATGGACAACAGTCACATTAATGACAGGGCAACACCCTCTGCCCGAAAAATGCTCACTCACATTAGCTGTGTGAATGATAATGATGAAGATGTACATCTCCATACCAATATGTTCTGATAATCTGTTCTAAGCACATTATAAAAGAAACAATAAACATCAACTCTCTCAAATCCCCTTCTTCAGTCCCATCCCTCCCCGACCTCCCCATCTTGAACTTTATCATCATCATCATCATCAGTAAGGAGCATTAAGAGATGGCACCTTGCACATATGGATCAAGAAGGTCATTAAAGTCTAAAACTGATTTGGGGCAGTCTTCATACTCCTGAAAAATACCACGAATTAAGATGCAATCCTGAAACTTTTCAGGCAACTTATTACTGATATCTAACTCATTTAAATGCTCTTTAAAACACTTGTATATAAAAAAAAAAAAAAAAAAAAACATTATGTGGAGCATACTACCAATATTAACTGTTAAAAGGGGGGGAGGAAAAACACGATCAAAACTTTTTCTTTCATTCTTCAACGATGTACAAAAGCATGACAATGTGACCACTTCAAACATATCACAGATCTGCTAAGAGAGTCAGGTAACCAGTGTCCAGCCAAAAGACACAAAGCCACATTCAAAGATTTTGTAACTTGCTGATCTGGTCAATCTTTTTTTTTTTTTTTTGCTGTCCCAACCTCTGCGCCACCTCAGAGGCAGTGCACCCATGTCGCTCATTCTGACACCCCGTCCACAGCCACAGCCCGGTCAGCCCCGGCACCGGCACCGGCAATCCACAGGGAGCAGTCAATGTCAAGTCGTCAAGAGGCAACCCACCGGAGGAGACACTGCACTGCTGCCGAGTCACTTCGGTGGTGTTCAGTGGCGCCTGTTCTGATCTAACATACGCAGGACACCACCTACTAAGCCCCCTACTGACAACAATAACTGCTTGGTCGCGGAGCCGGCGTGAGTGAGCTCTCCCTCCGGAGGGCGCCACCACGTCCGTCCAACGACAGCCCCCATGGACTCGCCGATACTGGTGACCCCGACGGAACCAAACCAAGGCCACAGACGTGGAGAGGACATCGAAACTGAGGTCACCATGAGAGCAGGGCATGAAGGGCCACAGAATTTGAGACATTTTTTTTAATGCTGATCGATGAGAATGGGGATGATTAAGATGATGCTACGGATTTCCATTTCGGTCTGAGACTACATGACAGGGCTGTACTCTACGCTTCCTTTCATAATATATCCCGGCGTCAACCAGACCAGGCCCGAGAGATACAGGCACCTGCAGTGTTGGTCAGGAAATTTGAGCAACACTCTCAGAAACGCATCCATTAAGTGGATGAAACTCGACTGTGTGGTCCCAGTCTTCCCAACTGAGTCCGCAGCAACTCAACTCTGGGTAGGAACCGGTCGGGCAGAAAAACCCACATGACTTCTGATGGGATTCAAACCCATGACCTCCCAGCCGGGAGTCCGCGACGCTAACCACTTCGCCACGGCGGCTGGTGATCTGGTCAATCTTTGTTCTGTGCTGTTACAAGTTACGCCAATGGCCTCCTACATCTTTGCACTGATGATGATCACAACTCTTGTGTACTTGTTTGTTTGCATGAGAACTTCTTTTTTCTTATCTCTTGAGCAGTGGCTCGATGTTTGACAAGGTATGCACCACACAACGATCTCATGTGTCGCAAGTTTGTACACCGATCAATTGTCTAATCAAAACCAGACAGACCAAAAATGTACAGCTCCGGTTACCTATCTACATATATAATGCTGGGGAACTCGATTTTGTTGTGGATTTTTTCGGGTCGCCCCAGCTGCTGGTTGAACTGGAAGCGGCACAGTTCAAAGGTCAACACAGGTGGAAGGCGGGTAAACCACAACTGCAACAAATGGAAGCATAAAAGACGCGAGTTCCACTACAGTTTTATCACGGTAAAGGAACAGTGGCAACTTACAAGGAAAAAGGACCTTTACCACTAAAAGTAGTTTTATGGTGTACTCACCTTCCAAACAAATGTCCCAGTGTTTGGACAGGTAAGTATGAAGAAAACAAATTTTACTACTTGAAGTAGTTTTATGATATACTTACCTCTCCAAACACCAGGGCATTCATTTGGACAGGTAAGTATTAAGAAAATTCTCTCTTGAACAAATTCTCTCCTAAAGCACAGGCAGATTTCACCAAGAACAACCTGACAGCACAAAAAAAAAATTGAAATACCAATAACACTGGTATCTTATGCCGTTAAAAAAAAAAAAGACAGACAGACAGACAGACAAAATGATGCACGCATCAAAGGCTGTTGAAACAACAAAGTAAAAGAGGAAACTCAATGACCATGTGGTGTTGGTGTTGGTGGGGGTGAAGGAGTTGACATCAACACAACCCACTGACTGGGGGATGGAAAAAGCAAATAGAGTGAAGAATTTTCTCTCCTTAGGGAGGAAACAAGACACTGTCTGTGCAAGGCACTGTCTGTCCTTGCAATGGCTGTATACCTTTTTCCCCACTGAAAATTGAAATTACAATAAGATGCCAGAAACACTGATCACTACAGATTACCCACAATGATGCATACCAAACAAATGTAAGCTGTCTAATCCTTGGTAACATCAACACACAACAGTCAAGCTTAACCATCACAATCACTGCGTGACATAGTTTGGGACAGCCATCCTGTCTTGCATCTCTTGCATTACCTTCTTTGCATTCTCTTTCCGATTCTCCTTCGCTTTTTGTGAGAAGACAATACAGCACCGACTGTTTTCTGTGAGAAGACAATACAGCGCCGACTGTTTTCTGTGAGAAGACAACACAGTGCCGACTGTTTTCTGTGAGAAGACAACACAGTGCCGACTGTTTTCTGTGAGAAGACAATACAGCGCCGACTGTTTTCTGTGAGAAGACAATACAGCGCCGACTGTTTTCAAGGAGCTGGAAGCACCTCCACACAAAACTTTAATTCTGAGGACTTTCAAGCACCGCCAGGCAAAATTCGAATCCTCAGATTTTCAGCTTCTGTAAGCTCCACTGAACTCCTCAAGGTCTTTCAAGCACCTCCAAACATAATTCTAAGGACTCTAAAGCTTCTCCATGCAAAACTCAAATCCTCAGACTTTCGAGCATCTCCCAGCACTACGCAACCCCTGTAAGACTTTTCAACGCATCCAGGCACAACTCCAGTCTTCAAGGACTTACAAAGCCTTCAAAATCAGGGTTTTAAATCTGAATGAGTTTCAAAGATCTGAACATGTGAAGCCCTCAAGGAAATGAACTAAACAGCGGCAAACGAGTCAGGCTTGGTGAAACTTTTGTTCATACTGTTCATATTCCAACTAATTTTACACACACATCATAACAAAAAAAATAGGCCAGGGACACCGGCATGTCACAGCGATCTAGACCTGGAGTCACTTAGACAATTCACCGTCACAAGAAAGCAGACAGTACCGACTCACCTCTTGCCCTGACTTGTGTGCAGTGCAGTCCTTGTTGACAGTTTCTATTTCATCCTGCATCGTGGTCGCCTCCAGACTCTCATGGATGTCCCGGAACCCGTTCACCTGCAGAGGAAACTGTCCGAAAGTCTCCTGCTTGGTGAACTTCTCTCCTGTGGAAAAACAACACAATAATACCAGTTTATGTGGATGCTCTTTTCACCCCCGACTTTCCTAAACTGATCTCTCTGAATGTTCTAACGGTCTGACACCCTCGTTTATCAGCCAAACTTCATGTTCAACAACTCATGTTGGGATATCACTTATATGGTTGTCAGCATGATTCATGCAATCATTTATCTGAAATTCTTTTTTTCTTTTAATTTCAGTGGTGAAGCTCTCCTGCTACCACCCTGCCATGCTGTCAAAGGTTGAACTGAGGAGTGCCCTCCCTTATTTCCCAGCCCCATAAAGTCAGGAACTGTCCATGAAGTGAGTCAAATGGACCTCACTATTGATGGGTAAGATGCTGCATATCAACCATTCATTATTATCTGCACAGAAACAAAGGAAAGTGGCATTTAACTCAGATCTGGGAATTCAGGATTATAGACAGAGGAAAAGACCCAGGCTGGAACCAATCAAAGAGGAAAAGACCCAGGCTGGAACCAATCACTGACCTTCATGTTCCCCCTCGGCCCTGAACTGACCATAGAACAGTTCTGTGACTGGGTTGGTTGTCAACGATTCCGCTGCCATGCTGCCCCCTCTGCACAGTGAGGAAAGAAACCATGTTGATCATGATCATCAAATGCCAACCACTAAAAGATCATTCATCTTTACTTTGGATTGCTAGCCCGCTGCAAACTCCATCCATTTATACCAGGATCGAAAATACCAGAAGATAACATAAACATACAATTATCCACCGCATCCAGCAAAGCAAAATATCCTTATGTGTTGCTCAAATCTCCCTATATATACTGGCAGAGCTAGTAGCTGTAGTGCTTTCATTTTACATCTGTTCACAAATTTATGTGATACGAGATGATAACCAATCTTGTGTGTATGCAGTGTTTGCACTGCTTGCATAGCATCTTCAGCAG
The DNA here is from genome assembly GCA_033310375.1 of Conus canariensis. Taxonomy (NCBI): domain Eukaryota; kingdom Metazoa; phylum Mollusca; class Gastropoda; order Neogastropoda; family Conidae; genus Conus; species Conus canariensis. The sequence continues at coordinate 50,601,697 of CM065743.1, read as the reverse complement.
TTTTACTCTCTCTTTATATTTTCAGAGTTAGATCTCCCATCCAGTTTGATAACCGGCATTTTTTTAATAGATATACTCAATTCTACTACCAAACATTAGTATTAAAACACACACACACACAAGTTTAATGTGTTGCTGTGCCCTTATACTCCTCACTCGAGCACCTACTCAGCAGAGGCAGCGTCAGCAGGGAAGGAGGATGGAGACACAGGAGAAGTGGGGGATTGGTCAGATTTGAAGGCATCCTCCAGCCACTCCAAAAGCTTGTGCTGGAATTCACTCACATCCTGCAACACAGACACACAGATATATACATGCTCACAGAGTTACATTCACATTTACACTGAGCACACACACACAGTGACACCACAATTCACACACACAGTATGCTTGTTTGCTTTAGCAGTGAACAAGCGTCTGCCATAAGTGATCACTGATCATTTAGTTCCATTCAATATCTAAGAAGACACCTTTGCTCCCTTTTGGTACGCTGAATTCGTAATTTCACAGGATACCCGTCTTGTATAGGAACTGCATCCCATGGGATATGCATGAGCATGACACAGCCTCAAACACCAGGATATGTAAGCTTACATGTGGTACTGTTATTCAGAATGAGCATGTGCACAATGCATTGTTCAGCAAAGTATCCTCAAACACCAGGATATACAAGCTTACATGTGGCACTGTTATCTAGTGCATTGTTCAGCAAAGTATCCTCAAACACCAGGATATGTAAGCTTACATGTGGTACTGTTATCCAGAATGAGCATATGCACAATGCACTGTTCAGCAAAGTATCCTCAAACACCAGGATATGTAAGCTTACACGAGGTACTGTTATCCAGAATGAGCATGTGCACAATGCATTGTTCAGCAAAGTATCCTCCAACACCAGGATATGTAAGCTTACATGCGGTACTGTTATCAAGAATGAGCATGTGCACAATGTATTGTTCAGCAAAGTATCCTCAAACACCAGGATATATAAGCTTACATGTGGTACTGTTATCCAGAATGAGTATGTGCACAATGCATTGTTCAGCAAAGTCTCTGCCAACAACAAAACCAGCCACGGTCAGACCTGTTTACCCCAAATTCCTGTACCTGTAACATCTCAGACAAAACCCCCTAATTAAAAAAAAAAGAAGAAAACCTGTAATTTTCATAATTGCAATACTTTCGCAACTTCTGAAGATTTGGAATAGCTGGCTGTTGGCGCGTAAGACCGCCTTGTCGCCATCTTTGACAAAGTGAAAGACGCAAGGCATGCTAGGAAATGTCTTCTTACTACTTCTGAGCAAAATGGTGGCAGATGAAACTTTGTGTTTAACAATCCCCCCACCCTACCCCGTAATTTTTCATTTTTCCCGTATTTTGATTTTTTTCCCCATAAAAATTACAGCAAGGTCGTAAGGGTAAACAGGTTTGCACTGTGGTCCAGTGGACTCGCAAGCATGAAGGTGTGACTTTCCTATCTGATCAGAGACCTTTATTTGGTTTGATTCTTCATCCCCAGTCAGTTCCAACACAGAGCTGGATATGCTGAAGGCTTAAATGGAAAGACTGGACCCACTTACTGGGTGAGCCTCTGAGAATGTTGCTCCTGACAAACACTGCAAGGCATATGTACACCTTGGGCCTTGATACACCAGGATATATTTGGAAAGGAAGCTAAGAGGACAGTCATGTAGTCAGTCATGTAGTCCCCGACTAGAATGGAACTCCACATTGCATCTTCATCATCGTAACTCTCCTCATCCATCCCTAGAATCTCCCTCTCTCTCTCTCTCTCCGTACATACATTCATACACATCTATATATTAAATATAACACTTGCAATTGGTAAAATGTGAACTGCTCCACTCACTTTCATACTTTCTTTTAGCCACAATGAATCTATGCATCAAACGTGAATGGGCAGTAACTACCTTATCATCTCTGAATCCAGCTTTGACTGATCTCAGTGAAATTTCCTACCCTGAGTGAATTTCCTACCCTGAGTGAATTTTCTACCCCAACTAACTTTTCTGCCCTGAATGAATTTTCTACCCGAGCAACTTTTCTGCCCTGAGGGAATTTTCTACCTCAGCTGATTCCTCATCCTTCACTGGAATCTTCCTTCACTTCCAGTGATCTCTTCAGGTGTAAGGCTTAAACATTCTTTATTACCTTCACCTCATCAGCCACGATTTTGACCTCACTATGAGCACCAGTATCTAGTTTTGTCAAGTCAAAATTCCTGAGAAAAAATACTCAATTCTTTTTTTTTCAATTTGAAATCAACTGCTGAAATCAAGAAATGATGTCAACAGAAAAGGAAAGCGAGCAGCGCTGCCTGTGCATGGTTGTACCATGCAGCGTGGAGAGGGCGTTCTTTGTGACCAGATCAAAGGCAGCCGCTGTGCGACAGCTTCAGCTGATGAAACCTCCAGTCCAGGACACAGCAGTACACTAACAATCACTGGCCGAGATTCCTGCCGCCGGGCGGTGGTGAGTTTAGAATATCAACATTGCTGCCAACCTTTGGGTGTCAGAGTTCATGAACCCTAGGCTGATGTGGGTGGGGACGGCTGAAGACAGGGTAATCTGACTTTTGACTGGACGCATTTTCAAACACTACTGCTTCACCTGACAAATGTGGGAGTTAAAAAGAAAACGTATTTCCGTATAACCACTAACATTCACAAAACATCGCTTTGGCTTTACTCTAGAACAACTTATCAGCCCTATTCAAAAAATGAACCCCAAAGCCCATGTTTCAAAACAAAACTTCAAAATTCTGGATATTCACAAAAAAGTCCGGATTTCCCGGTTGATTTCTAAAAATAGGGAAATTCAAAACAAACTCTGGAGAGTTGGCAGTTACAATTCATCCTAAATTAGTACGCTACAAATAATTATACATGCGTTTTTGTTTTTCCCCCATGACCTGTGACTTTTGTACAGTTGATGCATGAAGACAGTACTGCAAGGCACTTGTAGTCAGTTCGGCTCAGGTGAAACTGAAAAGCACTGCTTAAAGTGCTTTTCTTCATTACAAAAGATAAAGTTTGCACACTTGCTCATTATCATCCTCACATTCACTTGACACCGACTGACAAAGCACCACACACACACATGATGTGGGTCATGTGGCCAGTTCTCACCTGCTGGCTGTCGGTGATGCCAGAGGGGGAGGAGAAGGCTTCCTTCAGGATGTCCACGGCCTTGGAGGGGTCCACGTACTTGCGGGTGGAGCCCACCATCAGACCAAACAGCATGCTCAGCTCCTTCATGAACCGCAGGTTGCGTCGCTCCTGCACCGCCTGCGCACACACCCACCCTTCTGTTTCTCAGCAGATACAGTTTGTGTTCTGTTTCCTGACAGTCACATACTATGTTCTGTTTCCCATCAAACACAGACCGTGCTCTGTTTCCTGACAGTCACATACTATGATCTGTTTCCCATCAAACACAGACCGCGCGCTGTTTCCTGACAGTCACATACTATGATCTGTTTCCCATCAAACACAGACCGCGCTCTGTTTCCTGACAGTCACATACTATGATCTGTTTCCCATCAAACACAGACCGCGCTCTGTTTCCTGACAGTCACATACTATGATCTGTTTCCCATCAAACACAGACCGCGCTCTGTTTCCCGACAGTCACATACTATGATCTGTTTCCCATCAAACACAGACCGCGCTCTGTTTCCTGACAGTCACATACTATGTTCTGTTTCCCATCAAACACAGACCGTGCTCTGTTTCCTGACAGTCACATACTATGTTCTGTTTCCCATCAAACACAGACCGCGCGCTGTTTCCTGACAGTCACATACTATGATCTGTTTCCCATCAAACACAGACCGCGCTCTGTTTCCTGACAGTCACATACTATGATCTGTTTCCCATCAAACACAGACCGCGCGCTGTTTCCTGACAGTCACATATTATGATCTGTTTCCCATCAAACACAGACCGCGCGCTGTTTCCCGACAGTCACATACTATGATCTGTTTCCCATCAAACACAGACCGCGCTGTTTCCCGACAGTCACATACTATGATCTGTTTCCCATCAAACAGACTGCGCTCTGTTTCCTGCTAAATACAGCCTGTGCCGTTTCCCCAAAAATACAGCTATTTCCTTTCCCACAAAATACAGATGTTTCTTTTCCCACAAAATACAGCTATTTCTTTCCCCACAAAATACAGCTATTTCTTTTCCCACAAAATACAGCCTTGTTCCACTTTCACCCAAACACAACCTGTGTTTTGTTTCCAGTCAAGAACAGCCTGAGCCCCTGTTCTCCTTCCACTGAAATACAGTCTACATTGTGTTTCTGATTAAATGCACCCTGCATTCACAGTGTCCCATCAAATACAGCCTGCGTTCACAGTTTCCAATCAAACACAGCCTGTGTTCAGTTTCCAAACAAATATACCCCGTGTTCACAGTTTCCCATCAAATACAGCCCGTGTTCACAGTTTCCCATCAAATACACCCTGCGTTCACAGTTTCCCATCAAATACACCCTGCGTTCACAGTTTCCCATCAAATACACCCTGCATTCACAGTTTCCCATCAAATACACCCTGCGTTCACAGTTTCCCATCAAATACACCCTGCATTCACAGTTTCCCATCAAATACACTCTGCGTTCACAGTTTCCCATCAAATACACCCTGTCATCAAATACACCCTGCATTCACAGTTTCCCATTAAATACAGTCTGTGTTCAGTTTCCCATCAAATACACCCTGCATTCACAGTTTCCCATTAAATACACCCTGCGTTCACAGTTTCCCATCAAATACACCCTGTGCTCACAGTTTCCAACTAAATACACCCTCTGTTCAGTTTCCCATCAAATACACCCTGCGTTCACAGTTTCCCATCAAATACACCCTGTGTTCAGTTTCCCATCAAACACACCCTGAGTTCAGTTTCCCATCAAATACACACTGCATTTACAGTTTCCCATCAAATACAGCCTCTGTTCACAGTTTCCCATCAAATACACCCTGTGTTCAGTTTCCCATCAAACACACCCTGAGTTCAGTTTCCCATCAAATACACACTGCGTTCACAGTTTCCCATCAAATACAGCCTCTGTTCACAGTTTCCCATCAAATACACCCTGCGTTCACAGTTCCCATCAAATACAGCCTGCGTTCACAATTCCCACAAAATACAGCCTGCGTTCATAGTTTCCCATCAAATACAGCCTTCGTTCACAGTTTCCCATCAAATACACCTGCGTTCACAGTTTCCCATCAAATACACCCTGCGTTCACAGTTTCCCATCAAATACACCCTGAGTTCACAGTTTCCCATCAAATACACAGTTTCCCATCAAACACAGCCTGTGTTCACAGTTTCCCATCAAACACAGACTGTGTTCACAGTTTCCCATCAAATACACCCTGTGTTCACAGTTTCCGATCAAATACACCCTGTGTTCAGTTTCCCATCAAATACAGTCTGTGTTCAGTTTCCCATCAAATACAACCTGCGTTCACAGTTTCCCATCAAATACACCCTGCGTTCACAGTTTCCCATTAAATACACCCTGCGTTCACAGTTTCCCATCAAAGACACCCTGCCTTCAGTTTCCAATCAAATACAGCCTGCATTCACAGTTTTCCATCAAATACAGCCTGTGTTCACAGTTTCCCATCAAATACACCTTGTGTTCAGTTTCCCATCAAATACAGCCTGTGTTCACAGTGTCCCATCAAATACACCCTGCATTCACAGTTTCCCATCAAATACACCCTGCGTTCAGTTTCCAATCAAACACAGCCTGCGTTCACAGTTTCCCATCAAATACACCCTGCGTTCACAGTTTCCCATCAAATACAGCCTGCGTTCACAGTTTACCATCAAATACAGCCTGGGTTCACAGTTTCCCATCAAATACACCCTGCGTTCACAGTTTCCCATCAAATACACCCTGTGTTCAGTTTCCCATCAAATACACCCTGCATACAGTTTCCCATCAAATACACCCTGCGTTCACAGTTTCCCATCAAATACACCCTGTGCTCAGTTTCCCATCAAATGCACCCTGCCTTCACAGTTTCCCATCCAATGCACCCTGTGTTCACAGTTTCCCATCAAATACAGCTTTAGTTCAGTTTCCCATCAAATACACCCTGCGTTCACAGTTTCCCTTCAAATACACCCTGCGTTCACAGTTTCCCATCAAATATACCCTGTGTTCACAGTTTCCCATCTAATACAGCCTTGGTTCAGTTTCCCATCAAATACAGCCTGCGTTCACAGTTTCCCATCAAATACAGCCTGCGTTCAGAGTTTCCAACTATATACACCCTGTGTTCACTTTTTCCCATCAAATACACCCTGCGTTCACAGTTTCCCTTCAAATACACCCTGTATTCACAGTTTCCGGTCAAATACACCCTGTGTTCAGTTTCCCATCAAAGACAGTCTGTGTTCACTTTTTCCATCAAATACAGCCTGTGTTCAGTTTCCCATCAAATACATCCTGCATTCACAGTTTCCCATCAAATACACTTTGCGTTCACAGTTTCCCATCAAATACAGCCTGTGTTCAGTTTCCCATCAAATACACCCTGCGTTCACAGTTTCATATCAAATACAGCCTGCGTTCACAGTTTCCCATCAAATACACCCTGTGTTCAGTTTCCCATCAAATACACCCTGTGTTCACAGTTTCCCATCAAATACAGCCTGCGTTCACAGTTTCCCATCAAATACACCCTGTGTTCACAGTTTCTCATCAAATACACCCTGTGTTCAGTTTCCTATCAAATTCAGTCTGTGTTCACTTTTCCCATCAAATACAGCCTGTGTTCAGTTTCCCATCAAATACATCCTGTGTTCACAGTTTCCCATCAAATACACCCTGCGTTCACAGTTTCACATCAAATACACCCTGTGTTCAGTTTCCCATCAAATACACCCTGGGTTCACAGTTTCCCATCAAATACACTCTGCGTTCACAGTTTCCCATCAAATACACCCTGTGTTCAATTTCCCATCAAATACAGCCTGTGTTCACAGTTTCCCATCAAATACAGCCTGCGTTCACAGTTTCCCATCAAATACACCCTGCGTTCACAGTTTCCCTTCAAATACACCCTGTGTTCACAGTTTCCCATCAAAGACACCCAGTGCTCACAGTTTCCCATCAAATACACCCTGTGTTCACAGTTTCCCATCGAATACAACCTGTGTTCAGTTCCCATCAAATACACCCTGCGTTCACAGTTTCCGATCAAATACACCCTGTGTTCACAGCTTCCCATCAAATACACCCTGTGTTCACAGTTTCCTATCAAATACAGCCTGCGTTCACAGTTTCCCATCAAAAGGAAATTTTTATTCTAAAATTACGTTTAATCTAACATACTTACCGTGGCTCACTAATGCAATAAGCGGCAGCAATTTGCTATCCCTGCCTCGTATACAATAAAGTCCGTACGGACAACAAAACCCCTGAAAGGGCCTCGTGCCTTGCGCATGCTCAGATCAATCCTCTTTTCGAGGTATATTAAACCTTGACTGAGAACTCCTAATGGAACCAGGAAGGCGGGGAGGTAGGGAGGGTCTCTGCGTGAGCCACGGTAAGTATGTTAGATTAAACGTAATTTTAGAATAAAAATTTCCTTTTAATTACACATACTATACCGTGGCTCACTAATGCAGAGTCGCACTACCTGGAAGGAGGGCTCACCTGGTTACCGTCTGGAGGAGCGAGAAGAGCCGGAGCGTGTGGAAGAGCCAGAGCGTGTGGCGGAGATGGAGTGTTGAGCCACCACAGCTGATGCGATGCCCCTAGACCCATCATCGCGCAGACGAGAAACGTTGCGCAGATAGAAATGGATGAAGGTGCCAGGAGAACGCCAATATGCAGCATCTAACACACTCTGAATGCTGGCATTATGAGCTACTGCCAGCAAAGACGCCCATGCCCTAATCTCATGAGGTCTTGGTGAGAAAACAGCCAAATCCCCTTCAGGTCTCGCGTACGCAGCTTTAATCACTTCTCTCAGCCATCGAGAGATTGAAGAGCGTCTGATGTCCTCCTTATAACCTTCGTTGTAAGAGAGAAACAGGTGGCGCTGCTTGGAGCGAGAAGATTTCGTGCGTTTCCTATACTCCCGCAGAGCGCGCACCGGACAGAGAGTGCGGTCTTCATCGTCCGGGGCGAGAATAGAAGTGAGAGGAAGAATGGAGATAGTCGGGGATGGAGAACCTGGCAACTGGTTCTTCGCTAAAAATTCAGGGAGGAGGCGAAGAGACATCGAGCCATCCGGTTCGGAGGCGACGTCCCCGGGCAGGCCACTAAGGGCGTGGACTTCACTGCAGCGCCTCCCTGAGGCCAGGGAAATGAGAAAGGCTGTTTTGAAGGAAAGAAACTTCAGAGAACACTCCCGGATGGGCTCGTAAGGGGGGAGCCTGAGGGAGGAGAGAACTAAGAAAAGATCCCACGCCGGGGTGCGGCGGGGGCATCGGGCCTCCTGTAGGGCTGCTCCTCTGACCAGATCCCGCAGAAGAGGGTCGTCCACGAAGGAGGGGCCCCCTAACTGGCGGATAGTGGTGCAAATAGCCGCCCTGTGAACTTTAACAGAGGAGGCAGAAAGTTTTTTCTCAGATGAAAGAAAAGCTAGATAGTTCGCCAACTGACATTGAGAGGGAGAATGAGGGGATACTGCGTGGTTGGAGCACCAAGAGAGCCAGCCATTCCAGTGGACACTGTAGACGCTTTGGGTGCCTGGCCTGTGGGCGTGTTCCACAAGTCCGATTACCGCTGGGGAGGCGCCTTGTGAAGACAGCGCGTCCCGCACAGTAGCCAGGCGTGAAGATGCAGCACGTCTGGGTTGCCGTGTGGAATGCCTGACCGTGGCTGAAGCAGGGACTTTGCTTTTAAGGCGAGCGGTATCGGAGGCACGTGAGACAGGTGTAACAGTTCTGGAAACCACGCTTGGGCCGGCCAGCGTGGAGCCACCAGAATCAGCGTGGCTGCGCCCTCCCTTGCTTTGCGGAGAACCTTTCCCAGAATGGGGAATGGGGGAAAGGCATAGCCCATCAGTCCGGCCCAAGGGATGGATAGGGCGTCCACAGCCCACGCTGCCGGATCCGGGACTGGAGAGACATACAGCTGGAGACGGTGGTTGAACCGGGTGGCGAACAGATCTACCTGTGGTTTGAACCACACAGTCCAGAGAGGTTCCAGGACTGAGTGGACGAGAGTCCACTCCGAGGGAAGAACCATGTGCGACCTGCTGAGAGAGTCCGCAAGAATGTTGATTTTCCCGGGAACGTGCTTGGCCGAGATCCGGATGGAATGTGCCTCGCACCAAAGTAGAAGCTGTTCCGCTCTCAAGACAGGGAGTGAGAACGCGCCCCCCCTTGTTTGTTGATGTAACATGCCACAGTCGTGTTGTCGGTGTTGAGGAGAACGTGTTTTCCCTTCAGGAAGGGAAGAAACTCCTTGAGGGCTTGGAACACGGCTTCCAGCTCCAGCCGATTGATGTGCAAGGACCCCATCTCCGGGGACCATTGTCCGGCCGCCGTCAGAGAGCTGACATGGGCACCCCACCCGGACTGGGACGCGTCCGTGAACAGGTCTTCCTGTGGAGGAGGGGGCGTGATGGGGACTCCCTGAGTCAGCCAGGACTGGGAGTGCCATTGGGTCACCGATGATTGGAACCACTGGCCGAGGGGAACCGGAAGGTCCCACGACTGCAACGCCTGAGACCAACGCTTGCGAAAGAGGCATTGGAACCGGCGTTTGTGCAGTCGTCCGAGGGGCACTAAGGGGGCCAAGGACTCCATCAGACCCAGAAGGGAGGCCAGCTTTCTGGCCGGAGCCTGATCCAAGGAGAGGAGAAGGGCCAAGAGATGCTGGAGGCGAACAAGACGTTGGGGGGTTGGAGAGACCAACCAGTTGGTGGTGTTGAAGGACATGCCCAGGAACTGAAACTGCTGCGCCGGGATGAGATCGGATTTCTCCTCGTTGCGAACAAATCCCAGCTGCTGACAGAGGTTTAGAACCTGGAGAGTTTGCTGGGAGCACAGAGTGCTGGAGGAGGCAAGGAGAAGCCAATCGTCGAGATAGGCCTTCAGACGAATTCCTTTCTCCCGAAGGTGCATGCAAAGTTCCCGGACCACCTTCGTGAAAACCCAAGGGGCCGGGGCTAGCCCAAAGGGAAGAGCCCTGAACTGAAAAACGCGGCTTCCCCATACGAAGCGGAGGAACTTCCTGTCCCTTGGGTGGATCAAGAGATGGAAGTATGCATCTTTCAGGTCGATGGATACCGCCCAGTCGCCGGGGTGTATGGCATCGCGGACTGACATGGGGGTTTCCATCTGAAAACGGAGGACGAGAAGAAACCTGTTCAATGGCGAGAGGTCTAGGACAGGTCTCCATCCTCCAGAAGCTTTGGGGACCACAAAAATGCGGCCATAAAAGCCCGGAGAGGAATGGAAGAGGACTTCCTCTGTGGCTCCCTTGGCTAACAGCGAAAGGACCTCCTGATCCAAGGCCTGAGAGGCCGCTGGATCCCGAGGAGGAGCGAAAGGAGGAGGGAAAGGAGTGAGCGGAGCCTTTACTGCACCCCAAGGAAGACGAAACCCCGACCTGATCACCCGCAGAGCCCAAGGGCTTGCGGGAAGCCGCTCCCAGGCACTGAGGTGCCTGGACAGACTGCCCACAGGACCGCCCTGGGGTGAAGTACCCAGGTCGGGGGTAAGTCATTGGGGGTGGGGCGACTGAGACGTGGAAGCTTTCGGACCCGCCGGCCGTGCCTGAGGCCGACCCCTGCTGGGTTGCTTGCCTCGGACCCCCCGGGGACCAAATGACCTTCGTCCCTTGGGCTGAGAGGGACCCGGTGATGAGAAAGGCGCTGGCGCCTTGCGTTTTGAACCCGGGCGGGGGGGGGCCAGAGTGAAAGGCGAGGTCACGCCTAATCTCGGCCTGGCTCTTAATGGTCGCCTGAACATGATTTCCGAAAAGAGACCCCGACTTGACTGGCAGGGCTCTGAGTGAGGCGCGGGCAGAGGCGGAGCGGGCCACAGAAGAAGCCAATAGGACGGCATCTCTTCTCGCTAGGACCGAGTTCAGATGGAGCCTAGCGAAGGCCCCGGCCGAATACTTCAGTCCATCAGCCATGGCCTGAATACAGGCCACCACTGCCGAAGAGTCTGCGGACTGGCGTAAAGCGAAGGACTCTGAATCAGGGTCCTTCAGGGCAGACACTAGTCCCCCTAGGAAGGAATCCATAACCGAGATGGATTCCAAACCCCTCCTTGCCGACTCTTCCCACTCGGCAAGGCAGCGCTCTGAAAGGGACACCTGCCGAGCGTGTGACTTAGACCTCTCCTGGACCAGGAGGAGGTCCTCCTGGGAGAGGGGGAGAGTGGCTTCTGGGATAGCGTCATTTGCCAAGAAGGCCTTCTTGGCAAATGGAAGCCTCTCTGGTTTGAGATACTTCCCGCACGCCAGTGCGCCCGGAAAGTCAGGGACAGAACCAGGCGTGATGTCCTGCGCCTCCGTGCCCCTGACCTTTAGTTGGGCCCTCCTCATGCAGTCAGCTACCATGACCGACTCCTTTAGGAGAGAGGAGGGCATAGCCGCCAGTGGGTGAGACCCCAGGGCAAGTTCCGCTGCCGAAGGGCAGGGGGCCCTGACCTCCTGAGAGGACGACACCGCCTCCGGGACAAGGGAAGCCAGAAAGGCCACAGAGTCCCGGAAGGAATAAGAGCCAGACGAATGGCCCTCGTCCTCCGACTCCGAATCCGCCAGGTCGGAGCCACAGACCGAGGGGGTGACTGCCCTTGGCGAGGAGGTGCGCGGCGAAAGCCCAGGGTGGCCTGGGCTGGCTGACTCTCCAGACCCCCCTGGGGAGGGATCGGCCGCCGGATGGGCCGAAGGGGCCTGGGAGGAAGAGACCTGCGCTGGTGGAGCGCTGGGCATAAAACCCGGCCACCAGGGGAACCCCGGAGCAGGGGGCTGTGGAAAGCCCATGGTCGGGGGATACTGCCATTGGGCCCATGGCGCCCAAGGCAAAGGGCCCTGACCCCATGATAAGGGGGGCTGAGGTTGTGGCTGCTGGCCCACCCCATTAAATGGGGGGCCTAAAGCGCCGGTCCCCTGAGGGACGCCCGGAACTGAGGGCGAAACCCAAGTGTTCTGCCCAAAAGGAGTGGCAGACACATGAGGTGGGGGAAGGGAAACAACCGGGGCCGAACGAGAATCGAGCCCCTGAGAGGGAGTTGCTTCCCTTGCATCGCCTACCGATCGAGAGGGAGAGGTAGGCGAGAGGGCTGTCTCATTGCCCCACCCCTGAGCCTCCGTTGTCGAGGGCTCGAGCATCTTCGGTTCTGCCATGGAGGCCGAACTGTGATCAGTAAAACCGCAGCTGAACTGAACACAAGATGCAGTAACGGGAACGACAGAACCGCAGCTGAGTCGCTCGCCGTTAGGGGACAAAGGGACGGGATCGACAGAACCGCAGCTGAGCCGATCACCGTCACGAATTATGGGATGCGAGGAAGAGCTCGCTGTCACAACAACAGAACCGCAGCTGAGTTGAAGTGAACCCTTGGGGAAAGAAGAAGAAGAGGGAAGAAGAAGAAGAATAGAGAGAAAGTGACGCTGAAGGGGGGGAGGTTTTGGCGCGGCTAGAGACAAAGAGCCTGCCGGCGAGATGCGGGAATCGAATGACGAAACCTTCTTAACTCTCGCCTTACCACCCAAACGCTTCACGTACGTTTCTCCCTTAAGTGAAAACATAAGCAAGGACACCAAGAACAGCAACAACAATCGATCGATTGCGAGAAAAGCAAAAAAAAATACTTAGCTGCTCGTGTACATGAGGCTTAACGGGAAAATGGCTGCCGAGAAAAGAGGATTGATCTGAGCATGCGCAAGGCACGAGGCCCTTTCAGGGGTTTTGTTGTCCGTACGGACTTTATTGTATACGAGGCAGGGATAGCAAATTGCTGCCGCTTATTGCATTAGTGAGCCACGGTATAGTATGTGTAATTAAATACACCCTGCGTTCACAGTTTCACATCAAATACACCCTGTGTTCAGTTTCCCATCAAATACACCCTGTGTTCAGTTTGCCATCAAATACACCCTGCATTCACAGTTTCCCATCAAATACAGGCTGTGTTCAGTTTCCTATCAAATACACCCTGTGTTCACAGTTTCCCATCAAATACACCCGTGTGTTCACAGTTTCCCATCAAATACACCCTGCGTTCACAGTTTCCCATCAAATACACCCTGTCTTCACAGTTTCCCACCAAATACAGCCTGTGTTTACAGTTTCCCATCAAATACACCCTGCGTTCACAGTTTCCCATCAAATACACCCTGCGTTCACAGTTTCCCATCAAATACAGTCTGTGTTCAGTTTCCCATCAAATACAGCCTGTGTTTACAGTTTCCTATCAAATACAGTCTGTGCTCAGTTTCCCATCAAATACAGCCTGCGTTTACAGTTTCCCATCAAATACAGCCTGTGTTTACAGTTTCCCATCAAATACAGTCTGTGTTCAGTTTCCAATCAAATACAGCCTGTGTTCACAGTTTCCCATCAAATACAGTCTGTGTTCAGTTTCCCATCAAATACAGTCTGCATTCACAGTTTCCCATAAAATACACCCTGTGTTCACAGTTTCAAACTAAATACACCCTGCGTTCACTTTTTCCCATCAAATACACCCTGCGTTCACAGTTTCCCATCAAATACACCCTGTGTTCAGTTTCCCATCAAATACAGTCTGTGTTCACTTTTTCCATCAAATACAGCCTGTGTTCAGTTTCCCATCAAATACATTCTGCATTCACAGTTTCCCATCAAATACACCCTGCGTTCACAGTTTCACATCAAATACAGCCTGTGTTCAGTTTCCCATCAAATTCACCCTGGGTTCACAGTTTCCCATAAAATACACCCTGCGTTCACAGTTTCCCATCAAATACAGCCTGTGTTCAGTTTCCCATCAAATACACCCTGTGTTCACAGTTTCCCATCAAATACAGCCTGTGTTCACAGTTTCCCATCAAATACAGCCTGTCTTCACAGTTTTCCATCAAATACATCCTGTGTTCACAGTTTCCCGTCAAATACACCCTGTGTTCAGTTTCCCATCAAATACAGTCTGTATTCACTTTTTCCATCAAATACAGCCTGTGTTCAGTTTCCCATCAAATACATCCTGCATTCAGTTTCCAATCAAATACACCCTGCGTTCACAGTTTCCCATCAAATACACCATGCCTTCACAGTTTCCCATCAAATACACCCTGCATTCACAGTTAACCATCAAATACAGCCTGTGTTCAGTTTCCCATCAAATACAGCCTGTGTTCACAGTTTTCCATCAAATACACCCTGGGTTCACAGTTTCATATCAAATACACCCTGCGTTCACAGCTTCACATCAAATACACCCTGTGTTCACAGTTTCCCATCAAATACAGCCTGTGTTCAGTTTCCCATCAAATATAGCCTGCGTTCACAGTTTTCCATCAAATACAGCCTGCGTTCACAAAATTTTGCAACTAAATACACCCTGTGTTGACTTTTTTCCCATCAAATACATCCTGCGTTCACAGTTTCCCTTCAAATACACCCTGTGTTCACAGTTTCCCATCAAATACACCCTGTGTTCAGTTTCCCATCAAATACAGTCTGTGTTCACTTTTTCCATCAAATACAGCCTGTGTTCAGTTTCCCATCAAATACATCCTGCATTCACAATTTCCCATCAAATACACCCTGTGTCCAGTTTCCCATCAAATACACCCTGGGTTACAGTTTCATATCAAATACACCCTGCGTTCACAGTTTCACATCAAATACACCCTGTGTTCAGTTTCCCATCAAATACACCCAGGGTTCACAGTTTCCCATCAAATACACCCTGCGTTCACAGTTTCCCATCAAATACACCCTGCGTTCACAGTTTCCCATCAAATACACCCTGTGTTCACAATTTCCCCATCAATAACACCCTGCGTTCACAGTTTCCCATCAAATACCCCCCTGCGTTTCACGTTTCCCATCAAATACAGTCTCGTGTTCAGTTTCCCATCAAATACAGCCTGTGTTTACAGTTTCCCATCAAATACAGTCTGTGTTCAGTTTCCCATCAAATACAGCCTGCGTTTACAGTTTCCCATCAAATACAGCCTGTGTTTACAGTTTCCCATCAAATACAGTCTGTGTTCAGTTTCCAGTCAAATACAACCTGTGTTCACAGTTTCCCATCAAATACAGTCTGTGTTCACTTTCCCATCAAATACAGTCTGTATTCAGTTTCCCATCAAATGCACCCTGTGTTCACAGTTTCCCATCAAAACACCCTGTGTTCAATTTCCCATCAAATACAGCCTGCGTTCACAGTTTCCCATCAAATACAGCCTGCGTTCACAGTTTCCAACTAAATACACCCTGCGTTCACTTTTTCCCATCAAATACACCCTGCGTTCACAGTTTCCCATCAAATACACCCTGTGTTCAGTTTCCCATCAAATACAGTCTGTGTTCACTTTTTCCATCAAATACAGCCTGTGTTCAGTTTCCCATCACATACATCCTGCATTCACAGTTTTCCATCAAATACACCCTGCGTTCACAGTTTCACATCAAATAGAGCCTGTGTTCAGTTTCCCATCAAATACACCCTGGGTTCACAGTTTCCCATCAAATACACCCTGCGTTCACAGTTTCCCATCAAATACAGCCCGTGTTCAGTTTCCCATCAAATACAGCCTGTGTTCACAGTTTCCCATCAAATACACCCTGTGTTTACAGCTTCCCATCAAATACACCCTGCGTTCACTTTTTCCCATCAAATACACCCTGTGTTCACAGTTTCCGATCAAATACACCCTGCGTTCACAGTTTCCCATCAAATACACCCTGCGTTCACAGTTTTCCCATCGAATACAACCTGTGTTCAGTTTCCCATCAAATACACCCTGCATTCACAGTTTCCCATCAAATACACCCTGCGTTCACAGTTTCCCATCAAATACAGCCTGCGTTCACAGTTTCCCATCAAATACACCCTGCGTTCACAGTTTCCCATCAAATACACCCTGCATTCACAGTTTCCCATCAAATACACCCTGCGTTTACAGTTTCCCATCAAATACACCCTGTGTTCACAGTTTCCCATCAAATACACCCTGCGTTCACAGTTTCCAATCAAATACAGCCTGTGTTCAGTTTCCCATCAAATACACCCTGTGTTCAGTTTGCCATCAAATACACCCTGCATTCACATTTTCCCATCAAATACAGCCTGTGTTCAGTTTCCCATCAAATACAGTCTGTGTTCACAGTTTCCCATCAAATACAGCCTGTGTTCACAGTTTCCAATCAAATACACCCTGCGTTCACAGTTTCCCATCAAATACACCCTGTGTTCACAGTTTCTCATCAAATACAGCCTGTGTTTACAGTTTCCCATCAAATACACCCTGTGTTCACAGTTTCCCATTATATACACCCTGCGTTCACAGTTTCCCATCAAATACAATCTGTGTTCAGTTTCCCATCAAATACAGCCTGTGTTTACAGTTTCCCATCAAATACAGTCTGTGTTCAGTTTCCCATCAAATACAGCCTGCGTTTACAGTTTCCCATCAAATACAGCCTGTGTTTACAGTTTCCCATCAAATACAGTCTGTGTTCAGTTTCCAGTCAAATACAACCTGTGTTCACAGTTTCCCATCAAATACAGTCTGTATTCACTTTCCCATCAAATACAGTCTGTATTCAGTTTCCCATCAAATGCACCCTGTGTTCACAGTTTCCCATCAAATACACCCTGTGTTCAATTTCCCATCAAATACAGCCTGCGTTCACAGTTTCCCATCAAATACAGCCTGCGTTCACAGTTTCCAACTAAATACACCCTGCATTCACAGTTTCCCATCAAATACACCCTGCGTTTACAGTTTCCCATCAAATACACCCTGTGTTCACAGTTTCCCATCAAATACACCCTGCGTTCACAGTTTCCAATCAAATACAGCCTGTGTTCAGTTTCCCATCAAATACACCCTGCATTCACAGTTTCCCATCAAATACACCCTGTGTTCAGTTTTCCATCAAATACAGTCTGTGTTCACTTTTTCCATCAAATACAGCCTGTGTTCAGTTTCCCATCACATACATCCTGCATTCACAGTTTTCCATCAAATACACCCTGCGTTCACAGTTTCCCATCAAATAGAGCCTGTGTTCAGTTTCCCATCAAATACACCCTGGGTTCACAGTTTCCCATCAAATACACCCTGCGTTCACAGTTTCCCATCAAATACAGTCTGTGTTCAGTTTCCCATCAAATACAGCCTGTGTTCACAGTTTCCCATCAAATACACCCTGTGTTTACATTTTCCCATCAAATACACCCTGTGTTCACAGTTTCCCATCAAATGCACCCTGTGTTCACAGTTTCCCATCAAATACATCCTGTGTTCACAGTTTCCCATCAAATACACCCTGTGTTCAGTTTCCCATCAAATACAGTCTGTATTTACAGTTTCCCATCAAATACAGCCTGTGTTCACAGTTTCCAATCAAATACACCCTGCGTTCACAGTTTCCCATCAAATACACCCTGTGTTCACAGTTTCTCATCAAATACAGCCTGTGTTTACAGTTTCCCATCAAATACACCCTGCGTTCACAGTTTCCCATCAAATACACCCTGCGTTCACAGTTTCCCATCAAATACAATCTGTGTTCAGTTTCCCATCAAATACAGCCTGTGTTTACAGTTTCCCATCAAATACAGTCTGTGTTCAGTTTCCCATCAAATACAGCCTGCGTTTACAGTTTCCCATCAAATACAGCCTGTGTTTACAGTTTCCCATCAAATACAGTCTGTGTTCAGTTTCCAATCAAATACAACCTGTGTTCACAGTTTCCCATCAAATACAGTCTGTGTTCAGTTTCCCATCAAATACAGTCTGCATTCAGTTTCCCATCAAATACAGCCTGTGTTTACAGTTTCCCATCAAATACAGTCTGTGTTTACAGTTTCCCATCAAATACAGTCTGCATTCAGTTTCCCATCAAATACAGCCTGTGTTTACAGTTTCCCATCAAATACAGTCTGTGTTTACAGTTTCCCATCAAATACAGTCTGTGTTTACAGTTTCCCATCAAATACAGTCTGTGTTCAGTTTCCCATCAAATACAGCCTGCGTTCACAGTTTCCCATCAAGTACACCCTGCGTTCACAGTTTCCCATCAAATACAGTCCGTGTTTTAGCAGTTTCCGACCAAATACAGTCTGCGTTCACAGTTTCTGAGCAAATACAGTCTACATGTTTTTGCCAGTAAAACAGTCTGCATTCACAGTTTCGGATCAAATACAGTCTACATATTTTTTCCAATAAAACACAGTCTGCGTTCACAGTTTCCGATCAAATACAGTCTACATGTTTTTCCCAATAAAACACAGTCTGCGTTCACAATTTCAGAGCAAATACAGTCTACATGTTTTTCCCAACAAAACACAGTCTGCGTTCACAGTTTCTGATCAAATACAGTCTGCATGTTTTTTCCCAATAAAACAAAGTCTGCGTTCACAGTTTCTGATCAAATACAGTCTGCATGTTTTTCCCAACAAAACACAGTCTGCGTTCACAGTGTCAGGGAAGAAGTACTCTGCCCCACTGCCATCATCACTGCATCCATCACCCTGGTAAGGAAAGGAAAAAAAAAAAGCCATTCCCGCGCTCAACAAATATCAACAGATCAACAACAGAACAGAGAGGTTTGTCAGAATTCTGGCACCTACCTGAATGTTGCTGGAGGACGTGCAAGGAGACTTGAAATTGAGCACCATCCGTCTGAACTTGGGCAAGTAGAACAAAGACTGAAACACAAACAGCAGCTGGAAAGTTCATAACTTGTCTCTGACTTATCTCGTGGGGGGGGGGGGGGGGGGGGGGGGGTATTAAGGACAGCCTTTGCTATTAGCCAGCTTTTATAGAACAGTAATGACTGACCTCAACGTGACTTTACAAAAGATGCTATTTAAAAAGACATCTCATGCACTTTCAGAATTTTTGTCCCCACAAATATAACTTTTACACTGGAGATTAACCTTCACCAGCCATGTCCAACAATAGTGACGGATGGGATTTTTTCCCCTTGCAGCTGCATCAGCCAAGGCTGGCAGAGGGGGGAAGACAGTACATTCTGCCGTGTCCGCCACTATCGGCGGACGGGAACATGAAAAATTCCTCACTTTCTTTGAAATGGTCTAGGGGAAATAAGCTCTATAATTAGTCTTGGGGATGTCCTAGCGAGTTGTAGACCCTACTTTTAGTACTCTTATCGTGAACTTGGCTGACCCCAGCAGCTCTGAAACAAAGGAATTGGCACTCGGTTTTCCCGCTAAGCGCGCCTGGAATTTCCTGTGCCGGAAAGAATGTTGGTCAGGCAAAGGGGTGGTACCAATTTCTTGCGCAATGAAGTGCTTGAAATTGTATTACAAATTGGATCTGATGATGAGGGCAGTGACAGAGATATCGAAAATTATGACAAAGTAGAGGAAAGTGAATTATTTGAAGATGCAGCCGAAAATAATGATACCGATGATGAATCAACATCAACAGCAGCAGATGACGCCGCATCACTTGTTGTCGCCGATGAGGCCATTCAGACGATTGGGGCACAAATGCATTTGATCAAAACATGACCAATTGATCAAAACACAGCCAATGCAAACAATGGTGATGTTGCTTACTTATTTGCTTTTGATTTTGTTGTAAAAGAACAGAATAGAATGTAAACAATTTCTTTTTTTTACTTGGCAGCCATGTTTTTTCAACAGACAGTCGTTTATACACATTAAAAGTAAATGATTCGAAACGACTATGTTCAATTAGTTGGGTGTTTGTTCTTTCCAATGACACCTAACACAACACTGTCAGTTGTCTGGCTATCACCAAAAAAAAATATATAAAAAAATGGTTGAAATATGCGCATCTTCAGGAGGGACCGTGCAGCCTGACAAGGAATCGTGCGTGCATGCTGCGGTGGCTGATGCCTGACAAGGATGGTAATCCTGACAAGGGAATCGTGCGTGCATGCCTGACAAGGGAATCGTGCCGTGCATGCCTGACAAGGGAATCGTGCCGTGCATGCCTGACAAGGGAATCGTGCCGTGCATGCCTGACAAGGGAATCGTGCGTGCATGCCTGACAAGGGAATCGTGCCGTGCATGCCTGACAAGGGAATCGTGCCGTGCATGCCTGACAAGGGAATTGTGCTGCATGCCTGACAAGGGAATCGTGCCGTGCATGCCTGACAAGGGAATCGTGCCGTGCATGCCTGACAAGGGAATCGTGCCGTGCATGCCTGACAAGGGAATTGTGCCATGCATGCCTGACAAGGGAATCGTGCCGTGCATGCCTGACAAGGGAATCATGCCGTGCATGCCTGACAAGGGAATCGTGCCGTGCATGCCTGACAAGGGAATCGTGCCGTGCATGCCGTCCGCAGCTGGATAGTATTAAGATCAATCGAGCCTTAAAACCAGGTTTCAATTTTAACATAAGGTCTTTTTATTGGCGAACAGAAACATGCCACCATAAACTTCAACGCTACAATCTGAATTGTTCAGTATGACAACCACTTAACACTGGGGGAAAAAGATTAAAAGGGAATGAAGCACACCTAAAGGCAGTGGGAAAATTCAGGCAATATTTGCATGTCCTCCATATTCACCTGTGACTCACATGTGTAAACAATCGAGTACACCTACAGTTTCGGTTTTCCATGTGTGTGGGCGTTTGGGGTGCATGCACATGTGTGTCCTTGGTGAATTTTGATCTTCATATTTTCTCTGGAAGTAAAAGCATTACAGTGATCAAACTTGGCTGAATAATAAATATACTTCATATCTTTACAGCCATGCCAGGCATGAAGATATCATCAAATCGCAACAGCCACCTTTGCATTCAACATTTTCAGCCATACTTTCAACATCACAAACTGAACTTCTTTCCCCAAAAAAACTAAACTTTGAAAACTTTCCATTATTGCTTCTACACTGATAAAAGACATGATAAATAATAACATAAGCAAATACTGTACAAAATAATCATGTTACATTCTATCAAAATCAGACCATTTATTTTCTTCTGTATATTGATATATCCCGCTAAATGCAGCCAAATAAGACGAGGTGACTTTCTGATTTGCGGTGAATCCAGAAAGGAAAAGTATGTATCTGATACATTGCAGGCACAGCGTTGGCTTCAGCCCCTCGCCCGTTGAAACATCAGATTTGATGTTGGCAGTCAGTCATTTTTTTACCACTGTGAAAACAATGAAAGACAGTAATTCTTTCACTTCTCACAGGACTGCCAGTGGAGAATTTCAGGCTCAGCCTGAAAGAAGGGGTGAGAGATAAAAAAGACTATTAAAAAATAAAGTGAAAAATACAACTTTTTCTCCTTAGCATTTCCTTATTCTCATGGGGCTGGGGTTACACGTACAATGCTAGGAGCTCTAGCTCATAGGAGGGGGAGATAAAATACTGAGTCTGACTACTATTCAAAACCCACATCATAACCCCTGCTGTAAGTGGGCAGCTGTCACTCTGCATGACAACAGGGAGAGAACATGGTTTCCATCATAATCCTGGGCCAGAAAGCAGTTGATGCCTATATCACCTCGTTTTCCTAAAAACAATTTCCACAACTGCCAACCGTCACACACCTTTTGTTTTTTTTCTTCTAAATTAATAATCAAATATGATATCTCAGTTTCAAGTACTATGCATCCAATTCTATGCATCTACAACTGCAATACCACCTTCTGACAATGAAAAGGAAGCAAGGAAATACATCATCCAATTCTATACACCTACAACTGCAATACCACTTTCTGACAATGAAAAGGAAGCAAGGAAATACATCATCCAATTCTATACACCTACAACTGCAATACCACCTTCTGACAATGAAAAGGAAGCGAGGAAATACATCATCCAATTCTATACACCTACAACTGCAATACCACCTTCTGACAATGAAAAGGAAGCGAGGCAATAAATCATCCAATCAATATTGTGACAGAACTCTGGACAGTGGGTACAATCACCATTACCAAGTCATCAGATACAACAAAAAAGTTAGCGTGTCAAAAATTCCTGTCTGAGAAAAAAAAACTGTACTAGTTTCCAGATCAAAGGAGAGTTGATCCGCAAAGGTTGAAAAAAAAAGTAAAGAGTTGAGAAAGGCAAAAACATCTTTTGCTTTAAAAGTAGTCAAAGCTTTTGACACAGAAGTGAAATTAACTAGCACAGAACTTCTGGATAAAAGTGGAGCTACTGTACTGAAAGAGACCACAGTATCACCACAGAAACATCTGAATCCAACCAGCCATAATTCCACTGAATCTGAACAGCAACCATTCTGCTGACACTAGGAATCAACTATTGCGCCTTTTTGTAAGACATGGGGCTGCAAACGACTGAAACATAAGTGAATGCCAAACTAATGCACAGACAGAGGAACTGACCCAAGCGTTAAATCGTCTTTTCTAGAGATTGCCAGTACTTGTTGAAACCAAGTCTGCATGTTGTGCAGCTGCTGTATGGGATTCATTTCAAGAAAAGTTTCAAGACGGATTTTAAAATCTCTGTTTTCCTCTTTCAGAGAAGCCATGGCTATGAAAGGAATTTCTAAACGATCTGGTTTCACCTCTTTGTGAGGACCACAACAGCAAGAGCAATGGCCGTTAAGAGAAAGAAAGAAAGAAAGAAAAGAAAAGAAATAATTCTGAGTGTGTCGCTGTTGCCTTAATATATATATACTGATGCAACACACACACTCTTACCTGGATAACTCGATGGTCTGGCTTAGTCAGTTGCTTTTCTTTTTTGTATCACTTGTTTTTGAAGAAAAAAAAAGCTCATGTATCATGTGACAACCCTCACTGTTACGGGAGCAAGTATGGGTGTGAAGGCTGATTCTGGATCCTGAATAACTGTAAACTGATGGAGACACTGGGGTGGGTGTGATTGTGCGTGTGTCAGTTGTCTGTGTTAATAAAGTTGTTTGTCTTCCTTTGGGATTATTGTGCTTTGTGGTCTGTTAGCTTCTCAGGCTCAATGGGTGGAAGGTTATGTCTGGCTCTTCTGACTATTCCCCAACATCATCCTCGTGGAAAAGCTCACAACTGGCCCTATCTTTCAAATCAATAATCCAGCATTTTCTAAGAACCCATCAGGATATATAAAAATCATTTTTCTTTTAAAAAAAAAAAAAGTTTCAGCACAAAACCCAAAACAAACAGAGAAGAAATTGGCCAGAAAGCAGAGAGTTGGCATGTCCAAAAGCCACCTTCCATATCCTCACATACACGATGCACAAAATCAAGGTACCTGTATGACGGCGCTGAACCAGCAGGTATTGCCAATGTTCTTCAATCCCACCGGCCAGGTACCGTGACGCTTACGCTCGTGAGGATTGAGGGGGTCCACGAACCACAGCTCCCCTCTCTTCCTCTTGGTGCCCGCTTTGGATTCCGCCAAACTGGCCTCCAGCACTCTGCAACCATCAGGCAGTTTATTTGAAATAACCTTTTATTCTGCATAGCCCAGCCAGCCACACAGACCCAAGTCAGAACTGACACAAGGTAAATGACACATAACAGACAGGCGGAGCATGTAGGATGATTCTGACAGTACTGTTTGGAAATACCTGTTGTTATCATACTTCTATCAGCAACATGTCTGTGAGTACGTTTTCTCATGATTTCACATGCACAAGTGACTATCTGCTGTTGAATAATAACTAAAAAAAAGAAAGGCTGGAAAGCACACTTTATATATAGAATCAGAAGTCTGCCTGCATTTTTCATGGTTAGTGTAACAGTCTATGCTGACTGGCTAAAAATATGATCAACTCTAGAACAAGGCTTCTTTAGCAGACGACACATAGAACAAGGCTTCTTTTGCAGACGACACATAGAACAAGGCTTCTTTAGCAGACGACACATAGAACAAGGCTTCTTTAGCAGACGACACATAGAACAAGGCTTCTTTAGCAGACGACACATAGAACAAGGCTTCTTTAGCAGACAACACATAGAACAAGGCTTCTTTAGCAGACGACACACTTCTCTATACTTTGAATCAAAGAAGTCTGTGTACATTTTTCCTCACGTTTCTTGCAAAAATCAGTTGCAGTTGAAAAGGCATCAAAATAAGGTCTTGAATTTTTTTGTACTGTACTTTTGAAGCTACAAGGTACAACTTTTTTTTTTCTAAACTCAAGCCCCTGTGGCTTTTACACTGGCAGAAACCTGTTTATGAATATTTTTTGCTCAATTGTATTCTTAGCTTGCCACCGAGTTACCTTGTCTTGATCTGCAGTTGATCAAACAACCCAAAACAAATTTTTGTAGAGATCAGATTTCACAGCTTTTCACAGACAGAACGGTTCATGCATGAGCAACACGCAAAATAAGCGTTGTTAACAGCAGCTGACTCTCACCTTTGCTTGATCAGTCACTCGTCAGCCCACATAATCAAGCAAAAACCCTTAACATAAGTCCAGAAGCAAAGCTTACAATGCGGATTTTACACTTAAGACTGATCAATCTGGTTCATTAAGAGGACACCCATACAGCAACTCATATCAGTTGTCCGACAATGGCATATTCAGCATGGTGAACTTTCCTCATAAAAAAAAACAACAAAAAAAACACCCAGCATAGTTGACAGCAGTTGACAGAGAGGTCACAGCAAGCACGAGTGAGGAGGCTAAGGTCACAGCGAGCACGAGTGAGGAGGTTAAGGTCACAGCGAGTACGAGTGAGGAGGCTAAGGTCATAGCAAGCACGAGTGAGGAGGCTAAGGTCACAGCGAGCACGAGTGAGGAGCTAAGGTCATAGCAAGCACGAGTGAGGAGGTTAAGGTCACAGCGAGTACGAGTGAGGAGGCTAAGGTCATAGCAAGCACGAGTGAGGAGGCTAAGGTCACAGCGAGCACGAGTGAGGAGCTAAGGTCACAGCGAGTACGAGTGAGGAGGCTAAGGTCATAGCGAGTACGAGTGAGGAGGCTAAGGTCATAGCGAGTACGAGTGAGGAGGCTAAGGTCACAGCGAGTACGAGTGAGGAGGCTAAGGTCACAGCGAGTACGAGTGAGGAGGCTAAGGTCATAGCGAGTACGAGTGAGGAGGCTAAGGTCATAGCGAGCACGAGTGAGGAGGCTAAGGTCATAGCGAGCACGAGTGAGGAGGCTAAGGTCATAGCGAGCACGAGTGAGGAGTCTAAGTCTTGGAAGTCTGCAGACAACATGGCTGATGTCAAAGAGTTCTTGAAAACTTCATGTCTGACACTGAACAGGAGTCCTTCAGTGGCTGTGGTGCTGCTGAGAATACCAATTTGAAAAAAAAACCTCTGAAAGGTGATTCTTTTTTCTTTTCTTTTGGGGGTGGGGTCACTGTATGTATTGCCCTTTCTTGTTAGCTTGCCAGTTCATGACAGTCACACCACAGAGTACACAGGCTTTGTTTACACTGTGCCCACCCACCATTTCTGTTATCAGTTTGGAACTTTTCACAGCTATTTTCTTGCACTTAATCCATCAATGGCTGCAGCTTACACAACGATATGGTTTACAGCCTGGAAATGGCAGTGCATACATACTTTTCACAGCTGTTTTCTTGCACCTAATCGATCAATGGCTGCAGCTTACACAACAATAAGGTTTACAGCCTGGAAATGGCAGTGCATACATACTTTTCACAGCTGTTTTCTTGCACCTAATCGATCAATGGCTGCAGCTTACACAACAATAAGGTTCACAGCCTGGAAATGGCAGTGCATACATACTCATTCTGTCTGTTCCATAAAGCTGCTCTAGATGCAGACACAGAAAGAAAACTGAACTAACACCCAGCTCAGGAAACCAAATCGTCCAGCTGCATAGTCGATTCAGTGTCTCCTGCATACAGAATTGTTTCTTTATTTTCATTCATCCGCATAAGAGTCTACTTGTCAACAGAGCTTCTAAGAGCTTCAGTCTGGCTTTCCTACACGCCATTCTAAGTGTCTCATCAGACACCACACACAGACGAACAGATACTGACAAACACACAAAGTGCCCAGACACTAAGACACATGTTCAACACACACAGAAGAACAGATACTGATAAACACACCAAGTGCCCAGACACTAAGACATGTTAAACACACACAGAACAACAGATACTGACAAACACACAAAGTGCCCAGACACTAAGACACATGTTAAACACACAAAGATATGAGACACTGGCGAACATGTAAACCAAACACACACAGCAATCCGACACTGATATGCATGCACACTGAACACAAGTGACGAGACACTGACATGCATATAAACTGAACATGAGTGACAAGACACTGACATGCATGTAAACTGAACACGAGTAATGTAACAGTGACAAGCATGTAAACTGAACATGAATGATGACAGACCGACATGCATGTAAACTGAACACAAGTGATGAAACACTGTCATGCATGTAAACTGAACACGAATGATGAAACACTGTCATGCATGTAGACTAAACGCAAGTGATGAAACACTGTCATGCACATAAACCAAACACAAGTGACGAAACACTGTCATGCACATAAACCAAACGCAAGTGACGAAACACTGTCATGCACATAAACCAAACACAAGTGACGAAACACTGTCATGCACATAAACCAAACACAAGTGACGAAACACTATCATGCACATAAACCAAACACAAGTGACGAAACACTGTCATGCACATAAACCAAACACAAGTGACGAAACACTGTCATGCACATAAACCAACACAAGTGACGAAACACTATCATGCACATAAACCAAACACAAGTGACGAAACACTGTCATGCACATAAACCAAACACAAGTGACGAAACACTGTCATGCACATATACCAAACACAAGTGACGAAACACTGTCATGCACATAAACCAAACACAAGTGACGAAACACTGTCATGCACATAAACTAAACACAAGTGACGAAACACTGTCATGCACACTGTCATGCACATAAACCAAACACAAGTGATGAAACACTGTCATGCATGTAAACTAAACACAAGTGATAAAACACTGTCATGCACATAAACTAAACACAAGTGACGAAACACTGTCATGCATGTAAACTAAACACAAGTGATGAAATACTTCATTTAAAAACAGCACATTGAAAATAAGTGATGGTATCAACATGCAAGTAAACACAAAGTACTCAGACATGTATTTTTAAAAAAGTACGCTAAACAGAAGTAATGACATCGACATGCATGTGAACCAAACAGTACAACCACTTGATCTCCATCGAAAGGGAGGTCTGACCTGCTGATGTCTTGCTCCTCGCGGGTCACCTGACCTCCCAGGATGCCTTGTGCATCCTGCAGACTGGCAGTGATGGCCTTGTTGATCTCCTGCTGCTCCCCCGTTTCGTGCGTCAGGTCGATCACTACAGTCACACAATGCCACACACACAAGGTCAACACTGCAGCCACACAATGCCAGACACACAAGGTCAACACTGCAGCCACACAATGCCAGACACACAAGGTCAACACTGCAGCCACACAATGCCAGACACACAAGGTCAACACTGCAGCCACACAATGCCAGACACACAATGCCAGACACACAAGATCAACACTGCAGGAGACTGTGATGAGCACAATGGGAGGGACTCTCACTGAGTTCTACAGAGACTAAGAGGGACTCTCACTGAGTTCTACAGTGACTAAACTTTCTTTTCTCTTTCTTTTACAACTTCACTGGTCTCTGCAAGTCTTACGAGTGTTCTTGGTTTGACAATCAAGTCATAAACAAAAATCAAGCCAGAATAATGAAAGGGGCTCTAACTGGGCTCAATAAGGAATACCTCTATTTTTTTCTTTGGAACATCACTTGACTGATGTTAGCGAATCGCCAAAAAGACAGTGGATAAGGGAATCACAAGACAAAACATGACGTGTTTCGACCTCTTAGGTCTTCTTCAGGCAAGATACAAAACAATTAAGACAACTAAAATGAACGAGCAATCACTTATCTTCAATCACTTCAGTGCAAGACAGGCGTTAAATGTAGGCAACTAGGCATTGTAAGTTAAAAAAAAAAAAAAAAGAGGTGAAAGCGAGACAGAGTAAACACCTGACAGGTCTTCCTTTTCAGCAGTGTTTGGCGATAGAATGAAAACACATACAGTGCCATGCTGTGTCCAGTTTAAATCAAAACAGTCTCTGTGAACACAGTAATGCTGCACACGAGTTTGACACGGTTACTACACCTCTCTCATGTTCTCCCTTTGGGAGATCCTTTTCTTTCTGGCAATAAGCCTCCAAGTCAATCACTGCCAGGTGCTGTTTGTGAAGGCTGCTTCCCAGCAATCAATGCACCAAAGCCTTGCTGAACGAATCGAGTCTTTATAGACAGACACAACTGGACTGCTTTCAGCGTTTGTGCTCTGTCTGAAAGTTAATTTCCCTTCTTTTCTTCCATACGCCCCTAAAGATACACGCACCATACGCCCCTAAAATACACGCACCATACGCCCCTAAAGATACACACACCATACGCCCCTAAAGATGCACGCACGTTACGCCCCTAAAGATGCACGCACCTTACGCCCCTACAGATGCATGCACCATATGCCCCTAAAGATATACGCACCATATGCCCCTAAAGATACACGCACCATTGCCCCTAAAGATATACGCACCATACGCCCCTAAAGATAC
The DNA here is from genome assembly GCA_033310375.1 of Conus canariensis. NCBI lineage: Eukaryota > Metazoa > Mollusca > Gastropoda > Neogastropoda > Conidae > Conus > Conus canariensis. The sequence goes on along the minus strand of CM065743.1, from coordinate 50,572,906 downwards.
ATGCACCATACGCCCCTAAAGATATACGCACCATACGCCCCTAAAGAGGCGCACACTATATGCCCCTAAAGATACACACACCTTACGCCCCTAAAGATGCACGCACCATACGTCCCTAAAGATGCACGCACCATACGCCCCCAAAGATGCACGCACCATACGCCCCTAAAGATACATGCACCATACGCCCCTAAAGATACACGCACCATACGCCCCTAAAGATACACGCACCATACGCCCCTAAAGATGCACGCACCTTACGCCCCTAAAGATACACGCACCATACGCCCCTAAAGATACACGCATCTTACGCCCCTAAAGATGCACGCACCTTACGCCCCTAAAGATACACGCACCATATGCCCCTACAGATACACGCACCATATGCCAATAAAGATGCATGCACCATACGCCCCTAAAGATGCATGCACCTTACGCCCCTAAAGATGCACGCACCTTACGCCCCTAAAGATACATGCACCATACGCCCCTAAAGATAAACGCACCTTACGCCCCTAAAGATGCACGCACCTTACGCCCCTACAGATGCACGCACCTTACGCCCCTAAAGATACACGCACCTTACGCCCCTAAAGATACACGCACCATATGCCCCTAAAGACACACACACCATACGCCCCTAAAGATACACGCATCTTACGCCCCTAAAGATGAACGCACCTTAAGCCCCTAAAGATGCACGCACCTTACGCCCCTAAAGATACACGCATCTTACGCCCCTAAAGATACACGCACCATACGCCCCTAGAGATACACACACCATATGCCCCTAAAGATACACGCACCTTACGCCCCTACAGATACACGCACCTTACGCCCCTAAAGATACATGCACCATACGCCCCTACAAATACACGCACCATATGCCCCTACAGATACACGCACCATACGCCCCTAAAGATGCACGCACCTTAGGCCCCTACAGATACACACACCATACGCCCCTAAAGATACACGCACCACACGCCCCTAAAGATGCACGCACGTTACGCCCCTAAAGATGCACGCACCTTACGCCCCTAAAGATACACGCACCATACGCCCCTAAAGATGCACGCACCATATGCCCCTAAAGATACATGCACCATACGCCCTTAAAGATACACGCACCATACGCCCCTACAGATACACGCACCATACGCCCCTACAGATACACGCACCATACGCCCCTACAGATACACGCACCATACGCCCCTAAAGATGCACGCACCATACACCCCTACAGATACACGCACCATACGCTCCTAAAGATACACGCACCATACGCCCCTAAAGATGCACGCACCATACGCCCCTAAAGATACACGCACCATACGCCCCTAAAGATACACGCACCATACGCTCCTAAAGATGCACACTAGGTGGCTCCAAGCAGACTGATCAAAATGAAAGGAGTGCAACCACTCAGGAAAGGCCAGCCACCACAAGGTTAACGGGTAAGCTCCCAGGCCTGAAATATGACATCAAGTGCGGGTTGGTTCATGTATTCCTAGATTCTGAGTGGTATCATCAGGGAAAGTTCTGAAAAAAAAATAAATAAATAAATAAATAAAATGATACGAGTGGGGGGCTGGGGAAAGGTGGGTGGGGGGACTGGCACTGCATTCCATCTGTCTTCAGTTCAATTCTCATCTACAGTACAGTTTCATTCGACACCTCAAACCATGGATTTTATAGTGTTTTGAGGCATATTCCTATCTGTGGCACGTGACCTGAGGCAACTAGTGTTACACTTACAGCCACTTCGGCCCATGAGTTATCTCTCTTCTGGGACAGGTGTTTATAGGAACCTTTTTCTGATTTCTAGCCAGGTTTTCAATGACCTACTATGAAATTGATTTATAGCCTTACCTCCTGTTACATTTCTTCTTATTTCTTTAGGATAGTCTCCCATGAGTCGTGTGTCCAGCAAACTGTTTTTGCTGGTAAAGACTGAAAATACAGTCACGATTCTATTCCCAGGAATATTCCATACCTGATTATACTAGACCCACGCAGCTGATATTCTCGGAGTTATTTTCCAGAAAACTGGAGTTTGGGGGATACTGCACTATTGTTAGCAGTTTCCTCACTGAAAAACCGAAGGCTTCCCTTCAGGTGGTCAAATATATCTCAACAAGCTAGCACAGGACAATTTTGGACCTTTCAGTAAACAAATCCCATTCCTGATGACCACACAACCCTAACATGCATGCCTACCCCAAAATTTGCTTTCAGGGACAATACAGACAGAAATCAGGGACAAATCCGTAAAATCAGGGACAGGACAGTGTCAAGATAGACGAAACTCCTTTCCTCCCCTGTTGTAGACAAGGCCACTTTTCCGATAATTCTTTTTTTGAAGACACAACCTCGCTTCACGGTCGTTTTCTTCTTAGTTTCACTCCTTTCTGACCCATCCGAAGAGTCAGAATCCGACTCTGTGTCAACATCATCTCTCCTCTTCGACGCCATGTTCTGACTTGACAGTGAAAGCGAGGTGGTTTTTTTTTCGCACGCATGCGTATTACGTCTACTCACTCTAGCAGACGATATTCTTGGCTCAGTTCTGTGCAGCACAATAAGAACGGCTTTTTAACTCCCGATTTTTTTTTCCGGGATGCCTGATTTTTTTTTTTTCCGGGACGCGTGTTACAAATCCAGGATTTCCGGAACAGTGGCTTCTAAAATCAACTTTCCGGGACAAATCCTGGATGGTCAAGGACGGTAGGCATGCCTGCCCTAAGAGAAAGCCAAAACAAACAAACAATCAAAGCCAAAACAAACAAACAATATAAGAGAAGTCATTCCTCACATAAACTGTACATACACTAGAAAACGCTTTTATTAAGTGTCTTTCTTTCAGTAGTATAGGCCATTAAGTGTATTTACTATAGAAAGGAGTATGACATTCACCCAAAATGTGTAGATGTACACCTGTGTAATGATCTAAATGGTGATTTAATATGTTTGACACATTCACCTACGTAACAAGCAACATACGAGCTTGTAGACGTCCATCTCCTTTTCACCAGTCCTGAGGGAAAAAAATACTACGCGTTCATGTCCCAGTCTCTCCCACTATGAACCAGACAATCCACTGTGAGAATAAACTGAGCATTTTCCATGTTCCAAATAACGTCAAAACAAAGACATCCAAATGACAGAAGACGACAAAGACAATACCATTGTTTTTGCGGGGTGGGGCGGTCTCCTGCACAGGCAATTTCTGCATGTTGTCTTTACTCTGGGTCTGACCAGGGTCCTGGTGCTGCTGATCCTCACCAAAACTGACAGATTTGGGATTCTTTGATCGGATCTGCAAACAAAGACACACACACACATACACACACACACATAGAATCACACACACACGCATGCAGCAACACACACACACACACACACACTCATACACACACACACACACACACACGACATAACAAACACGCACACACAAAAAAGGTTTTCTCATAAGAGATGAATAATAAAAAAATTACACTTTTGAAAAAAAACAATTTGTACCTCCTGTCAGACAACAAGCAGTGCTGGTAGAAGGACAAAGATCGTCGTACATCCCTGTAGACTCAGGAGTTCCCCAAGGCTCAGTCCTAGGACCAAGCCTATTTCTTTATTACATTAATGACCTCCCGGCAGGGATCAGCTCCAAAGTCCGCCTATTCGCAGATGACACGATGTGCAGCCACACAATAAAGAAAGCATCCGACCAACAGACACTACAAAATGACCTTGACACTCTGACAAAGTGGGAAGAGCAGTGGTCCATGAGCTTCCATCCAGAAAAGTGCTCAACACTGAGTGCTACACAGCGACAGAACAAACTCCAACCTGTGTACAAACTTCATGGACACACTCTAGAAGTTGTGACCTCAACCAAATACCTAGGGGTCACGACCCAAGACGACCAAAAATGGGGATCCCACATTGAGACGATCACCGCAAAAGCCAGCACAACCCTCGGCTTCCTTAGACGAAACCTCAAAATCGGAAACAAGAAGATGAAAGAAACTGCATACAAAACCCTTGTTCGACCGATTGTTGAGTACGCGTCATGCGTTTGGGACCCCCACACCAGAAACGAGATCCAGGAGATCGAAAAGATCCAAGGTAGAGCAGCCAGATGGGTCACACACAGCCACAGACCAACAACCAGTGTAGATGAAATCCTACGCTCTCTGAAGTGGCCTACATTAGAGAAACGAAGACAAAATGCCAGACTGGAAATGATGTAGAAATTCCACCACAATCTTGTTGACATCAACTCCAAGTACCTGCCCAGGAAATCCCAGACCAGAAGAAGTTTAAGAAAAAACAACAACTGCAGCTACGACATCCCACAATGCAGGACAGACTACCGACAAATGTCCTTCTTCCCAAGAACCATCCCAGAGTGGAACAAATGACCAGAGGTTGTGGTGACGGCGGAGACCCTGGACCGCTTCAGGTTCAGACTCGCCTCTCACCAATAACACCAACGACAACATCCCAACCCCCCCCCCCCCCACCACCACCACCCCCCGTCTCCTCCTACACCCCCACTTCCTCCTCATCTCCACTCCCTCCTCCCCACCCACCCCTTAAGCTGAAATCAAAATTATGTCTGACAAACACAGCGCAAATCTTCGCAAACCCCCAAGTACACGACAGAGTCATCAGCATAATGATGTTGGTCGTGAACAGGAGAAGAGAAGAGGGAAGCACACATACACACATTCTCTCTCTCTGAATCAATCCATCAACTGATAATTCATAAACGTATTTTAATTATTTTGTTTGCCTAACACATTCTTATTGGCATACACACACAAGCATATTCTATTCCTCCTTCAGAGAAATAATTCATCAGAACTCTTTGCTGAAATAAAATCACTTTAGCCTGTATATCTAGAAACACAGAGCAAATCTCGAAGATATTACACTGTAAAAAGATTTTAGTTTTTTTAATGTTTTCAATCCAGACAAACTGTTCACATGCAGCAAAAATTCAGGTAATCTTTTTTATACAGTGGATCACACACACACACATAAGATACAACTTTACCCGCACAATGCAGGCAATCATCTAAAGATCATATGTACTACACTACAGGAAAACACCCACATGCACTTATGCGCACACATGCACACACACACACACACACACACACACACACACACACACACACACACACACACACAAATTCTACACACACACACACATGCGCGTGAGCACACATACTAACCCTCCCCTTTTCCCCCTCACATTCACAGGGAAAGTAGTGTATTCAGGGGGAAGACAAACCATTCTTGGTGGAGGTAAGACAGTCAAACAATGGCACTTTAGCTGATCTTCAAAACCACAAGGCAACTGGCATTCACACTTTATATTTACATAATCATCACCATACACTCACACCCATTAACTTATCAATAATGAGTCACACACACACACACACACACACACACACAGAGGAAAAAATGATGATTAAATGATGAGGAGGTGCAGGGAGGGAGTGGGGGGGGGGGGGGGGGGGGGGGGAGGAGGAATGAAAACAAAAGTCATTCGAAATTATTAAAAACAAAATTTTAGGAAAAAAAAAAAATTCAAAAGAAGGGTAGGGATGGGGGAGCAGGGAAATCAGAAGAGGGAGTGGAACTAGGGAACAGAATGGGGACTGGGGGATTGAAAAGCTGTACTAGCTCTGGGAAAAGGGACTGCAGAGGGGGGGGAGAAACAGTGACAGAGTGGAAGGAATTTAAAGAACACTGCATCTGCCACTTGTCCCACAAGATGGTATGACATGTGCAGCTTGGAACAAGTCTGACAGGTACCTCATCAACATTTATCACATCAAGCCAGACTCACTTCACACATGTACAACAATACAATGTAAAAACACAGTCATTATTAAGCCAGACTCACTTCACACATGCATGCACAACAATACAATGTAGAAACACAGTCATTATGCAAACATGTGATTATCACTGTCACTAACACCATTTCCGATGTTAGAATAACCGTGACAGCTCAGAAGAACTGTTCAGCAATAATGAAACGAGACTAGCGGTGACAATCACATACACGTTCAAAAAGTCAAATAAATCATTAAATGTTACGTTTTTAAATGACGTTAGTGCTCATTCGTGAACAG
>CM065743.1:50496754-50561754 GCA_033310375.1 Conus canariensis | reverse complement strand
ATGAACATTGAAGACACCGAGTTATAGTGTGAAGGCCACAGGCCATGAACATTGAAGACACCGAGTTATAGTGTGAAGGCCACAGGCCATGAACATTGAAGACACCGAGTTATAGTGTGAAGGCCACAGGCCATGAACAATGAAGACACCGAGTTATAGTGTGAAGGCCACAGGCCATGAACATTGAAGACACCAAGTTATAGTGTGAAGGCCACAGGCCATGAACATTGAAGACACCGAGTTATAGTGTGAAGGCCACAGGCCATGAACATTGAAGACACCGAGTTATATTGTGAAGGCCACAGGCCATGAACATTGAAGACACCGAGTTATAGTGTGAAGGCCACAGGACATGAACATTGAAGACAAAGAGTTATAGTGTGAAGGCCACAGGACATGAACATTGAAGACTACATCTGTGCCCTGGGTGCTTACTGAAGAGAACAATGTAAAATGCCACAAACAGGAACGATTAAATACAAGCCCAATAATCACAAAGCCACAAATAGGTGCGATTATATACAAGCCCAATAATCACAAAGCCTGTCCAGCTGGCAAAATGTTCCATAAATTAGTCCGAATGGTGGTGTGTTTTTCACTCCATCTCCACCACCTCCCCCACTTTTATCCCCTTCTAATTTTACCCACCCCCCCCCCCCCCCTCCTCCAAACTAAAATAACTCTGCTCCCACCCAGACCCTTGACCACAAAATGGCTACAAAACAAGCTGTGTGCATGTTCATTACCAAGCGAGAAGCGTCCTCTGCTCCCTTCTAAGAATTACAGCAGACAAGGGAAGTCACTGTGAACAGTCATGATGGCCACAAAGACCTTGGCACATGTTCATTATAGTGTGAAGTCATGATGGCCACAAAGACCTTGGCACATGTTCATTATAGAGTGAACAGTCATGATGGCCACAAAGACCTTGGCACATGTTCATTATAGAGTGAACAGTCATGATGGCCACAAAGACCTTGGCACATGTTCATTATAGTGTGAACAGTCATGATGGCCACAAAGACCTTGGCACATGTTCTATTATAGTGTGAACAGTCATGATGGCCACAAAGACCTTGGCACATGTTCATCATAGAGTGAAAAGCATCCTCTGCTCCCTTCAAAGAATTAAGGCAGGCTTGGAGAGCCACCATGAAAAGAAACATGCAAGTTTGCAATAAGAAGAACGAATTGCAATATGAAACAGAAAAATCAGTGTTTTCCCCGATCGTTGGACCTTGGTGACATTTGTTCCTAATATTTTGAGACTGTTTACCTTGTTCTTGCTCTACAGATTGCAGGCCGTTTTCTGGACTGTTCTGCAATGACAGAGAAATTTGCAAGATCTATGTGTGTGTCCGAGTGTGTGTGTGTGTGTGTGTGTGTGTGTGTGTGTGTGTGTGTGTGTGTGTGTGTGTGTGTGTGCGCGCGCGCGTGTAATATACACTCAAGTGCACTGCTGCACAGAGATGCAAACATCAAAACTTGGTTACAACGACTTAAGATTTTAGCTCCAAGCTTTTTCCTGTGACTGTAAGCTAGCCCGAGCAGATGATTTTGTGATGACCAAACCAGAAACTAGCCTGTCAAAGCCAGGCATTCAATGTTCTGTCCTTGTAATTTCACATTTCAGATTCTAAAGAGAGTTTTACAACAAGCAAAACAAAACAAAACAAAACATAACATGATCTAGAATGCACTGCCTTGCATTTCTTTGTCCAAAGGCGAATTTGAAATCACCTGGCACACCCACAACCCACGCCAGTATTTCAAATGCACTGCCTTGCAGTTCTCATCTTCGCATAAATTGGTGTACCCATAGTCTGAGCCATTCTCACTTACAACTATCTGGGTATTTACCTGTCGACGCAGTGAGTCATCCTGAACTAACATGGATACCACATCTTCCACCTCAAAAGATCCATCTTTCTTTCTGCAGGCATTGATGGCTTCGTCAATGACACGCTGGTCTTCAATGCGGGTGATCTCTTTCACTTTAGCGTACGTCTGGATCAGTATCTCTTCTCGGCTTTTCTGCAGAAACAGTGTGTTTGGTTACATAGAAAACAACATGAAATTCTGCCTAAACTGCTTCCCCTAACGTCAATCATCTGCCACCCACACCTGTTGATCTGCTACGACAAATGTCTCACCCCAAATCTCTTACAATATAAACAACAACTCTGAATATGGCAATGAATCAAATTAAAACAGAAAAATCAGTACACAAACGAGACTTCCTATGAATTTTACAGAGAAAATGTTTTTTGCACTATCTTTCAGCACTTTAGTGGCAGTAAATTTATGAGTTTTATGCATTAAACTAAAATGATTGACTTGTTACATTTCATGCAATCAAGACTTGAACACACACACACACACACACACACACACACACACACACAGCTGAAGTTAAAGAAAAAATTTTCGTCCAATGAATTTTGAATCAAACACATCTGTACAGCTCTACACTCATTCCACACACACACATGTATACACACACACACACCTACACACACACTCATTTTTGTTTTTTTGAATCTTCAGTGCTTATCCGGGAGCTAAAATCAACAATGGCAACTGAAAGGATCTCTCTGAACATAACAAATATGTGCACTTTACAATGCTTGAACTTGAAATGAGCCCATTTATTTTGGATGTCTACTGATACCTGATGTAATACTGATACCAATCAAAATGAATCACAACCAAACTGGAGGCATTTAGTGATATAAATACCTAAGGATTAATTTACATTCTGGAGAACCACAAGGATAAAAAACAACACTGGTTATTTTCTGTCACTTGGAAGTCCAGCAAGCCAGAGGTGACAGACAAAAACTTTGACTTCATTTCAAACTTTCCTGTTACTTTAGTGGATTCCAGTGTTCTTTCACTTTGTGTGAAGCCACCATGTATCATTTGGTTTTTGTACAAAGACCAGCTAGAAACAAGATGTAGTCATCAGAAAAAGGTTGTCAGGCAGTGATTATGATGATCTAATTATCAGGTTTATGGTGTGAAGGGAGGAAGAGGGAAGACAGATAGGGTGGAGTAAGAGGATGCTATTTCAATTACATCAAGCCAGATTTGTGACATTATAGCCCTTTCAAGCTATTATTATGACATTAGTGCCTATCCTAAATATGCTACAAGCTTCACTGGACATCAAAAGTATTAGTAACCAAAATGCCCAAAACAGAATTGAGATGATAGCAACATAAACATTCGTACACCTATTCATAAAAGCACACTCAGTTTTCCTCTCTTAACATGTGCATATTTCGCACTTACCATGTACATGTTTATTCCCGCATTGGTACAGATAAACTCAAACATATGCATACATTCATGAATTTCCTGAACAGACTTGAACAGCATAGCTCCATGAATCAGCACGTCAGATCAGCAGAGAACATCAAAATTTTTCTGCTGAAACGGTTTTGAGATACGTTTCAAAGAAAGGTACAAAAGAAAGAGCTATGTCTGAGTAAGACTGAAGAAGAACGAACTCCAGGGTTTAAAGCAGAATAGGTACTTTTTTTTTTTTAGCCTTGTCAACTACAATTAGAATTTCAAGGGGTCAAGGGATTATCTGAATCTTCAGATCCAGTTTGTTTGTCATCATGAAAATAAGATATCATTTTTAGTGTGTTCTTATTTATGTGTTTTTTTTCTTCTTTATTAGCTGAATAAGTGCATTGTTTTAATGCCTGCATATCACACGTCTCACATCCATAAAGATCTACCGGAAATGATACAAAACTGGCAAGAAACAGAACTGAATACAAGAAAACCCACTGACCTAAACTAAACTTACTGGGCCTCACACAATACACAATTCACCACACTTCTGCCATTTTATGGTATCATTCTAGTGTTGTTCTGGTAGATAACCAGCTATCATGCTAAAGATTTTGTCAGCCAGTTATGGCCATGAGTGTCAAAGTGTTGTGAAGCCAAGTTCCAGCCACACTGTGTAGTACTTATCTCCTCTTCCCATGACCACACAACAGAGAGTATAACTTGTAGTAAGAGTCTTACCAGAGAGAAAAGAGCAAACTTTTTGTTTCTTTATCAAGCCGAATAAAACTGTTCCGAATGCTGCGAGAACTGACATGAGTGTTGCATGACCCGTTAGCACCTCTAAATCTCTCAGTACAGTCACATGACACAGGTAATTGTAACCCAATGTTGTACTTCATGATAATGTTATATGAAGAAACAATGGTATCTGTTACCATCTCATGTGAATGCTACGTCACACAAATTTTCCATGATGCTGCCATGCACACACCAAACAGATACCTTATAATTTACTATCTCTTTCTGTTGGGTCTTGGGTATGGGGCCCTTCGATAAAAAAAACGCATCAATCCTTCAAACTTACTGCACTCCATCTCATCAGCTTCCTTCAACAGTATCTTACATTTTCACAGCCACCACACACACTGTACAGGCTTCTTCTGGGCAGTAACCACCTGATCTTATATTAACTACAGTAAAAAATATGTTTTTTCTCAAATTACATTTAAACTCGATTCTTCGGCATACTCTGACACAAAAGCATGCTCTCTCGCCAGTTTTTTCCTATGTATCTGGGCATTTTGTTGAAGAAACAGACACCACATGACACGATTCTGCATGCAGAAGTTAGCAACAGTTGTCGCTCATTGGTCCAAGACCCAGCAAAGGTAACATTTAGCAAGCTTAATTATTGCTCAAGAACTTTGTCCCTAGAATTTTTTTTTCAACATATTTCTTTTCAGTTCATCTTATTCGGCATATTTTCTCCAAATGTGTACAAAATACAACAAAGGTGTATGGGTAAACAGGTCTTAAAACAGTTACTGCATTTTGATCAATATCCGTAATCATAGTGTCCAGCATGCAGAGTTAGCAATCCGATAAAAACTGCCATGGGGTCAAATGTAATGTTATTGATACATATGGCTTCATCAGTCCAAATATGACTCATCTGTCCATGCTAGTATTATATGCAGAACTTAAGTGGGGCTATGGTGCTCTGAGGTATAAAAAGAAAAAGGTAAAAAGGAAAGGGGGGGGGGGGGGGGGCTGCCTCAAGATAAGCAACACGCATTATTTTTTCGTAAAATCGAAGTAATACAGGTGGTGCGATGACTTAATTAATGGCATGCAATCCTAAAATGATAGTTCTCTTGGACTTCTGGAGTGAGACTGAGTATCAATACTATTATGACAGTTCATCTGTACGGAAGAAAACATTTTTTATTTGAAACTGAAAGTTGAGCTGCTGCTACCGTGTCACAGTCACCGTGTGCTGGCCTCGAATGTTGACTGCGCAAAATGAAAAACACAGACACACTATTTTAAAAGCTCAGTTTACAACTCCGTAAATGACTGAGGTATCGTCAACGTAGTCATCATCTTGAGCGCATTCACTTGTCGTGCATCCACATTCCAGACAGCAAACATCAGATTCACAAGTTTTGGAACAACTCCAAGAGCAAGACGTCGGACATTCCACCAATATGACGATGCAACATAGGTCAACACCATGAGCAACACTCTGGAAAAAAGTAATTAGACCTTCAGTATCCAATAAATTAGTCCTGAATTGCATAGGTCGCACCTTGCTATTATTGTGTTGTTGCAGACTCGATTGCTCCACAGTCATGGTTGATTCCGGCTACTCAAAATGGCGACCATTTATACATTCCATTCTTACATGTCGGTAACATGAAACGGTCTTGTGTATGAATCTCAGAGTATAATGAATGCTTCACTGCTCCAACTATTTATATATAGCGTGTTAAATACTAATGAAAAGGCAGAAAGTAACCAAATCAGTATGACTGGAATTTTCATAAGTGAATGGAAATAGGTCGGTAGGAAGGGGTGCATTGTGATTTCATGGAAGAGCTGAGAAGTTATCCAAACTTTCTTTTTACCGCAACTTGACAAAATTACGTCACACATCAACCGGTTCCCCGCCCAGACCGCATCTTACGCAGACTGTACTCCCAGACAATGCACCTGGCCCCTATTGTCGGGGCGGGGGGGGGGGGGGGGGTGGGGGGGGGGCTCACTCGGTGTACAGTCTACTGTACAAAGGGTCACAATGCGATGCCTGTCAGCAGATCGGCAGCCTACTCACTACACGCCGTGCCATAGGCTATTTTATCGCATGTGGGTCTTCATCTGCACAATCATCATGCTGGTCATTCTGCCATGTTATGGGGAAATGGGGAAAGAATGGAGAAACAGAGCACTTTATAGTTAAGAATGCCGCGTCAAGAAACTGTGGTGGATTAAACAACAGAGAAATGATGTTGAGGAAAATTAGTGCAAAGAAAGCTTGTTATTGACGGTTACACTACAGCGAAGTCCGTTAGGGTTACGAACTGCACGTGACTTGACCTATTACGTACCGGACTGTGACGTAGGCGCACCCGGCAGGTTTCCAACGCGTGTGTGTGGTATTCTCCTCAAGTTCTTCTTCTCCCATAAGTCCGTAGGGAGTCGTAGGAACACCACACTGAAGAACAATTCTCCAGGTTTCTCCAGTTCCGTCGGTTATGTGGCAAGGCCTGGGCAGTCTCTGCAAATGTTTCCCCAGTCCAGCCTGCAATGTTGTGGGTCTATCGTTTTTCCCCAGCCTGCAATGTTGTGGGTCTATCGTTTTTCCCCAGCCTGCAATGTTGTGGGTCTGTCGTTTTTCCCCAGCCTGCAATGTTGTGGGTCTATCGTTTTTCCCCAGCCTGCAATGTTGTGGGTCTATCGTTTTTCCCCAGCCTGCAATGTTGTGGGTCTATCGTTTTTTCCCCAGGATCTTCTCTGTCTCCTACTTCTTTCTTTCTTTTAGTGTCCACAATCATCGTGTTGATTATTCTGACACTTTTATGTGTATGACCATTTTTTTTCCCACCATTAAGGCAGCCATACTCCAACTTCGGGGAGGTGCATGCTATGTGTAACGTGTCATCCGTACCAACGGCCAACTGGCCTTCTCTTCCGAAAGTTGATGATGGGATTTGACGTGTGTGCAAGATGTTGTGCGTGCGTTCACACACGGAACCTCAGTTTATAGTCTCATTCGAAGGACTGTATGGGAAGTGGAGTCAGAACCAATGTTAACACCGAGGGAAAAATCCCCCTGAACCGAAACAGCCCGGCGGAGATTCGGACCCGCAACCCCAAGATTACGAGTCCGGTGCTCTACCAACTGAGCTATTCCGGCCCCGGCCCCTCCTTCCTTCAGCAAGTTCCCTGGAGGACCTTTCTTTTTTTTTTTTTTTTTTTTTGAAAGGCCATTGGATCTTGTTGCGTGGCCATACCAACACAGTTTGTTTGCTTGACTGGATTCGGTAGAGTATGGTCTTCCTAAGCGATCCTTGATGGTTTGACCATCTTTCTGACTGACGATACGATCAGTGTTTCTGATGTTTAGTATCTTGCGGTAACATCTCACTTCAATGGTTTGGATTCTTCTATGCATATGCTTTTGAAGAGTTCATATCTCGCATATATAGAATATTCCAGTGCATGTGGAAGCCTAATCTTGTATTTCATAGAGGTGCTCTTGTCCTTCCATACAGATTTTCATCAGGACAGTGCTGTGGTTGTCCTTCCATACAGGTTTTCATCAGGACAGTGCTGTGGTTGTCCTTCCATACAGGTTTTCGTCAGGACAGTGCTGTAGTTGTCCTTGTCCTTCCATACGGGTTTTCGTCAGGACAGTGCTGTGGTTGTCCTTGTCCTTCCATACGGGTTTTCGTCAGGACAGTGCTGTGGTTGTCCTTGTCTTTCCATACAGGTTTTCGTCAGGACAGTGCTGTGGTTGTCCTTGTCCTTCCATACAGGTTTTCGTCAGGACAGTGCTGTGGTTGTCCTTGTCCTTCCATACAGGTTTTCGTCAGGACAGTGCAGTGGTTGTCCTTGTCCTTCCATACAGGTTTTCGTCAGGACAGTGCAGTGGTTGTCCTTCCATACAGGTTTTCATCAGGACAGTGCTGTGGTTGTCCTTGTCCTTCCATACAGGTTTTCGTCAGGACAGTGCAGTGATTGTCCTTCCATACAGGTTTTCATCAGGACAGTGCTGTGGTTGTCCTTGTCCTTCCATACAGGTTTTCGTCAGGACAGTGCAGTGGTTGTCCTTCCATACAGGTTTTCGTCAGGACAGTGCTGTGGTTGCACTTGTCTCTGCTTCCACTTCAGATTCTGACCCCTTGCTGCTAATGCCGGGTCCCAGAGCCTAACTTCTCACCTTGGACAGTTACACCCACATACATTGACAGGAATTCAGATTCTGACCCTTGCTGCTAATGCCGGGTCCCAGAGCCTAACTTCTCACCTTGGACAGTTACACCAACATACATGTTGGTGTAATGGCTGACCATCAACTTGTCTGCTCGGCGTCAATTTTCATGCCACATCTTGTTGATGTTTTATCCAGTGGTTCAACAAGGTTGGTCAGTTCTTGTTCACTCCCTGCCGGGCCCTCAATACCATCTGCTAATGGAAGATCTGTGATGCTTCTTCCTTCCACGCAGACTGCCGACGTTATCGTCAAGTCCATCAGCCATGAGGCGTTCCCAGAAATATTTGAAAATAAAGGAGAGAGTAGCAACTCTGACGAACTCACGCTGAAGTATGGAGCCGATCTCCAACAGCGCCATGTATTAGGACCCGTACTGGTCACTTTGGAGCACAGTTGTTGGAGGGTGTTGACAAGCTTTTACCTAGGTTAGATTTTCTTCATTGTGGCCCACGGTACCTCCCGCCAGACCCTTTCAAACACCCTGAAGTCCATGAATATGTGGTGGAAATCTGTGTGTGTAAAGGATCGTATATCAAAAACCTGCTTGATGGTATTTCTGCCTTGCACAATCCAGCCTGTTCTTCAGCAAAGGCAGTATTAGCTTGCGGTTGCAGTCTATTCAAAATGGTTTTCAGCATTATTTTACTGGTGTGGCTGATCAGCTTCATAGTGTAGTAGTTCCGACAGCGTTCTTTTCTTGTGAAAATCAACGACTAGTGATTGAGCTCACGACATGGGCCACACCCCAATGTGCCAACTTTTGTTGCAGATGGCGGTCAGGTTATCAGTTACTGCATAACCTGCCATGTGTAAAAGTTCTGCAGAGATGTTTGTCGATGCCTGCAGCCTTCCCACATTTCAACAATTTCACTGCACGAACAACTTCTGGAAAATTTGGAAAGACAGGGGCTAGTTACTGCCAAGGACACAGACAAACAGAGTACAGTGCCTAGTCCTGTACTCTGTCTGTGTCCTTGGCGGTAGCTAACCCCCTCTCTTTCCAAATTTTGCTTCATTTTCCGCCCTCAGTCACTCCGTTTTGAGACTTCTGGAAATTCATCTCCATTTGATGAATCTTGTGCTGTTGGCGGTTTGGGGATCCTTGCGTACTGTTTGTGGTAGAATTCAGGGCGATACCCAGTCCACCTTTTAATGGTGTCTTCTTACTAAGTGAGATAGTTGCAGTCTTTGTCCTGAATAGTGATGACTTTGTTTTTTGCTTGTTAAAGCTATTCATAGTCTTAAAAGCTTTGTGTTTTTGTTGTCTAGGTGTTTTCAATGTCCTAACACTGATCTTTGAGCCAGCCTTCTTTTACATTCTTCATTGCGTCACCGATTCTCTTGTTTATAGCACTGTATTTCTCTCCCCTGAGTCTACGTGAGCGGTTCTAAGGTCCTCTTACAGTCATCAAAACAAATGACTTTGATTGAAATCACTGTGCCATACGAAAGCAGAATGGAGCAAGCGCACCTCTGCCAGACTGAGAAGTACACCAGTCTAGGTAGCAGCTTCAGGGAAGCCGGCTTCCAGACCCAGGTTCTCGCCATAGAGGTTAGAGAGAGAGATTTGTAGGCGCAACAGCCTATGATCTCATGAAACAACTCGGTTTTTCAGGTAAGCAGAGGACCAGAACTGTGAAGGCAATAGCAGAGGCAGCCAAGAAAAGTTCCAGTTGGATCTGGTTGAGGGGGAACAACAGTGAAGTTCCTAGGGCTAAAATGTCGCCACTTAGAATGGGTATCCGTTAGTAATGGGGGGTTGGGTCTTCTCTGAAGACCCTCTGCTATCAAGGTCTCCATGGGGTTTCTTCCTATTTCATTTCTGTTTACTTGTCTGTCTTTTCTTTCCCTCCACACGACGCATGACTGAACGTATAACGGTCATAAATGACCGTATATCATCACGATTTGAAAGTTGGGACCAACATTGGACCAACCCAGTATGAGACCACTAATTGACTGCATGCTGGTGTGTCAGTGTGGCGCAGGCTTGCATGCATCGCATGAGGTGATGAGCGTCAAGCAGTGTCTGCTGTGCAAAGCTTTGAAGATCAGCATGTCCCTCAATGAGTAACTGGCTTCAGACACGACTCTCACCCTTGCAGAAGGAAGACGTCCTGCAAAGCCTTGAAGATTAGCATGTCCCTCAATGAGTAACTGCCTCAGACACGACTCTCACCCTTGAAGAAGGAAGACGTCCTGCAAAGCCTTGAAGATCAGCATGTCCCTCAATGAGTAACTGGCTTCAGATACGACTCTCACCCTTGAAGAAGGAAGACGTCCTGCCAATATGTAGACCAAGCAAAAGTAGACGCCATTTTCATTTAAAAGGCCATAGCAACTGACCCTGCAATGTTTCATTGCTTCTACTTCATCTTGAAGTCAATGCCTTTTTTTTTTTCATCATAGATCAGAACCAATTACTGTTTGCTTAACGATGGTTCTATTTCTTTTTTTCAAAACTTGAGTATAACCAACTGCCATTTGAATACACGGAAGACTGCTCTTAAAACTCACCTCTTTTCTTCTTCCTATTAGTCCTCTCCGCGATCCCTACTACTCCCACTGCAGCCTGTACCCACTTGGCGTGGGAACCTGAGATGCAAATATTTCCCCTCTCTTTCGATAGTTTTGGTTAGATTTATGTCACGCATGTAGGGTGTGTGTGTGTGTGTGTGTGTGTGTGTGTGTGTGTGTGTGTGTGTGTGTGTGTGTGTGTGTGTGTGTGTGTGTGTGTGTGTGTCTGTGTGTGTGTGTGTGTGTGTGTCTGTGTCTGTGTCTGTGTGAGTGCTGGTGTGTGTGTGTGTGTGTGTGGGGGGGGGGGGGGGGTGCATACAGCAATATTTGTACATAATGTTTCTTCGTTTTAAATAAATTGTGTTTAGAGCCATATGACCCACAGCGCGTGCGTGCGTGCGTGTGAGTGTGTGTGTGTGTGTGTGTGTGTGTGTGTGTGTGTGTGTGTGTGTGTGTGTGTGTGTGTGTGCGCGCGCGCGCGCGCGCGCATTAATATTTATGGGTTAATATTTATTTTATACATGATTCTCCTTTCTATTCCTTTGTTTAGAGCCATAACGCATGTGCAGTTGTGTGTGTGTGTGTGTGTGTGTGTGTGTGTGTGTGTGTGTGTGTGTGTGTGTGTCTGTGTCTGTGTCTGTGTGAGTGCTGGTGTGTGTGTGTGTGTGGGGGGGGGGGGGGGTGCATACAGCAATATTTGTACATAATGTTTCTTCGTTTTAAATAAATTGTGTTTAGAGCCATATGACCCACAGCGCGTGCGTGCGTGCGTGTGAGTGTGTGTGTGTGTGTGTGTGTGTGTGTGTGTGTGGTGTGTGTGTGTGTGTGTGTGTGTGTGTGTGTGTGCGCGCGCGCGCGCGCACATTAATATTTATGGGTTAATATTTATTTTATACATGATTCTCCTTTCTATTCCTTTGTTTAGAGCCATAACGCATGTGCAGTTGTGTGTGTGTGTGTGTGTGTGTGTGTGTGTGTGTGTGTGTGTGTGTGTGTGTGTGTGTGTGTGTGTGTGAGTGTGTGTGTGTGTGTTGTGTGTGTGTGTGTGTGTGTGTGTGTGTGTTGGGAGATTTTTTTTTTCGTGCGCTTAGAGTTGATTTCATCAAGATTTTGCGCCTTATAAATACCATAATAATCATCATCATCATCATTATGACATTGCCCTGCTTCTGTGAAACGCAAATCATGAATGATGCAAGGTAAACAGTGAATAAGGAATATGGAGGGTGACTCTTGCTCCTACAATGAGATAAATTCAATGGCCATAACTCCAAGCGACTGCTGCGTACGATATCAAGTTACCTAGCAGAAATACCAGTACAGAGCACACTCAACAAATAAGGAAACGTCATCCTAAAAGGATGCTCCAAGCTTGCCCATATATCCTGTTTCTCACTCATGTACACAACAACGACAATTGGAGAAATGAACGAACACAAAATAACATTTATGTAAGACTGGCATAACCTAGTCGTTACTGAGTAGACCTATAGTCAAACAAACACACAATCAGAAACGAATGTAGTAAACCTCTGCCTGATTGATATAAAAGGCCACTTGAATGAGGCAGGGAATAGTAAACAGTAAATAACGAACAAATAGGGTGACTCCTGCTTTCCATTTTGAGGTAACTACACGCCCATAACTCTAAATGATCGCTGCTTTCGCACACCATATTGCCAACTGAAATACCAACGCAGGGAAGACAAAACAAACAAGCAAACATTCCCAGAAATAGATGCTCCAAGCTTGCTCATATACCCTTTACCTGACACGCGAACACAGCAACAACTGGAAAAATTAATGAACGTAATTAACATTTATTGAAGACTGGCAGAGCCTTTTCAATCTGGAATATAGTCAAACGAATATACTGATGTACAGGAACAAATACAGCTAACCTCGGTTTGATTGTATGAAAGGAAATCTTAAATGAGGCAGGAAATGGTAAACAGATAATAAGTAATAAGTAGGGTAACTCTTGCTCCCATAGTAAACAGATGATAGGTAATAATTAGGGTAACTCTTGCTCCCATAGTAAACAGATAATTAGTAATAAATAGAGTACATCTTGCTCCCATGGTAAGATAGATTATGCGCCCATAATTGCTGCATATAACACCAAATCCTTAGCAGAAGTGTCAACACAGATCACAGAGAACAAACAAGGAAACCCCCATCCCCTCCCATAGGATATTCCAAGCTTGCTTTATGACCCTGTGCCTGAGACATGTACATATCAAGAACAACTGGAGAAATGAGAGACCACAAACTAGCATTTGTTTAAGACAGGCACAACATTCTGGATTTTGAATATAGTCAGATAAACACACGAACGAACCGAACTAAGAACAAGTAAACTCGCTCGGTTTGATTGATAGGAAAGGAAATCTTAATTGAGGCAAGTAGCGTAGCTCTGGCTCCCATAATGAGATAAATCACGTGCGCGCGCGCGTGCACACAAAACACACACACACACACACACACACACACACACACACACACACACACACACACGCACGCACGCACGCACGCACACACGCACGCACGCACGCACGCACGCACGCACACACACACACACACACACACACACACTGACTGACTGACTGACTGAAACCATTTACTGTCAGATTAACATAGTGTTGCACTGACAACACACACACACACACACACACACACACACACACACACACACACACACACACACGCACGCACGCACGCACGCACCACACACACGCACACACGCACACACACGTGTGTGTGTGTGTGTGTGTGTGTGTGTGTGTGTGTGTGTGTGTGGAGAGAGAGAGAGAGAGAGAGAGAGAGAGAGAGAGAGAGAGAGAGAGAGAGAGAGAGAGATTTGCCCCCATTTTCTGAGTAATTTGCCTCCCTTCTCTCTGTACATCATAACATATTTGCAATATTTGGCGCATATTTACGCACACGCAAGAATCCCAATTAAATGAAAACAAAACATATGGAAATTTCCGAGTTAATTAAGAGATAATGATCTATTTTTGCATATCACTAAATCGGCCTACCATGTGATTTGCTCTCTCTCTCTCTCTCTCTCTCTCTCTCTCTCTCTCTCTCTCCTCTCTCTCTCTCTCTCTCCACACACACACACCACACACAACACACACACACACACCCACGACACCACCGCTCTGCAGTGGGCCTATATACTGCGAATGAATTTCACCGAGTCATCGTCGTAGTTAAGTTTCAACACTCTAACTGCGTCCTCGTTTTTAGCAAGATTTTTTTTTTTTTTGAATAAGCATTTTCCACGAATATTATAATATGCTTTACAATGAAACAAAAGTGCGTCTCATCCTAAAAAAAAAAAAAAAAAAAAAAAAAAAAAACAAATAAAGAAAAAAAAAAAAACGAAAAGAAAGAAAGAAAAGAAAGAAAAGAAAAGAAGCACACGATGGCAAGGCGACGATGAAGAGGCTCAGTATGGAACTGTTGTTTACGGGCGTTTATTCTTGACCTCAATCCGGCAAGACAATTCTATGCCCCCTGTTCGTTATTATCAACAATATATTTCTCTGTTTCAAATATGCTTTTAACGCTATAGAACTAATCCTATCTTCCTGTACTACCTATGTCAGAATGACAGTTTTTGTAAAAGCTTTTGTAAGAATATTATCGAACTATCAAATGATTGTTGTCGTTACTCTAAGAAATAAATCACATCCAACTCCCAGGCATATCCACACAATCCCAAATCCGTGCATAGTTAGAATCTTCTTTACATGATATTCCCAAGTTGGCTTCCTTCCCCGAAGGAGCTCCATACTGTCAAGTCTGAATGCACTTGTTCTTTGTCGTCTCCATAGTCTTCACTGAAAGTGGTGTTCAGGTGCTCTTTGCAGTTGATGTAGGACGTCTCTCCTCGGTTTTGTATTTCAAATCAACTGTGTTTTTTAATGAACACTTTTCCCCTACATTATCCATTTGTTCCATAAACGCTTGTTTTCATCCACTATTTGTATATTCTATAGCACATATTTTTATACCCTACTTATTCCTTTCATAGAAACCTTTTATTTTTTATACCCTTTCTAGTATTACCTTTCATAGAAACCTTTTCTTGATGCAGAAGAAGGTGGGGGTGGGGAAGGAGCGGTAAGTGTTAAAGGAGGTGGGTACGGGGGGTAAAGGGGTGGTGGTGGTGGTGTGGTGGATGGTAACTGCATTTCAGTTCATTTAGAAATTGGAAGTTGACCAGGTCGTATACGGTTTTCACTTTTAAGTATTGATAACACTTGACTGGGTCTTTTTCAGAACAACTATGTAATTTGAAGATTGGTGGTAAAGACCGAAACAAAAAGGGGGGTTAAAGAGAAAACAAAAACAATACACAACGTTTCGACTCTTAGAGTCTTTTTCAAGTGACATGAAACTGAGGACACAGGAATTGTTTCAACAAATTTGAAGTGACAAGAACTCAACACACACACACACACACACACACACACACACACACACACACACACACACACACACACACATACGCGCTCCCCGCCCTCCCGGCATCATCCCCCCCCCCCCCCCCCCCCCGCCCGGCACCTACCATTATAGAGAGGGAGAGAGAGGGGGGAGGGGCAGGGGGGAAAGGGGGGGGGGGGGAAGAAGCACGTTTATAACTCATAAAGGTATTCATACCTTAGGGTGTCTAGGCATATATATGATATATACGTGTACAACCGCAAACAATTTTTTTCAACCTCAAAAAACGTTTTGAAAAACAACAAGGGTAGGGTAAGTGCTGAAGACCACAAACAAGCTATGTACCCTATCTCAGCTGCCGGCATGTTGCAAAAAAAAACAACAAACAAACAAAAAAAAAGTCCACCTTCGACAAACCTCCACTAGTAGCATACCTGCGTGACACCAACCTCAGGGATCATCTAGTACGAGCCACTTACAAAGACTCACCGAGCAGCTCTCCACCAGGAAACCACCGCTGCAACGAACCCCGATGCAAAACCTGCCCCTTTTTAAATACAACCACTAACACCTTCAGGGGCCCATCAGGCAAAAGTTTCACCATCAGATCCCCCTTCACTTGCCGATCTTCCAACCTTGTCTACATTCTTTCATGCAGCCTCTGTTCCAAACTCTACTGTGGTGAGACCTACCGTACCCTGGATGATAGATTCAGGGAACACCTCCAGGCTGTCAACCTGAATAAGGACACCCCCATAGGTACACATTTCAATAGCCCTGGACATAACGTGTTTCATATGTCAGTCTCTGCTGTTCACCAAAACCACTCAGATGCCATACACCGTAAATTCGTTGAATCATCTCTGATCTCTAGGCTAGGGACGCTCACTCTCCATGGACTGAACATCAAGGACTGAGGTGATGGAGTCGCCATTTTAGCCATACAATGTGGACTGCCAAAATTTTTTTTTTTTTTTTTTTTTTTTTTTGCAACATGCCGGCAGCTGAGATAGGGTACATAGCTTGTTTGTGGTCTTCAGCACTTACCCTACCCTTGTTGTTTTTCAAAACGTTTTTTGAGGTTGAAAAAAATTGTTTGCGGTTGTACACGTATACATCATATATATGCCTAGACACCCTAAGGTATGAATACCTTTATGAGTTATAAACGTGCTTCTTCCCCTCCCCCCTTTCCCCCCGCCCCATCCCCCCTCTCTCTCCCTCTCTATAATGGTAGGTGCCGGGGGGGGGGGGGGGGGGGGGGGGGGGGGGGGGATGAGCAGGGGGCGGGGAGCGCGCATGTGTGTGTGTGTGTGTGTGTGTGTGTGTGTGTGTGTGTGTGTGTGTGTGTGTGTGTGTGTTTTCTTCCCTTTATGTGTGTGTGTGTGTGTGTGTGTGTGTGTGTGTGTGTGTGTGTGTGTGTGTGTTGTGTGTGTGTTGAGTTCTTGTCACTTCAAATTTGTTGAAACAATTCCTGTGTCCTCAGTTTCATGTCACTTGAAAAAGACTCTAAGAGTCGAAACGTTGTGTATTGTTTTTGTTTTCTCTTTAACCCCCCTTTTTCACTTTTAAGTTCTTGCAATATGCTTGAGATCTCTGCCTCAAGTCTGTAAATCAAAAAGCCACACACCGATAATATGTCATGTCACACACACACACACACACACACACACACACACACACACACACACACACACACACACACACACACACACACACACACACACACACACACACACACACACCCTCTCTCTACCTATCTACCATTCTCTCTTCCCCACCCTCCTCTGACCTCTCTCTCTGTAGTCTTGTTTGTTTGTTTGTCAGTTTCCTTCTGTTTTACCATCCCCCATCTCATTAGTGCTTTTATGAATTGTTTGCTTATCATTGTAGAATTAGATTACCATGTTGTTATGTTGAATTGTCAGTATGAATGATATGTGCTGAAATAATGTATGCATGACAAGGACAGATTGTAAGACTAGGCTTTGGCCTAAAATCTCCATCCTTGTGTATTAAAGATCAATCAATCAATCAATCTCTCTCTCTCTCTCTCTCTCTCTCTCTCTCTCTCTCTCTCTCTCTCTCTTTTTTTCTCTCTCTCTCTCTCCCTCTCTCTTTCTCTCTCTCTCTCTCACACACACACAGACACACACACACACACAGACACACACACACACACACACACACACACACACACACAGAGAGAGAGAGAGAGAGAGAGAGAGAGAGAGAGAGAGAGAGAGAGAGAGTTCTTTTTATCGATTTGGTAGTTTCTTTAAAATTTGGAAGTTTTCTATGAAAAGATATCCTGGTTTTTGTCGGTTTTAAAATTTACCCACATTGCATTTCCTCTTCCGTCGTACATCACGTTGAAAAGGTATGCATGTGGAATTTCTCTGTACATTATATCTTCCGTTTGTAATCTATCACCGCACTTGTGAAGTGATTTTTAATTTTAGAGTTGTCGATCAATATCGCGGTACGTAGGGAACGAACTTTTAAGGTGTAATATGGCCTGTGTCGGAAATGCCAGCGCCTTTCGTGTCATGTGTGCTGAATGCCGATTCTGTGGTTAAATTACTCAGCAGTCTGATCAGCATAATAACTATAAATGTGATACCAGCCTTTGTTCATTATATATCTTTGGTGTTCAGTGTAACACTGAAAACATAGGTAGCGCTGAGATGAGTGTCGTAAACCTTCGACGTGTGTTTTCACACCAAAAAAATGCTTTCGTTTTCAGTATAACTTCAATGGCATAAAAGTTTTGAATTTTCTGTAAAGAATCGACCACCCCACAACACGGTAACGCTCATACAGTCATAGTTTCATCTAGGTAATGTATGTCTGGCACAGCCTCGCGGTAAATGAAGGATAGGGTTGGGCTGGTCCAGGTCTTGACCTGGGGGTTGCTACGATTACAGTATAAGCCATATTATTTAATAAATGTTTTAGTACTGGAAAGGTACCAGAAGACTGGAGGAAGGCAAACGTTACTTGTATGATCTTTAAAAAAGGGGAGCGTAGCCAGCCGGGAAACTATAGACCCGTCAGTCTAACATGTGTACTCTGTAAAGTGGCAGAAAGCTTTGTTAAGGAACATGTATACCCTTTGTTAGAACTAATAGAAGAGAAGAATTACTTCAATGACTGCCAGCATGGCTTTAGAAAAGGAAGATCGTGTGTAACACAATTACTACAAGTAACAGAAATCTTATCCAACAGAGAGGACATGGGAGAGAGTACAGATGTTATATACCTTGACTTTCAAAAGGCTTTTGATAAAGTTCCACATAAAAGGCTAATGATGAAAATAAAAGCAGCTGGAATCAGTGGCCCACTTCTTGGCTTTATTCAGGATTTCTTAGCAGATAGACAACAAAGGGTAGGGGTTGAGGGGCATACTCGGACCAGTTGGGCAAAAGTGAGGAGCGGCATACCTCAAGGTAGTATCTTAGGTCCGTTGCTGTTTATCATTTTTATAAATGATCTGCCGGACAGCATTAAAAGTTACTGTAAAATTTTTGCCGATGACACAAAGATATTTGGGAAACCAGGCATTCAACTACAAGAGGATCTTGGAAAAGCTGTGGAATGGTCAGAAAAGTGGCAAATGAGTTTTAATGCACAAAAATGTAAGGTATTACATATGGGAAGTAAAAACCAAAAAGTGATATATAATATGAGAGATAATAAAGGTGACTTGGTTGATGTGACAGAGACTGATGCTGAAAAGGACATTGGTGTGACATTCAGTTCGGACCTAAAGTTTGATACCCATATACAAAACATTGCCCAAAAAGCAAACATGATGGTTGGACTAATAAGAAGATCTTTCTCATCATATGGATGAGGATATGTTTAGAACATTATATGCAACAATGGTCAGACCAATACTGGAATATGCACAAATAATCTGGGCACCATGTTTAAAGAAACATATAACAACCCTAGAGGCAGTACAGAGAAGAGCGACAAGACTAGTGTCACACATAAAGGACTTAACATACGAAGACAGACTGAAACATTTGAATTTGTTTTCACTAAGCTACCGACGAAGAAGAGGGGACCTGATTCAGATGTACAGACTTATCAAGGGAAAGGACAGTATTGACATAAATGAATTAGTGACCTTTAATAAAGGAGACAGAACACGTGGACACACCTTAAAGTTAAAAAAATTAAATGGAATAAAAGATTTTAGAAAGTATCATTTCTCTAGAAGAGTCTTTCAAGACTGGAATAGGCTTAGCGATAATATAGTCCTGAGTACCAGATTGGATGATTTCAAAGAAACATAGACAAATTTTTTTCAAGCAGACATTGGTGCACAAAGTAGTCCACATTTGCCAATGACTGGAAGCAAGTGAGGGAGCCCACAATAAGCCGCGAGGCTTAGGGCCCATACCTGATACCTGATACCTGATACCTGTCCAGATACCAAGGTTAGGCTAGTTGGGTTCCCCCTTTTTTTTTTCTTTTTTTTTCTTTTTTGCCTGGCGCAACACGCTGCCCCGGAGATGAACTCAGGGGTATGCGGTTGGGGTGCCGAGGCTACTTTAGATCCTCTGCTATCTTTTTGTTGTCCCTGATGGATCTGTTTTCTTTTCATCTTGCACCTCTGCACACGCAGGTCAATAACAGTCAATAATGACAGCTGACCATCCAAACTGAAAATAAGTACTATTCCATGCATTGCATGCCTACTGCACTTGTGTTGGCAGTGGTGGCAGGCAGGGCCTGATAAATTGGACTGGGAGGAAGCTGGAACACGTCAACGCAATCTGCAGGAAGGCAAACAGTACCCTAGGCTTCCTAAGGCACAACCTGAGGATTAGTTCCACTAGTGTAAAAGAGAAGGCTTATAAGTCCTTTGTGAGGCCACTTCTGGAATACGCTTCCTCGGTTTGGGACCCATACGAGTCAAAATTGATCCAATAAATCGAAAAAGTCCAACGACGTACAGCCCGTTTCATCCTCAACCGTTACCACAACACATCAAATGTAACTACCATGGTGGAATCATTGAAGTGGGACACACTGGAACAGTGCAGAAAAACTTTGCGTCTGGCAGCCTTTTATAAGATGATCAACAACAACATCTGCTGTGAAGACCTCACATCCCAACTTGTTTCAAACACAAGATCCCGCCAGACAGGAAATAACAAGCAGTTCAAGCCCATGTCCCCTAAGACAAACTACTGGGGTGAATCTTTCCTCCCAAAAACAATCAAGGACTGGAATGCCCTCCCCCAGACTGTTGTCGATGCTGCGACCCTGGACACATTTGTATCTAGGGTGTCTCAGCTTCGCTAATCTCCCGTCACCGACTGTTGTGTGAATGTGAGGGGGTGGGGGATGGGTGTATGAAAGCTGTTCTATAATGTCTGGTGTTGTCTCATCAGAGTTCTTAGATGACCTAGGTACCTTCTGGAGAGAGGCTGCGAGTGATGGTGGGATGGGACATCTTCTATGTTCTTTCCTGCTGGTCACCCTTTCCGATAGGAGGATTAGGTTTTTTTTTTGTTTTTTTTTTTTTAAAGGCGCAGACCCCTCTGAAGTGTAACGGTCAACATGGCCTCAAAATGCCCAGCCAAATGATTGTGGAGACCCATCTGACGGTGGTGAAGAAGGATCCAGAAAAATGAGTCGTTGCTTATTTATAATGATGCCGAACCAATATGACTGCTTCATGTAGTAGTAGTAAAAATAGTAGTACTAAGTATAAAGAGGTTTCTGAATCAGTGCATGCCTATTTGCTAAGGGTAATTTTGTGGGGAGCTAACACAATTATTTTCAGTTCCCCAGTGAGCCTTTACTTCAGCATAAATGGGACCCTGTTTAATCCTTGTTAAATAATATGTGAATAGGGTCTAGATTTTTCACATTTGTGAATGTCTGCAGAGTTTTATGTGAATAGCCACATTTGGACATGACTTAATAGGTTAATTTATTATCTCGCCTGCAAAGTTTCAAAGGCTGAGATGGAAGGCAAGTGAAGCGCAACAGTGGCTGTGTTACTTTACCTGCTATCACCTTCCATCACAGCAGGTAGAGGAACTGCTGTTACGTCGTTTTGCCCTCACAAACGTCAGATCTGTACATTTCAGCTTGTTTTTTAAGGGCAAAATTTAACCGCTTTAAAAAAAAAATCACAACTTTCTTCTCAGATACATGTGTGATTGAGGGGATACTTCACCATTGGATTTCATTTTTTGTCTGATGGATTTAGTATAAAAAACATGTACCATCTGCATTTTATATTGTCAGTACAACGTGCTATACCCCTCTCCATGCACTGAGGTTAGTGAGAACACTGCAGACACAGTCCATGCTCACAGGACACCAGATAATTTTTTTTTACTAGATCAGAAAGAAACGCTGCCATCAGAAAAAGAAAAACAGGTAAATGGTGGAAGAAGTATCTCAACTGGATTTTTGAGAAGAAAGTTGTGATCTTTTAAAGTCATTAAGTTTTCCCCTTTGAAAACAAGTTGAAATGCATGTGAGATATATGTGAGAGCGAAGGTGGGGTCCAGTGTCTCCAAAAGTAAAGGTCTCATCAGGTGACATGCGACAATAGGTCGAGTAACAATGCCTGTCACACCCTTTTTACTTCCTATTTCGATACTCTAAACTTTCCTGGCAAAGGAAAAGTATGACAGAATACATCAGTTCACATGAAACGCTGCGAACATTGACAGAGTGACCTGTCTAAGACCTGTTTGAATTGCAAGGACAGGCCTCTTTATCCCTACCATTTTGCTGTATTTTGAACACAAAGTTTGGCAAAGATATGAAAAAGGCAACAAATTGGGAAAAAAAATCAAAACAGAAACCTAGAAGTTCTCGTAAACTACTGTGTGTAACTACTGTGATTCAGGCATGAAATCGCATCCAGCTATGTCTGAATCTATGACGATATGCCAGTACCTTGGAACCATAGCAGAAACTATAGGCCCTGAAATATAGTAAAAAATGGGAAGAAGAACCTGGCAAGAGAGATGAATTTTAGCCAAAGGATACTGATGAATCAGGTTTGAAAGTAATTTGTACTGGCAGAAAGTATTTCTTCGTAGTTATTGAAGATCAGCTGGTATCCCTCCACCCTTTGCTGTGTGATGGTTGTAGAAGATGAACCCCCCCCCCCCCCCCCTTCCCCCTTCCCTTCCAAATAATTGGAAGATTTGTACACACACTTTGTAGAAAGTACACTCATTCTAATAAAAAAAAAGAATACCAACAACAATTTTAAGGTGAACAGGTCAGCAAAGACTGAAGGTGTTCTGTTCATGGATTTTGCAGGCTGCTGAGGTGAAGACACACTTGGGAACTTCAAAGAACCTTGTCAACTAAGCACAAATTTACCTCAGCCAGTCAGCATGCAGGGATGTCTTACGCTAAATCATGTTTCTCTATGTGGTTGGGCATCATGGATAAATCATGAACAACAACTCGCTTTCAGACCTGGCCGTAGTTCACAGCTGACAGTGACATTGCAAACACTCACACAACTGGCATGCGAGGAGTGTTAACAGCATGAAGATTGACAGCTTCTTATTAACATACTGCAACAATTGTTATTTATATGTCACACTCTAACGACAGGTTACATGAATGTGCACCTGTGACATCAATTCAAAAAAAAAAAGAAGAAAAAATTGCCCGCCTCCTTCCTGCCAAAAGACAACACTTGCGCAAACATGAGAATCGACAGGTATTGAAGAAACTATTATCTCCATAGCCTTGATGACTTATTATGACCTCATTGGATCATCTATCCACAGGGACTGTCATGTTTGTCTGGGTGCTTGACCTGTTCTTGCATGGAGTATAGAAACATCTTCTAACATTGATAATTGTGTCCATCTACAAACCAAGACAGCTAGTATGTTTGATGTTATGCCCTGCATGCAGGAGTCTTCAAGCAGAGGGATTAGACCTAGCATGTTTCCATATGATTTATATGTCATTTATTGTGTTGTGTGTAAACAGATGGGCATCTCCGTGAAGGATGTCAGCCAGCATGTTTCCATGTATGTCATTTATTGTGTGTAAACAGATGTCAACCAGCATGTTTCCATGTACGTCGTTTATTGTGTGTAAACAGATGGGCATCTCCGTGAAGGACGTCAACCAGCATGTTCCATGTACATTCATTTATTGTGTGTAACAGATGGGCATCTCGTGAAGGACGTAAACCAGCATGTTTTCATGTATGTCATTTATTGTGTGTAAACAGATGTCAACCAGCATGTTTCATGCACATGTCATTTATTGTGTGTAAACAGATGGCATCTCCATGAAGGACGTCAGCCAGCATGTTTCCATGTACATGTCATTTATTGTGTGTAAACAGATGGGCATCTCCGTGAAGGACGTAAACCAGCATGTTTTCATGTATGTCATTTATTGTGTGTAAACAGATGTCAACCAGCATGTTTCCATGCACATGTCATTTATTGTGTGTAAACAGATGGGCATCTCCATGAAGGACGTCAGCCAGCATGTTTCCATGTACATGTCATTTATTGTGTGTAAACAGATGGGCATCTCCGTGAAGGATGTCAGCCAGCACGTTTCCTGATCCATGTACATGTCATTTATTGTGTGTAAACAGATGGGCATTTCTGTTAAGGATGTCAACCAGCATGTTTCCATGTATGTCATTTATTGTGTGTAAACAGATGGGCATCTCCGTGAAGGACGTCACCAGCATGTTTCCATGTAGTCATTTATTGTGTGTAAACAGATGGCATCTCTGTGAAGGACGTCAACCAGCATGTTTCCATGTATGTCATTTATTGTGTGTAAACAGATGGGCATCTCCGTGAAGGACGTCAACCAGCATGTTTCCATGTATGTCATTTATTGTGTGAACAGATGGGCATCTCTGTGAAGGACTCAACCAGCATGTTTCCATGTATGTCATTTATTGTGTGTAAACAGATGGGCATCTCCGTGAAGGACGTCAACCAGCATGTTTCCATGTATGTCATTTATTGTGTGTAAACAGATGGGCATCTCCGTGAAGGACGTCAACCAGCATGAATTCACCAAGGCCCTGGCTGCCTTCCTGAAAAAGTAAGATTTCAAATGATCATGAGTGTGCAGCTGTCACTGTTAGTATTAGATATTGACTTAATTACATCTGTACAGTAAGAGGCGGACGTAAAGAACAGAAGTGCAATTGTAAACGAAAATCATGAAAACGAAAGGGTGCATGTGTGTATGAAGTTATAAACCTTTTGAATGAGTGAATTTGTATTGTTATTGTATCATGATCGGTGGCATAAGGATTTTTTTGTGTTTAAAGGAAATAAGTAAAGTCATTTCGTAAACCTTTTAAATGAGCGAATATATATTGTTATTGTATCATGGTCGATGGTATAATAATTTTTTGTGTGTTTTAAAAGAAATAAGTGTCAAGAAATACAATGAAAATGACAATTTCAGTACAGGATAATTTGATCATGATCGATGGCATAATCATTTTTTGTGTTTTAAAAGAAATAAGTAAAGTGTCAAGAAATACAGTGAAAACAATTTCAGTACAGGATAATTTGAAGTATCAGATAACGTCAAGTCCTTTGATGTCCTGCCTAAATGCACTTTTTCTCTTTGTTAAAAAGATCCAGTCATTCCAGTTTGCATGATTTTAATAACTGCTCGATATTAATGATATTAAGCACAGTCTTTGCTGCAGCGATACGAGGTTCGCAGATTTCAAGCTGGTTTCCTAGTTTGAAATCCACATAGATTTAAAAGGGAACACTTTCTTTCAAATCTATCTGAAGGACAGCAGATTTCCTTTTTCCCCCGCATTTTACTCTCATTTTTTTCATCTGGTCAAAATTTAGATTTGGAACAGTTTTATTTTCACTTAAAAGTCATTACAAACTGCATATGTGATGGTATGGGCATGCTTGTGTGTGTGTGTGTGTAAGAGAGAGAGAGAGAAGGAGAGGTAGCTCCTCTTTCTCAGTATCAACATTTGGACCTGTCAGCAGGCAGTGTCACCACTTTGCTCATCAGCTCTGTCTGTGGGGCATACTCCCAGTGCTCAGTTCAGTTCTGCAGACCTCGGCCTGACAATTCATGAGGTTAGCCTCGGCTGCTTTCTACCTCTCGGTACCCTAAGGCCAGCTCCTGGGGGAGGGGTGAGTGGGTGGGTATCTGCATGACCAGAGTTAAGGGTTCCAAGGGGATCTCGTTCATCTTGGCTAACTTGGCCTATCCACCCCTGTTCTCATCCTGTGATCTATTTGGGCAATTCACCTTCCTATGATTTTAAATTCTGCTAGACTCTTGACTAGATACAGTACATGGTGCCAGAGTGGGCAGTTTCCTCATTCTTCATGTTTGGTTTAATATACTGAGCACTCATAGTTCAGCCCTCTCAACTTTTTAGTACTGCTATGGTTCAGGTAGTTATTTTTGCTTGAGGAAGAGACCCCTCGAACATCATGAGTGGAATGTGCTGTCACAGCTTTAGCCATGAAAATTTGGCCAAACGGAGCTTTTCAGTTGTCATACCTTGCAAGAGTGTGATAATAGACGTGGTAGGTATATTTAAGGGAATATGGGAAATCTCCCCATAACTGACTCGGATTCTGAGGCAGTGTCTTAACATATAATTTGATATTCTACCATGAGTTGAGAGTCATCTGCTTGTTGTCAGAAGAAAGTCATCAGTATTTATTTGATACATCCAGATATAATTGGATGCGCATGTTTGTGTGCAGCGACCAAAGATCTGGATACAGATTTATGTTTAGTACAAACATTTTGCGAGAAAAAAAAAAAGCAGAAGAAAATCAGTCGTCACTTGTGACTAAACCACATGCATCTCCACGGCAGCTGCTTTACCTGGATGTGTATTTCTGTAGTTCTGAGATTGTGATTGACGGTGACCATCTCAGTCCTGGACATGTGCATTGTTCTGACAGTGAGGAAACTGCACTAGCTGCCAGGGCAGACAGAGGTCATGTAGGTGGTGTGTGTGGTCAGATGTAACTGTGATGACAGCACAAAGGGCAGACAGAGGTCATGTAGGTGGTGGTGTGTGTGGTCAGATGTAACTGTGATGACAGCACAAAGGGCACACAGAGGTCATGTAGGTGGTGTGTGTGGTCAGATGTAACTGTGATGACAGCACAAAGGGCAGACAGAGGTCATGTAGGTGGTGGTGTGTGTGGTCAGATGTAACTGTGATGACAGCACAAGGCAGACAAGTCATGTAGGTGGTGTGTTGGTCAGATGTAACTGTGATGACAGCACAAAGGGCAACAGAGTCATGTAGGTGGTGGTGTGTGTGGTCAGATGGTGATGACAACACAAAGGTGTGTTGCAGGTCTGGAAAACTCAAGGTGCCAGAATGGCCGACATTGTGAAGCTGGGCCGCTTCAATGAACTGAGCCCCTATGATGAGGACTGGTTCTACACCCGTGCAGGTCAGTGACAAGTATTTGTAAATAAGACTAGGGGGTCAGACTTGGTACAAAAAATTCATTTCCAAATTTTTAGGACGTCACAAAAGTATTTAGGGGGTCATACTTCATAACTGCAGAAAATGTACGGAAAACACACACACCACACCACACCACACCACACCACACCACACCACACATCACACACACATCACGTGCGCGCCCTCAGACTGACCCACACGCTTAAGTACACAGAGAAAGAGACAAATAGATAAGAAAAGTGCTGATAGTAGTATTAATAAGACGCCCTAGATTATGCTGAAATTTATTCATGTTCATGTTCAGAGTAAAGTGTTAACAAAAATGAGTAAATGTGAGCACCTACAGTATCATGATGTTAACTGTGAAACTTGATTTAAGTGGGATGTCCTCCTCGATCATCATGACAGAATTTCCACTACGTGAGCGATTTCCATCAGTGTTGGAGTGTTTTACTTGTTGATCCAATCCCAGTCGTGCAGTGATCCTGGGGTGTGCGGCGAGAACCAAGAGGCGAGTGATGACTGTTTGTGGAAGCTTTGACGAAGCTGTGCAGATTAGCTTCTCTTGCACTGTGCACACCACATTCCTGCATCCACAACAGAGCCATTTTCGTTGTGTGAACTGCTCATATTGCATAGATCCTATTTTGTTTCTTTGCTGGATTTTCACTTGCAAGCCACTGTTCAGGGCCGTATTTTGTAGGGTCTTCCATGCTTAATGTGCTTGTCTGAATCATGTGATCTTGTGGTCTAATCAGAGACTTGGTGGTCTATTTTGATGACTCTCGTTGGTTTTCAGTAGAGAAGAGTTCTCAAGTGGAAGTTGTTCATCGATTCAGAACGTTCTGAATTGTTGAGGAAAGTTGGATTTTTATCGACTTCAATCATGGTGGATTAGACGAAAACGCTTGTGGGTGATGTGCTTGGAGTTGTATGGCGTAGAGGAGAAAAACATTACTTCTCAGTAAATTCTGGTACTTCTTAGTGACGCACTGGCCTTAATTCTAGTGCGTCAGATGGGAAGTTCATGCATCAGAGATGCACATTTGTGCGTGACAATTATCACTGCAGTTGCAGATTCTTTTTTCCTCTCTTTTTAGTTTTTTTTGTCACTGGATTCGGTTCAATTCTGATTTGAGCCACTTCAGTCTGCAGTGCCCTCTGTGTATAAGTATCACCTGTTAAGGATGGCCAGCTAGTTGAAGTGTATAACAGTGCCCTCTGTGTATAAGTATCACCTGTTAAGGATGGCCAGCTAGTTGAAGTGTATAACAGTGCCCTCTGTGTATAAGTATCACCTGTTAAGGATGGCCAGCTAGTTGAAGTGTATAACAGTGCCCTCTGTGTATAAGTATCACCTGTTAAGGATGGCCAGCTAGTTGAAGTGTAAAACAATGTCCTCTGTGTATAAGTATCACCTGTTAAGGATGGCCAGCTAGTTGAAGTGTAAAACAATGTATAAATATCACCTGTTAAGGATGGCCAGCTAGTTGAAGTGTAAAACAATGTCCTCTGTGTATAAGTATCACCTGTTAAGGATGGCCAGCTAGTTGAAGTGTAAACAGTGCCCTCTGTGTATAAGTATCACCTGTTAAGGATGGCCAGCTAGTTGAAGTGTAAAACAATGTATAAATATCACCTGTTAAGGATGGCCAGCTAGTTGAAGTGTAAAACAATGTCCTCTGTGTATAAGTATCACCTGTTAAGGATGGCCAGCTAGTTGAAGTGTAAAACAATGTCCTCTGTGTATAAGTATCACCTGTTAAGGATGGCCAGCTAGTTGAAGTGTAAACAGTGCCCTCTGTGTATAAGTATCACCTGTTAAGGATGGCCAGCTAGTTGAAGTGTATAACAGTGCCCTCTGTGTATAAATATCACCTGTTAAGGATGGCCAGCTAGTTGAAGTGTATAACAGTGCCCTCTGTGTATAAGTATCACCTGTTAAGGATGGCCAGCTAGTTGAAGTGTATAACAGTGCCCTCTGTGTATAAGTATCACCTGTTAAGGATGGCCAGCTAGTTGAAGTGTATAACAGTGCCCTCTGTGTATAAATATCACCTGTTAAGGATGGCCAGCTAGTTGAAGTGTATAACAGTGCCCTCTGTGTATAAGTATCACCTGTTAAGGATGGCCAGCTAGTTGAAGTGTATAACAGTGCCCTCTGTGTATAAATATCACCTGTTAAGGATGGCCAGCTAGTTGAAGTGTATAACAGTGCCCTCTGTGTATAAATATCACCTGTTAAGGATGGCCAGCTAGTTGAAGTGTATAACAGTGCCCTCTGTGTATAAATATCACCTGTTAAGGATGGCCAGCTAGTTGAAGTGTATAACAGTGCCCTCTGTGTATAAGTATCACCTGTTAAGGGTGGCCAGCTAGTTGAAGTGTATAACAGTGCCCTCTGTGTATAAGTATCACCTGTTAAGGGTGGCCAGCTAGTTGAAGTGTATAACAGTGCCCTCTGTGTATAAATATCACCTGTTAAGGGTGGCCAGCTAGTTGAAGTGTATAACAGTGCCCTCTGTGTATAAGTATCACCTGTTAAGGATGGCCAGCTAGTTGAAGTGTATAACAGTGCCCTCTGTGTATAAATATCACCTGTTAAGGATGGCCAGCTAGTTGAAGTGTATAACAGTGCCCTCTGTGTATAAATATCACCTGTTAAGGATGGCCAGCTAGTTGAAGTGTATAACAGTGCCCTCTGTGTATAAGTATCACCTGTTAAGGTGGCCAGCTAGTTGAAGTGTATAACAGTGCCCTCTGTGTATAAGTATCACCTGTTAAGGGTGGCCAGCTAGTTGAAGTGTATAACAGTGCCCTCTGTGTATAAGTATCACCTGTTAAGGGTGGCCAGCTAGTTGAAATATAAAACAAATAAGCACACAAAAGAGAAAAGAAAAAGTAAGATGAAATGTCTGGGGGTTTTTTGCAGGGGTTCAGTTACAAGTCTTCCAGATAAAATGGGAAACTGGGATCCAGAATGTCGGATCCAGAATGTCGTGAAAATTTTGTCTGTGGTTGAACAAGATTGTGCTTATATACCCTTTGGTCTGGTGAAATTTGTTAGGGTGCTTTCCGGTGCCTAGATATTCTGGGAAAATGATGTTTTTCTCTTCGGTTCATCTTCTTGGGTATACATGTTTCTTTTGTGACATGCATGTAAAGCAAAATACATATTTTGGAAAGAGAGTTGTATCAGTATGTGAACTCAATCAGTATCTTGTAGTTTATTTTGGTTGAGAAATCTTAAAAGCACATGTTGTTATTTCTGAAACTTTGCAGCTTGGAAGTTGGAAAAAAAAGAAGTTTGAAATGGGTAAAGCAAGTGCCTGTTAATCCATTGAAATGGGTAAAGCAAGTGCCTGTAAATCCATTGAAATGGGTAAAGCAAGTGCCTGTAAATCCATTGAAATGGGTAAAGCAAGTGCCTGTAAATCCATTGAAATGGGTAAAGCAAGTGCCTGTAAATCCATTGAAATGGGTAAAGCAAGTGCCTGTTAATCCATTGAAATGGGTAAAGCAAGTGCCTGTTAATCCATTGAAATGGGTAAAGCAAGTGCCTGTTAATCCATTGAAATGGGTAAAGCAATGCCTGTTAATCCATTGAAATGGGTAAAGCAAGTGCCTGTTAATCCGTTGAAATGGGTAAAGCAAGTGCCTGTAAATCCATTGAAATGGGTAAAGCAAGTGCCTGTAAATCCATTGAAATGGGTAAAGCAAGTGCCTGTAAATCCAGACCGAGGAGGAACAGTCTGTCTGTGCCAGAGGTGTGGGATTGCCTAAACTTGAGATTGATGGTCTAGGTTGATTATGAGGATGATAATGATTGGTGTGTTTCGCCATTCGTACAGTGGTAGAAGTTTAATGCATTGTTTGAAAGAAGAGCTGATGACAGGGGAAGGTGTCTGTTTTGCCATTTGTACAGTGGTAGAAGTTAGGGACATTGTGTGAAAGAAGAGCTGATGACAGGGGAAGGTGTTGTCTGTTTTGCCATTTGTACAGTGGTAGAAGTTAGGGACATTGTGTGAAAGAAGAGCTGATGATAGGGAAGGTGTTGTCTGTTTTGCCATTTGTACAGTGGTAGGGACATTGTGTGAAAGAAGAGCTGATGACAGGGGAAGGTGTTGTCTGTTTTGCCATTTGTACAGTGGTAGAAGTTAGGGACATTGTGTGAAAGAAGAGCTGATGACAGGGGAAGGTGTTGTCTGTTTTGCCGTTTGTACAGTGGTAGAAGTTAGGGACATTGTGTGAAAGAAGAGCTGATGACAGGGGAAGGTGTCTGTTTTGCCATTTGTACAGTGGTAGAAGTTAGGGACATTGTGTGAAAGAAGAGCTGATGACAGGGGAAGGTGTTGTCTGTTTTGCCATTTGTACAGTGGTAGAAGTTAGGGACATTGTGTGAAAGAAGAGCTGATGACAGGGGAAGGTGTTGTCTGTTTCGCCGTTTGTACAGTGGTAGAAGTTAGGGACATTGTGTGAAAGAAGAGCTGATGACAGGGGAAGGTGTTGT
This sequence comes from Conus canariensis, assembly GCA_033310375.1. Lineage (NCBI taxonomy): Eukaryota > Metazoa > Mollusca > Gastropoda > Neogastropoda > Conidae > Conus > Conus canariensis. Next base: position 50,530,494 of record CM065743.1, on the reverse strand, counting down.
CTGTTTCGCCGTTTGTACAGTGGTAGAAGTTAGGGACATTGTGTGAAAGAAGAGCTGATGACAGGGAAGGGTGTTGTCTGTTGCAGCCTCAACCTGCAGACATCTGTACATCCGTTCCCCAGCTGGTGTGGGAGCCTTCACCAAGATCTATGGATGTAAGCCTGGCCATTGTTATCGGGTGTTTGGTGTGACTCCATTTTCCTGTGTAGACATGCTCAGCCAGAAAGCCAAGGGGCTGTTTTCACCCAGTACTCTTAATTCACTTCTAGTTTGAATGCTGTCACGTGCTGTTTTGTTTGGTTCTGTTGTAGTCTTGCTTCATTTCTACGAACACCTGAATTAGTATACACACGCACACACAAAATCAGTTAAACATATTTAACATTATGCTGGAAGATCCCAAGTGAATGAAATCACCTTGACACAAGACAAGTCCAGAACAAGGTAACCATGTGAATAAAGCCAGTTTCAAAGTGTACTGACTGCAGAGACAAGTCCAGAACAAGGTAACCATGTGAATAAAGCCAGTTTCAAAGTGTACTGACTGCAGAGACAAGTCCAGAACAAGGTAACCATGTGAATAAAGCCAGTTTCAAAGTGTGCTGACTGCAGACGGAAGTCAGAGCATGAGAGTACATGCTGAAGCACTGAGCCGCCAGACCAACCAAACAAACATGAAAGGAATGTTCCTTGACTTCATCACAGGACTGGATGGCGCTCTGTATTTGACACTGTCCGTTGACTACCACTGAAGAGTTCTCTCCCAGGAGGTCACAGTTGACCTGGTTGGGCATTAGCCAATGGTTCTGTTTAAATGGAACACAGTGATTCCACTGAAGAGTTCTCACCCAGAAGTCAAAGTTGACTCTGGACGGGCATCAGCCAGTGGTTCTGTTGAAATATGGAACACAGTGATTCCCCCCTTAACCCTGTCCCCTTTATGTTATTGTCATAGTAACTAGAGAACTAGATCACCGTCACTTGTGTTTCCCTGCTAGTGTTGATTCCTGTTGGTTGTATTGCCTGAAGAAGACCAGTGGGTAGAGGTTTGTTGCCTCAATGTTTATGTTGCTTCGTCTGGTGGCTCAGTGTGTTAACATTGTTTCCAGTACTTGCACAGTGATTTTATCGTTTTGATTTTGCTGGAAATCATTGTAGTTTGAAATCAGCTTCGCAGACTGCAGGGATGGAGTTAAACAGCAACAAAAATTGTTTTCAAATACATGTTGAAAAGAAAATTGTGCGGGTATTATTGACACAAATGAACTTGATCAACAGCAACATTGCCATTGTTCTGAAAATGATCCATCAGGGACACTTTCCTATGGATTATTGGACACTTTTTATCCAAAATTGATTTGAAATCCAACACTGAAAACAAAATTCATTCAGTCTCTTGAGTAAAACAGATTAAACTTTGAAATAGGTTTTTAAAATTCACTTGCCTTTTTACCACATGCTGTGGTATTCAGCACAGTAACAGTGGTGGGATAAAGTCCACAAATGGATCTGGATGTAGCCCCTCCGGCCTAGGCCCAAAATGTGAAATGTGACCACTTCATTTCTGAAGTTATTCTTTGTTCTTTGAATAATGGATTGGACCTCCATGACTGATGTTTCTGTGCTTCATTAAATCCACATACTTTTTTTGTCATTTTTTTGTGTTTGGATTTCTGACAGTGCCAGTTGTTGGCAGACATCGGTTTTTCACAAAGTTTTTTTCTGTTTTTCCAGTCAGCCGCATTTGTGTGCTTGTTATTGAAGCCAGCAGTGACATACTGAATTGTTCGTTATGCAAGTTGAAGCCAGCAGTGACATACTGAATGTTCGCGTGCAAGTTGAAGCCAGCAGTGACATGCTGAACTGTTCGCCGTGCAAGTTGAAGCCAGCAGTGACATGCTGAACTGTTCGCCGTGCAAGTTGAAGCCAGCAGTGACATGCTGAACTGTTCGCCGTGCAAGTTGAAGCCAGCAGTGACATGCTGAACTGTTCGCCGTGCAAGTTGAAGCCAGCAGTGACATACTGAACTGTTCGCCGTGCAAGTTGAAGCCAGCAGTGACATTGATTCGCCGTGCAGTTTAAGTCACATGACATATGATTCGCCGTGCAAGTTGAAGCCAGCAGTGACATACTGAACTGTTCGCCGTGCAAGTTGAAGCCAGCAGTGACATGCTGAACTGTCGCCGTGCAATTGAACCAGCATTGACATACTGAACTGTTCGCTGTGCAAGTTTGATAGCCAGCAGTGACATACTGAACTCAGACCTGCCAACCGTTGCGCATTCGCGTAATTTATTATGCACAATGATAAATCTTACGCCTTACGCATTTAGCAAAAAATATGCATTGAAAGTTTTCAACAAAAAAAAAAAAAAAAAACGGATGAAAAAATCGGCTTATGTACAGACATGCACGGCGCCGTGCATATAACCAGTAATCTTCAAGAAGCATTTCCGGTCATGCGCAGTTCGTTTCACCATCTTTACCATTCAGCGAAGTCGGCGTCCTTTTGAAGTTTTAGCTACAAAAATGTCGAAACGTGGAGCAGAAAGTTCTGGACAAGGTGCGAAAAAGAGAAAACTTGGTCGAAAGTTCCGAAAAGAATACTCGGAAAAGTTCCCGTGCATACGACCTTCGGCTAATGGTGTAAATTGTGCACGGTGTACCACTTGCGAGTCGGACTTCACAATTTCCCATGGCGGGATGGTGGATGTGAAGCGTCACCTTGAGTCATGCAAGCACATCGATTCCTCTAACGCGCTGAATTCTTCCAGCATCACACAGTTTTTTCAGACTGTAGACACCTCAAAAGAGGTTGAAATGAGGAAAAGGGTAATTCGGGCTGAAGTATTTGTGGCCGGATTTTTCGTCGAGCACAACATCGCTCTTAGCGCAGCCGACCATGCATCCCAGCTTTTCAAAGAAGCGTTCTCAGATTCGGAGATCGCCAAACTGTTCAAGAGCGGTCGAACAAAGACAACACACATTGTGAGGACCCTTGCCATGGAAGCCCAAACTGCTGCTGCATCTCGACTGTAGAATGGACCGTTTGTGTTGGGGGCTGATGGAAGTCAGGAAGGGGGGGACAAATTCCTTCCCGGGGTGGTGCGATACTTAAAAAATGACACAATCGCAACTGAGCTGATAGCCAACCCCACATGCACAGAATCAGCAACAGGGGAGAACATTTTTGAGGTTGTTTCTGGCGCACTATCAAGCCTTGGTGTGCCATGCCATGATGGTGTAGGGGATTTGTGTGTGTTTCCAGTGTATTCTACATTTTCATAATTTGTAAAGATTTCTTGTGACACTTAAAAGAAAAGCTTGTTTTTGAAGAAAAGTAAAGTTCACAAAAATTGTGTGAACAATTTCATCACATCGTGTTTGTTTGAAAAAAGGTAAGTGTCGCGCTTGATTACTCTTAGTTCTCAGAAATTACACATTTCTGCCTCACTGAGCTTCAGTTCTTACTCATTGGTGTCTTAGGGGGTTGGCAGGTCTGTGAACTGTTGGTTATGCAAGTTGAAGCCAGCAGTGACATACTGAACTGTTCGTTATGCAAGAGAACTTTCACAGAAGGACTGATGTGGTGACTGACTGGAAGTGGATTTTCAGTGCAGTGCAAGCATGTCAGGACTCCCTAAGAGCCAGTCAGGTTTTTGTTTTCCAATTTTTATCGAACAGTGTTGGAAGAGAGGACATGGCTCCATGAAGCTGGTGCTTTCTGTATGTCACAGTATCAGTGTGCCATTGTGACCCTCATGTTTGAAATCTATGCGACAAATTAAAATCCACGCAGGATAGGCCCTCGGCCGTGCATGATCAGGTGTGACATGAATGATTGATAACGTTGCAGTGAAGAACATGAGCCAGACACTATTCTTTTGTTGAAAGCATTACGGTGAAAATCCATCCTGCTTCCTTCCATGTTGACATTTCATAGTGTTGCCCAGCCTTGGTGGTTTGTTCACATAGTTTTTGGCATTTTAGTGGTCATGTACTGATTTTTACTGCATGAATTAAGGAAAGCTACACAACATGGTAGTTTGAATCTTCATGTATTACAGGAGTGTGTCTATATGGTCAACATAGGAATTTTTGTGTAGATAATGGTGAAATGCTGATAGGAAAGTAAAAACTTTCCAGATGATTGAAAACAAGCACCAGCAGCCCTGGCTTGAAGTTCTTTCCCATTAACTGCTTTACGGTGGAAGTGAAAATCAATGCACTAAACTGTCCAGTTGATTTCTTTACAGTTGTGGGTCAAAGAGTGGAAGAGTTGTGTCCCAGTATTTATTGCACGGTGTCATGCAGTCGGATTTTCACATGCATTTGTGTGCAGCCAAGAAGAGCAACGGCACTGCCCCTAGCCACAGTTGCCGTGCCAACCGCTCCGTGGCGCGCAAAGTCCTGCAGTCCCTGGAAGGTCTGAAGCTGGTGGAGAAGGACCCCAACACTGGGTCAGTGCCTTTTTTTTCTTTTAAATTCTATTTATATATTTTTTGAAGGGTGTGGGGGGGAGGGAGGGAGGGGGGGAGGGTAGAGGATGAGTGTCTTTGCATGGAGCCTGGGAGAGAAGAGGGAGGGAGACCAAAAGGCATAAAACAGGGAGGAGCTGTGTGGGGGGGGGGGGGGGGGAGGGTAGAGGATGAGTGTCTTTGCATGGAGCCTGGGAGAGAAGAGGGAGGGAGACCAAAAGGCATAAAACAGGGAGGAGCTATGTGTGTGTGTGTGTGTGTGGGGGGGGGGGGGGGGAGGGTAGAGGATGAGTGTCTTTGCATGGAGCCTGGGAGAGAAGAGGGAGGGAGACCAAAAGGCATAAAACAGGGAGGAGCTATGTGTGTGTGTGTGGGGGGGGGGGGGGGGGTAGAGGATGAGTGTCTTTGCATGGAGCCTGGGAGAGAAGAGGGAGGGAGACCAAAAGGCATAAAACAGGGAGGAGCTATGTGTGTGTGTGTGTGTGGTGGGGGGGGGGGGGGGGGGGTAGAGGATGAGTGTCTTTGCATGGAGCCTGGGAGAGAAGAGGGAGGGAGACCAAAAGGCATAAAACAGGGAGGAGCTATGTGTGTGTGTGTGGGGGGGGGGGGGGGAGGGTAGAGGATGAGCGTCTTTGCATGGAGCCTGAGAGAGAAGAGGGAGGGAGACCAAAAGGCATAAAACAGGGAGGAGCTATGTGTGTGTGTGTGGGGGGGGGGGGGGGGGGGGGGGGTAGAGGATGAGTGTCTTTGCATGGAGCCTGAGAGAGAAGAGGGAGGGAGACCAAAAGGCATAAAACAGGGAGGAGCTATGTGTGTGTGGGGGGGGGGGGGGAGGGTAGAGGATGAGTGTCTTTGCATGGAGCCTGGGAGAGAAGAGGGAGGGAGACCAAAAGGCATAAAACAGGGAGGAGCTATGTGTGGGGGGGGGGGGGGGGGGGGGTAGAGGATGAGTGTCTTTGCATGGAGCCTGGGAGAGAAGAGGAAGGGAGACCAAAAGGCATAAAACAGGGAGGAGCTATGGGGGGGGGGGGGGGGGGGGGGGGTAGAGGATGAGTGTCTTTGCATGGAGCCTGAGAGAGAAGAGGGAGGAGACCAAAAGGCATAAAACAGGGAGGAGCTATGTGTGTGTGTCAAAATTATCTTCATCGTTATTGAGGGTTAAAGATCAAGCTTTACAGCTTTTTTTCATCCTACCCTGACAAAAAGAATGAATATCATCACAGTAATGTAGAAAAAAGAAACAAGAAGCAATCCAAATGTAGAAGAAAAAAAAATCATGCAGTGAAACAGTGAATTATTTAACAACTATCGCATTTAACATTTTGATGAACAATATACAACATATCAGACTAGTCACACCTAGACGTATGAGACAGAGACAGAGAGTGTGTGTGCATGTGTGTGTGTGTGTGTGTCTCTTTGAAAAAGAGAGATGGGCATGTATGGGTAGTGACGTCGGAGAACAAACTCGGTGATGTTCATGAACAAAAGAGACCGCTGTACAAGGGTGATAGGAGGATGTGTGGAGGAGGGGCTGGGGTTGGGGAAGTTGTGCATTGTACATGATGTTGTGATGATGAAAGGAGTGCGCGTGTTGAAAGGTATTCCTGCTCTGTTGCATACATCTTGAATGTTATTCAGGAGCATGTGAATCACACAGGAAAATAGATAATTTGGATGGATTGTGTGCTGTTTTGATTATTGAATTGTGTGATTGATTTGAATTGGGCTTAAAGCGAGCTGTGAAAGTTACGTTGAATTGGGGATATCAGAATTTTTCTATTTTTTTGTACAAATGGACTTTGAATGTTATATTGCAGTGTTTGTTCCCTTTTCCCATGTGCCCCTGTTTTTGTTTTATTTTTTAAATGAATGTAGACATGATGGTACCAAGAATTGTGTTGGACATACGTAAAGGTGAAAGTTCACTTCAAGGCAGAAAATTTGTCAGATACATTTTTGTCCTTGTGTGATTCCCGTCATTTATTTACAAACAAGAAAAAGAAAAAGATGGTCAGCCTAAGAAAAACATCAGTTGGCAGTGTAGTCCTTCACTCCTTTCCACCTTTCCTGCTTTCAGATTTTGCTGACTTAAACTATACGTCTGTGTGTTTGTGTATACTTGTGTGTGTGTGTGTGTGTGTGTGCTCTCTATATGTCAAACTTGCACATACGCAAATGTACGCACACACACACACACAAACACACACACACACATGCACGCATGCTTGCAAACATGCATACACACGTTCACTTTACCAGGGCATGTGGAAATCATTTCACACGCACAGATTGTGTGGTATGAAGCCTGTGGTGACCTGCACAGTACTTCAGGGTGCCTCCCTTTACTCTAAACATTCAGGTCTATCATGGTGACCTGCACAGTACTTCAGGGTGCCTCCTTTACTCTAAACATTCAGGTCTATCATTTTGTTGCCTCCCTTTACTCGAAACATTCAGGTCTATCATGGTGACCTGGACAGCACTTCAGAGTGCTTTCCTTTACTCTAAACATTCAGGTCTATCATGGTGACTGCACAGCACTTCAGGGTGCCTCCCTTTACTCTAAACATTCAGGTCTATCATGGTGACCTGCACAGCACTTCAGGGTGCCTCCTTTACTCTAAACATTCAGGTCTATCATGGTGACCTGCACAGCACTTCAGGGTGCCTCCCTTTACTCAAAACATTCAGGTCTATCATGGTGACCTGCACAGTGCTTCAGGGTGCTTCCCTTTACTCTAAACATTCAGGTCTATCATTGGTGACCTGCACAGCACTTCAGGGTGCCTCCCTTACTCTAAACATTCAGGTCTATCATGGTGACCTGCACAGCACTTCAGGGTGCCTCCCTTACTCTAAACATTCAGGTCTATCATTTTGGTTGCCTCCCTTTACTCGAAACATTCAGGTCTATCATGGTGACCTGGACAGCACTTCAGAGTGCTTTCCTTTACTCTAAACATTCAGGTCTATCATGGTGACCTGCACAGCACTTCAGGGTGCCTCCCTTTACTCTAAACATTCAGGTCTATCATGGTGACCTGCACAGCACTTCAGGGTGCCTCCCTTTACTCTAAACATTCAGGTCTATCATGGTGACCTGCACAGCACTTCAGGGTGCCTCCCTTTACTCAAAACATTCAGGTCTATCATGGTGACCTGCACAGTGCTTCAGGGTGCTTCCCTTTACTCTAAACATTCAGGTCTATCATGGTGACCTGCACAGCACTTCAGGGTGCCTCCCTTACTCTAAACATTCAGGTCTATCATGGTGACCTGCACAGCACTTCAGGGTGCCTCCCTTACTCTAAACATTCAGGTCTATCATTTTGGTTGCCTCCCTTTACTCTAAACATTCAGGTCTATCATGGTGACCTGCACAGCACTTCAGGTTGCCTCCCTTTACTCTAAACATTCAGGTCTATCATTTTGGTTGCCTCCCTTTACTCTAAACATTCAGGTCTATCATTTTGGTTGCCTCCCTTTACTCTAAACATTCAGGTCTATCATTTTCCTCGGATCGTCCAGAACCTGGCTCACAAAGAGACCAGTTCCCAGCACCTGATCTGTCAGTAGAGCCCCGGCAAGAGTGGTTAGGTGAACAATCAACAAACGTACAGCTGTGCTTTTAATTAAGTGGCTGGGGTATAAACAACATGAACTGTAATTATATTGGAATTATATTGGAATCCTTTGGTTCCCCCAAGCATTCTCATGGATTTCATAAAGTTAAGCACTAAATGCCATCCATTGCTGCATCAGAACAAAAGACAAGATCATTTTTTGGAAGTCTCTTTCTAGCCTTTGGAGGACTTGGTGGAACTTTATCCAAGTTCATGGGTCTTGTGTGTGTGTTGACAGCGGCCGCAAGTTGACAGCTCAGGGGCGCCGTGACCTGGACCGCATCGCCGCCCAGGTCAAGAGCAAGAAGACAGATGCACAGTAAACCAGACAAAACATTCATGTGTGAAAAATAAAATCCTCTGTCTACTACTAAGTGAATTTGAGTTTATTTCTTGTGTAGATTAAGTTTGTATGTGTGTGTGTGTGTGTGTGTGTGTATCTTCTGCTGCTTCTGCAACAAAGAGAATACACCACTATTGTTGTGACTGAAGTTGTAGAATTCTTCCAAGAAGTGTATTTTCCTTATCATAGTGCACTTACACTTTATCACCCGTGCGTTATTTACAAAGCATGTATGTGTACTCTGCACATGGCAGAGTAGATTACTGTTTGAAACTTTTGTGCAAACGCTGAGGCAGATGCCCATAAAGATAATTATTCTTTTTTTTTTTTGCAGAGATCAGTTTCCACAAGAGTGTGAGATCTTTAGGTCTAAAATTGATGAGTTTGTTTTTCTTTTTGAAAAAAAAAAAAAAAGACTTTCAAATAAGTCTGCAGATTGGTAATCATGGATGACTGTGACAAAACTTTGTTTTTCTTCTCTTAATTGTTGGAATAAAATTACAGCCTTTGAGGTAGGGGAGCTGCATGTGTCTGTGAGCACATTGTCTTGTGTCCAAGAGACACAGGCACCTGCCATTCTGGTCAGGAAATTTTGAGCAACACTCTCTGAGACTATAAAGTGAAGGAAACTGGACTGTGAGGTCTCACTCTTCACAGTTGAGCCCTTAGCAAACCCAACTCTGGATAGAGCTGGTTAGGGTGTAGCGACACCTTCGAGTTGGCCTAAGACTTCAGAGTTGCGTTTTCTTGTTTTACCATGACAACATGTTAGAGTTCCTTCCCTTTTGTTTTGGAGCAACGGACATGACGATCACCGAGTTATTAATACTTCAGTTTAGAACCATACTAAAAGGGTAAGAAAATCCTACCAATGAATGAATGGTGGGAATCGAACCCGCGACCTGCCAGCTGGGAGTTCACGCCACTAACGACTTCACCACAGCGGCTGGTGAATTGACAAAGTGTTAATCCAGTATGAGCCATAAGCACTTGTCAGCTGTAGGAATATGATAAAAGGAACATGATCCAATATTGGTTTGTCAGCGTGTAGCTGGACCAGGATATCCACTCATGCAGTACCATGAAATCTGTTACACTGACACTGTGTCTGCTGCTTATTTTTGAAAGTGATAAATCGCACGCGCATGCACACTCACACCACACACTTGCATGCTCTCTCATCATATTATGCTCGCTGTACCCTTTGTCTGTTGATCGCCTCCCTCTTACTCTCCATCTCGTACGTACACCAATAAGCACAAGTTCAGGGTCATTTTGTTCAAACGGTAATTGAATTGGTAATTTGTTATTTCTAATTTATCTTTCCTTTTTTGCATTGTGAGAGTAAGTACAGATCCGGCTTATTCTCCTGATCACTTGATGCATTTTCAATGTCATTTAATTACCAAAAGAATGTTGCAAAGTGAGACGACTGCAGGAGGACATCTAAAGTCATCTTAAAAAGTACTGTATCTACCAAACATGGACAAACAAATCACAAGACAAAACACGACGTGGGGAAATCTAAAGTCATCTTAAAAAGTACTGTATCTACCAAACACTGCAGGAGGACATCTAAAGTCATCTTAAAAAGTACTGTATCTACCAAACACTGCAGGAGGACATCTAAAGTCATCTTAAAAAGTACTGTATCTACCAAACATGGACAAACAAATCACAAGACAAAACATGACGCGTTTCAACTTCTTAGTCTTCAGGCAAGATAAACAACTCTTGGGACAATGAAAAAGAATGAGCAATCATTTATCAAATTCTGCGCAAGAAATGCCCATCTTGCGCCGGATTTGATGAGATAAGTGATCACTCATTCTTCATTTTCTTTGTCCAAAGTGTTTAATATCTTGACCTAAGAGGTCAAAATGCATTGTGTTTTGTCTTGTGATTCGTTTGTTCACGTTTGGTGGATACTGTACTTAAAATAGACTTTCTTAGATTTATCAAAGGAATATTTGCCACACTGTTTCAATCAGGAACACCAGAGAATGAATCCAGTCTAAAACGGTTCTTCAGCATATACATGGGGGCCTTTACAATGAAATTCATGTGAATTTTGAGAATTTCTTGTGTAAACCGTGATCAGCTGTACAACAAACGATGTGTATTGTCTATACCCTGGTGTCTTGAGATGGACGGCTGAAGTTGTGCTGATTATTTTGGACATTTACAACCCTCCTCCCTTCTTGAGTCTTAAAAACCTCTCCTCTAATTGGCAAAATTGTGTCAGGTCAACTGTCTTTGTTTCACACATAAAATCTTTCACTGCTTTGACATCAATATTCATCATTGCTGCTCCTGACCATGAGGGCATCCATTAAAAACTTCCGAAGCATCTCCCAGAAAGCTGTCTTCAGACTTTAAAATGTAAAGTCATCTGGATTATAGAATCTGCCTACCAAAATATTGAGAACTTTGCTAGAACTGTATGCTTCTCTGAAATCCATGGATAGATTTTTTTTTTTTTTTCTATGTTGCTAGAGTTCCTAATCATATCGGCATTTGAGCCAATGAGGTATTGCTCAACTTGCTGAGAATGCCACAAATGAAGTCTTGAAGGAGATTCTCGATCCCTCACATTGATTGCCACAAACGAAGTCTTGAAGGAGATTCTCAATCCCTCACATTGATCAACCAAAAGGATTGGTGCACATAGACAGACAGCTATCTACTTGTCTTTCAAATCTGTTGGAAGCTTACAAAGTTTTTTACCCTCTGCCACTGGTGTCTGTAAAGAAGAAACATTTTTTGCCGATAACACACAGGGCACTCATTTTACTCTCGCCCGTGTCTTTTGAAAGGCGAAGAAGCTCCGTGGTGCATTCCATGTGATGCACCACTCGCAATGAAACATTTCCTTGCACAGTATTCCACTTACATGGTGACAGGCATACACCCTTACAGCAGACTGTAAACCTTAGTCGGAGATGTGTCACTGTGAGTGTTTGTGTTGTGTGTGTGTGTGTGTGTAGCTCCTAAGATTAGTATTTTTCATCAGATCCAAGATTTTATGGAAGAGCCATTTAAGTATTTTTTATGTGTTTAGAGAATGAAAGATTTTTTTCTTTTTCTTAAGAATTAAAAAAATTTTTTTTTATAATGTCTGTGCGGAATTGACTTTCACGAGATGATGGCTCTGATATGTATGGCCCCTGTGGTTGGCTACGCTAGAAACAACATGTATCAAATCCAACAACTTAATCAGACAAGAAAGTAACACATTGAGAAAATAATGCGCAAAACATCTCCACAGCGCCAGGGATAAGTCAAATATCATGCTTTGGACAAATCAATAGCTGGTCCCTTGATTAACCAACAAACACACAAAAAGACAAAAACAAAGAAAGATGCAAACACACAAAAATCTTAATTGTAACCGAGGACTTAATGGACATCATTTTATCACAGCTCTAGGCAGTGACAATTATTAGAGTAACTTTATCTACTCATTCTCCCCACCACATGGACTAACAACAGATGAGTCATTTTCGTTCTTTGTTTGTACTGTCTTGAATGTTAAATGTGATTTATTTTTTCGCCTGAAGAAGACCCAAGTGGTTGAAATGCATCGTGTCGTGTCATGTGCTTTGTTTGTCAATGTCATTGGCGGTAACTAACACCCTTTCTTTCTAAATTTTTTTTTTTTTTTTTTTTTTTTTTTATCTGCTGGGAACACGATTGGACTCCCTTGGGCCCCACATCCCAAAGGAGGACTAGGTCATCAATGATTTTTTTTTTTTTTTGCTGTCCCATCTTCTGTGCCACCTCAGTGGCAGTGCACCCCACGCCGCTCATTCCGACACCCTGTCCACAGCCACAGCCCGGTCAGTCCCGCCTCGGCCCCGGCACTGGCAATCCACAGGAAGCAGTCAATGTCAAGTTGTCAGGAGGCAACCCACCGGTGGAGACACTGCACTGCTGCCGAGTCACTTCGGTGGTGTTCAGTGGCGCCTGTTCTGATCCAACATACGCAGGACACCACCTACTAAGTCCCCTACTGACGACAATCATTGGTTAGTCGCGGAGCCGGCGCGAGTGAGCTCTCCCTCCGGACGGCGCCACCACATCCGTCCAACGACAGCCCCCATGGACTCGCCAATACCAGTGACCCCGACAGAATCAAACCAAGGCCACAGGCGTGAAGAGGACATCGAAATTGAGGTCACTATGAGAGCAGGGCATGAAGTGCCACAGAATCTGAGACATCTTTTTTTTTTTTAAATGCTGATCGATAAGAATGAGGATGATGAAGATGATGCTATGGATTTCCATTTCGGTCTGAGACTGCATGACAGGGCTGTACTCTACGCTTCCTTTAATAATATATCCCAGCGTCAACCAGGCCCAAGATATATAGACACCTGCAGTGTTGGTCAGGAAATTTGAGCAACACTCTCAGAGACGCATCCATTAAGTGGGTGAAACGCGACTGTGTGGTCCCAGTCTTCCCAACTGAGCCTGTCAACTCTGAGTAGGAGCCGGTCGAGGCAGAAAAATCCCACATGACTCTGACAGGAATCAAACCCATGACCTTCCAGCCGGGAGTCTGCAACGCTAACCGCTTCACCACAGCAGCTGGTATCAATGACATTTCTCTTGTGCACTCGATTCTGGACTCTGCTGCCTATGTCCGCTTAATTCCCCTCTTCTTCAGCTCTGCCTCAGTGTATTTTCTTCATCCGTTGATGTGTTGTCCCCTCGTCCTTCTCCCTGTCGATACCGATAACGAACTGTTCCAAATCCGTCCAAACCTGAAAGTTTTACCAGGTTCCAGGGGCGGTCGTAAAGAAGAAAAAGTCTTGTGCCGTTTGCACACCGGCCACTCCTTTTCACCCATTCTTATCTTTTAAAAGACGAAAAAGCTCCGTGGTGCATTCCATGTCATGTACCACTCACAGTGAAACATATTCTTTTAGAGTGTTGGGTCTTGCCTGATGTGAGACATAAACACTGTACAGCAGACTCCATGAAAACTTTGTTCAGCGATGTCCCACCTCATGTGATGTATGAATTTCTGAAAGAGATCAACATTTTTTTTTTTATATGATCTAAGATTTTACGGAAGAAAAACTTTAATGAAATTTTCGGTGTGTTTTTAGAAGGTGTGTTTTAAGGATTCGTGTGGATCTTCAAATGTATTAATTCATGAATTTATTCTTTTTTTTATTTTTTTTTTACAATTTTTAAAATGTGACTTGAGGGTTGCCTTCAACGTGGTGACAGCCCTGATATGGCTCAGTGCGGTGGGCTCAGCTTTTAACATCTCTCTCCCCCCCCCCCCCCCCCTCTTCTCTCTCTCTCTCTCTCTCTGGGTTCCAAGTCAGTCTCGCTGGTAATACTAGATGCTAGCTTCCTTCAGGAAACTGTTGCTAGCCAGACCCACTTCCTTTACAGGATCTGTGTGGTCACGGGCTTCTGTCTCTCGTTCAGGAGACTGTTGCTAGCCAGCCCCACTTCTCCTCAGGATCTGTGTGGTCACGGGGTTCTGTCTCTCGTTCAGGAGACTGTTGCTAGCCAGACCCACTTCCTTTACAGGATCTGTGTGGTCACGGGGTTCTGTCTCTCGTTCAGGAGACTGTTGCTAGCCAGACCCACTTCCTTTACAGGATCTGTGTGGTCATGGGGTTCTGTCTCTCGTTCAGGAGACTGTTGCTAGCCAGACCCACTTCCTTTACAGGATCTGTGTGGTCATGGGGTTCTGTCTCTCGTTCAGGAGACTGTTGCTAGCCAGACCCACTTCCTTTACAGGATCTGTGTGGTCACGGGGTTCTGTCTCTCGTTCAGGAGACTGTTGCTAGCCAGCCCCACTTCTCCTCAGGATCTGTGTGGTCATGGGGTTCTGTCTCACCTTTCGTCACAACTTCTTGCTGCTGGCTTCGGCAACCAGATGATGCCGTGCCTCATGCAGGTGTTATCAATGTCTGAATCTCCTGCTCTGTCACTTTGCTCTTCTTCCAGTTTCAGGGCTGTACAGCAAGAGCGTGTTCACCTCCGAATGAATGAAAGATGATCCGCTTTGTGGTTGTGCTGGTTTCCTTGGAGGCCCTGATGTTTGTCAGTATAACAAAGGCCGCTCACGTCCTGCCTATCCTTGGCAGCCACCTCTCAGTCTGTATCATCCCCTGTGTCAAGCATCATGCCTAGATGTACAAAGGATTCCATCACCTTGACTGGGTCTCCACCATCAGTAGCTGGAGTGCAGTGGCGTTGATCTTGTTGATCTCACTGTCGCTGTGTAGATTCTTACCAGGGGGTGGGTCTGGAGGTCCTTGTCCTGCATGTGGTTGCAGTTATGTGAGGAGTGCTTTAAGTCATCGGCAATTTTAAGATCTTCAACCTGAGTCCATGTGTATGTCCGTTCTGTTCCATTATTGCTACCTGTTGGGATGGTCTTCACGATCCGAACAATAACTGGACGGAAGCAGACAGGCGACAGTAAAACACACATATATGACGATTTCTGGTTTTGACCTCAAAGCTGACAGTCGACCTGCAAGAGAAACCGTGCTGGCAGGTACCCTTGATCACAGAGACAAGCTTCTCAGATTCTTTGCAGTGCCTCCCCCCCCCCCCCCCCCCCCACCAACACACACACACACACACCTCCCCAGCAGCTTCAGCAGCTTCTCTCAAGAATGGCACAGCCTTTTGATTGTAAAAACAGTCAACGAAAGCACACAGGTGAACGAAAACAAGTACTGGGAATGTCAGTTCGATCGGGATGAAAGGAGAGTTAAACGTAATATGGAACAATAAACAGTAAGTAACAAACACACAGGGTAACTCTTGCTCTCATGATGAGATAATTACACGGCCATAACTTCAAACAAATGCTGTTTACGACCCCAAATCTTCTAGCAGAAATACCAACACAAAGCACGCTGAACAAACAGGTCTCTGTCGAGAATTGGGTAGGTTTGATGTGAACTTGTTTGATTAGACCGGGAGTGCCCGTGGGAGTTGAGAGCTGATGAACGCAGACAAAGAAGAAGAAGAAGAAGAAGAAGCACTTTAGAAACTCAAGCCACAGACATTGGACGAAAGTGGTTTTAGTAAAGATCAGGTGACCTAGATCAGCAAAAATAAGGACAGACAGACATTACCCCTCCCCCCCCCCCCCCCCCCACACACACACACACCTTACACACACCTTTATAAAGTGGGGAAGTAACGTAAAAATTCCAAACCACCCACCCCCACTCACACCCCCTTCTAAGTAGAGAAAGGTGGACATCCAGAAGAATCTTACGGTGACAATACAAAAACATTTGCAGTCTTCTTGCGGTGACAAAACAAAAACATTTGCAGTCTTTCATTTCACATTAAAACCAGATTTCTTGTTTTGAAACAAAAATTCATTTAATCTTGATTAAACAAAAAAATGTACAACATAATCGCTTTGTCCTAAAAAAAAAAAAAGCGAAAATAATAACAGTAGTCTTCTTCTTAAGAACCACTTATGAGAGAAGCAAGTGTCTGTGTGTATGTGTTGGGGAGGGGGGGGGGGGGGGGGGGGGGGGGAGTAGGGGGGGGGGGGAGGGGGTGTCTTGTTTTGAAACAAGAATTCACTTGATCTGAGCTATAAAAAGAGATAAAGTATGATCTTTTTGTCCAGAAAAAAGAAGAGCTAATACCAGTCTTCTTTTTAAGAATCACTTTCGAGAGGGGGAAGTGGGGTACGCGGTGGGCGGTAAACCAATATCATGTGCAGTCTTTGTTCAGATTTAAAAAAAAAAAAGATTTCTTGATCTGAAATTAATCTCTTTGTCTAAGAGGAAAAAATATAAATAAAAGGGAAAATTATAAGCCCTATCTTCTTTTAGGAATCATCTTTGAGGGGGGGTGGGGGTGGGGGTGGGGGTGGAGGGGGGGGGGGGGGGGGTGACGAACTCAATTCTGAACTAACAGACTTAAAAAAAAGTCACTTAATCTGAAATCGACGAAAAATATATGTTCTTCCTGACGTAAAAAAAAAGAAAAAAAAAAAAAAAGGGCAAAATATAAAAAAAGGGGCAAAATATATCAATCTTCTTCAAGCCATGGAATCACTATTTGAGGAGGGATGGATGGGGGATGGTGGAGTGGGGAAGTACCATGTACAAGCATCAAAAGAAGAGTTGATTGTAGTCTCACATACATACACTTAAAGTAAATTCGACATGACCAAGCCTGACTAATCCCTTTTTAGACGATTTTGAATAGCCACCCTCGTACTGCAGTTATGTACTGACCAACATAACCCTGAGGTGGTGACCGAAACTCGGTCGAACAGAAAGATCACGCTCATTGATCTATTTCTACACCGCATGGGCCACGGCATCCCAGTAGGACTGCAAACCCCATTCGCCCTGCAACGTAGTCATTTTGCAGCCTTTGCAACACACTCTCCAACTTCCTCCATTTCCGCGGTCTTGCCGGAGGTTCTTCATCCTGTTCCGCACGGGTCAGCTGGTTTTCTGCAACTGCTTGTCCGTCTGTCAAGTGCCTGAGGAATGTCCACAGAGATGGACGACGAACCCCTGTGGTGGCGTTCAGTATGCGGTTGTATCCTGGGACAAATCAAATGACACAGTGGACGAACATAAAACCACTACCAATCTTGTGGACGAAAAGCATTCTTGCAATTACCTGCCACCAATGATAATTCATACTGGAAAGAATAGACTTTCTTCATAGTTTACAGTGGGTTTTGACTATTGAATAGGTCGTCTCAGGACTGTTTTAACCTAATCTAACCAACGGAATACAGGACAAAGATTACACTCTGCATAGTTTACAGTGGGTTTTGACTATTGAATAGGTCGTCTCAGGACTGTTTTAACCTACTCTAACCTACGGAATACAGGACAAACATTACACTCTGCATAGTTTACAGTGGGTTTTGACTATTGAATATTGGTCTCAGGACTGTTTTAACCTAATCTAACCTACGGAATGCAGGACAAACATTACACTCTGCATAGTTTATAGTAGGTTTTGACTATTGAATATTGGTCTCAGGACTGTTTTAACCTAATCTAACCTACGGAATGCAGGACAAACATTACACTCTGCATAGTTTATAGTAGGTTTTGACTATTGAATAGGTCGTCTCAGGACTGTTTGAACCTAATCTAACCTACGGAATACAGGACAAACATTACACTCTGCATAATTTATAGTAGGTTTTGACTATTGAATAGGTCGTCTCAGGACTGTTTTAACCTAATCTAACCTACGGAATACAGGACAAACATTACACTCTGCATAGTTTATAGTGGGTTTTGACTATTGAATATTGGTCTCAGGACTGTTTTAACCTAATCTAACCTACGGAATACAGGACAAACATTGCACGCAGATGGCTAACCTTCCTACTACGGTTCATGTTTCCAAACAATAAATTAGGAGACGCTGGAAACATTGAGGTGGTGTCCTCCAATTTATCAAAACCTGATTGAGAAATAAGCGTAATGCCACTGACAATACCTGTTGTAGCCGGCCGTTTTGTCCGACCCGGCCGTTTTGTCCAACCTCGGACAAAACGGCTAAGACCCGGCTGTTTTGTCCGACTTTCAATCTTTTGTCGGACAAAACGGCCTGATTGTACAAAACGGCCGGCTCTAAATAAGCGGCCGTTTTGTCCAATATATTTTTAATCGTTTAATTGTCTGTTTGTCTGTCTGTCTGTCTGTCTCTTTCTCTCCTACAGCTAAGTAAAGAAATCACGAGAATAAGACCCACTCGATAGTCATGGCCCCTGACGGCCAATGGTCAGCTTAAGACGCCAAATTGGCCACCTGCGGGCATGACGGTCGAATGGGTTTTTTCCACGTGATTTCTTTACTTGGGGGTAGACAGACAGAAAAAAAAAAAAAAAAAGAACGCGACGAATTTATACTTCTTTGCCAGTGAAATATCGATCGGACAAAACGGCCGCTTATTTAGAGCCGGCCGTTTTGTCCAACCAGGCCGTTTTGTCCGACAAAACGGCCGGCTACACCTGTCATAAATTAATAAAACTTAAAAATACATAACAGGCCTAAACTGCCAGATACTATAACCCTATAATAGAAGTGAATTATACAATAATACCATGTAAAATTCGCTCCCCGTTTGCAAAATATATGGACCATAAAAGGAGTCTGTCCTCTGAAGCAGGGAGAGATTTTTTTTTTAGGAAAAGAACGGAGGTGAATGGAGCAGTCAGTGAAGCAAAACAGACAGGAAGGGGTCATGGAGCAGTCAGTGAAGCAAAACAGACAGGAAGGGGACATGGAGCAGTCAGTGAAGCAAAACAGACAGGAAGGGGACATGGAGCAGTCAGTGAAGCAAAACAGACAGGAAGGGGACGAAACAATGCCCCTGCAGACAACGTCCCTGGCCTCCGCTCACAGGGATCCCTCCAACCACCTTCCTCTGTCGAGTGGATTGTACTAGCTGGCTTAACCCTTGGCACTGCCACCGAATTCGAACCCAAAGCCAACTTTCAAGTTAATCATGACATCCGGGAAACTTCACTCTGTCCTCACACCAACTTTTAGGGTGATTAGTTGGATAGTCACGAAAGGCGGAGAGAGAGAGAGAGAGAGAGAGAGAGAGAGAGAGAGGAGATTTCCTCAGTGTTTGCACACACACACACACACACACACACACACACACACTGTGTGAGAGACAGGAGAGAGATGGGGGTGAGGGGGGTTTATTTCCCTTTATGCGAACTCTAGCTCAGTAATGACAGGCGATTTGGCGGAAAAAAAAAGAACCACCTCCCCATCCCTTCCCCCATCTCTACGCGCCACATATGCACGTCAATTTGATTTGACATGTACCAAAGTTTCAGGTCACAATAACCAGGAATGTGTTTTCAATCTACGATCGTCATGATCCGTTTTGGGGCCTGCATGAATCTAGATCTAGATTCTAGTCAAACCGGAAGAAGAATAGAAGTTATCTCCCTTGTTATTTGGTTCTGCTCTTTACCGAAACCGAGTGAAACCGGCCGGAAATCGGTCACACAGGCTGCATGGATCAAATCAAAAAACGTATCTCTCAATGAACTTATGGCTTTTTTTTTTTAGTCATGAGAGACTTGCGATGTTATATGGCTCTGCCATCTTTTTAATTGTTTGTTTCCTCGTTTGTTTGTTTTATAGACTGAATTTGAAATTCAGTGATTTTTAGCAGGGCTTGCCTTTCTTTTGAGGTTCTGGATTCATTTGTGGATACATAACATACCTTCAGCGTGGTTGTTTGTCCTTTGTTCCATTCCTCGTCCTTACACGTCCCAAAGGACTGGCGGAAAACTTCCATTGGGGTTGAGGTAAGTGATTCTCACGTAGTTCAAGAACTCGCGAAGGCCAGGGAGGTTTTGTATCAGTCTTTGAGTTCTGTTCGAGTTGACCCATTTGCCAAAGTTCATTTGCACCAGAGGAAGGGGTAGATGCCCAAGTGCAAATATCTTCTTGACAAGCCACTGCTCTGGATGATTGTTCCGATACGGCCCTGTAAGGCCATGCTCTTGAACTCGCTTCCACAAATTCTGCTTGAAATGGAAGTAACATCCTGCAATTCTTGAGGCTGGAAGTTCTGTCTCAATAGCACTGTGAAGGGCTTGCTCAAAGTCACATATCACCTGGTGCACATCCCAACGGTGGTGTGTCAGCTGTCATATTTTCGTTTCCAGATGCTCCAAGACCTGGCGGTATACACCAATTGTTCTGGTTTCCATGAGAGCGTATACAAGTGGGACGATATGCCCACGTACATCTGCAAGGATGATAAGAATCTGAGTATATAGTCTAGGACATGAACGAAATGTCCCATCTACGTAGATCGTCCTGCATGTCCCGAGTGCTTGCAGATTCTCCTCTGTTGCAAAAATAGCGATTCCCCAGTTGCCATCCAGGTGAAGGAGAAATCGATTTCCATTCCGGGTTTCATTCCATGGTGGATAAATTTGAACATCATCAGCATCCTCTGGGAGAGGTGGCACCAGTGTCCTCCTTGTTCTCTCTATCGCTGATCCCACAGATTGATACGATTGGAACTGGCGGCCTGTCTCCTCCTTCCGGTACTCTCACACCACGCTGTTCGCCACCAATACCCGCGGAATATATCCGGCGACTCGGGCGAGTAGGGTCGTCTGCAACATCTGCCAGCATTTCCTGTCTCATGCGAGATCTTTCCACCATATCTGAGTCAGGCTCATGAGGGTGGATTGAGCGTTGAAACACCCGAAATGTTCGAATTGACATCATTTCTGTCGAAAACATTCGTTGTTATTTGTGCAGGGCTGTCGGTGCGCCGCCAGCATCGCCACACAAAGCGACCTTGACTTTCACGTTGCCACGTATAGCGAAACCCATCATGCACCAACACTTGCTCGCGTTCACCTCTCATCAATGTAGCCATTTGTATTTGATACAGAACGTTAAGTCCAACAGGAAACGGAAACAGGCCTACGTGACGTGACCCAATAAAATGTTTAGATCTAGATAGGACTTCTATTGAGGAGGGATAGAAAGGAAGTGAGACATAAAGATAAAGGGGGTGGAAGAGAGAGATAGAGAGAAGTGGGGGGGGGGGGGAGAGGGGGGGGATGAGACAGAAAGAGGAGCAAGCGAGCGAGCGAGTGAGCGAGAGAGAGAGAGAGAGAGAGAGAGAGAGAGAGAGAGAGTAGTGTCGGTTGATAGAATCAACGACACGCGGACACAACGACACGCGGACACAATGACACACGGACACAATGACACGCGGACACAACGACACGTGGACACAACGACACGCGGACACAATGACACGCAGACACAATGACATGCGGACACAACGACACGTGGACACAATGACATGTAGACACAATAACACGTGGACACAACGACATGCGGACACAACGACACGTGGACACAACAACACGTGGACAGAACATAACAATGAAGTGGACACAATGACACGCGGACACAATGACACGCGGACACAACGACAATGGACACAATGACACGTGGACACAATGACACACGGACACAACGACACATGGACACAATGACACGTGGACACAATGACACGCGGACACAATGACACGCGGACACAACAACACATGGACACAATGACATGCGGACACAATGACACGCGGACACAACGACACATGGACACAATGACACGCGGACACAATGACACGCGGACACAACGACACATGGACACAATGACACGCGGACACAATGACACGTGGACACAACGACACATGGACACAATGACACGCGGACACAATGACACGCGGACACAACGACACATGGACACAACGACACATGGACACAATGACACGCGGACACAATGACACGCGGACACAACGACACTATGGACACAATGACACGCGGACACAATGACACGCGGACACAACGACACATGGACACAATGACACGTGGACACAATGACACGCGGACACAACGACACGCGGACACAACGACAGGCGGATACAATGACACGCGGACACAATAGAAAACGAGCGGTACGACACGCGGACAATGACACGCGGACCAATGACAGCGGACAACACAGGCGGATACAATGACACGCGGACACAATGACACGTGGACGCAATGACACGCGGACACAACGACACATGGACACAGTGACACGCGGACACAATGACACAACAACACGCGGACACAATGACACGCGGACACAATGACACGCGGACACAACGACACGCGGACACAACGACACGCGGACACAATGACATGCGGACACAATGACACGCGGACACAATGACGCGCGGAAACATCGACGTGTTCCCGAATGTACACAGCCATAACTCCAAACGAATGCTGGTGACGACATCAACTCTTCTAGCAGAAATGGCAGCACACAGCACACAGCACACAGAACACACGATGAGGTTTTTTTTCTCCCAAAACTGATCTTTCACACTCGCCCATTTTGTCTTGTGCCTGACATATGTAGCCTACACGGCAACAAGAACGGGAGAATGGAACAAACACAAATTAACATTTATTCAAGACTAGCACAGTCCTTTTGGTCATGATTAGAAGTCAACAGTCCTTTTGGTCATGATTAGAAGTCAACAGTCTTTTTGGTCATGATCAGAAGTCAAACAGAACACGCAGGCGAACCGAAACAAACGGAGGTTCTCCCTCCCACATGGACAACAGATGAGTCACTCTTCGTTCTTTGTTTGTACTGTCCTAAATGTTAAATGTGATCTGTTTTTTTTTTTGCCTGAAGAAGACCCAAGAGGTCGAAATGCATCGTGTCTTGCCATGTGCTTTGTTTGTCAATGTCATTGGCGGTAACTAATACCCGCTCTTTCTATTTTTTTTTTTTTTAATTTATTATTTTTTTTAAAGAGGTACTCTGGGTTTGATTGCAAGGAAGGAAATCATACACGGCGAACAGTGAAAAGCGAATGACGAAAAAGTAGGGTAACTCTTGCTCCATGATGTGAGAATTACACGCCCCTAGCCACATGAATGCTACTTATGACACCAAATCGCCGGACAGGAATGACAACACAGGGCACACGGAACAAACAAGGAGACATTCCTAAAACATGATAGTGTAAGCTCGCCTATACAGTCCTTAGTTTCAATTCATTCTTAATCAAACATACCACGTCAGCTTATCACCATTTTTCTGTAGCTGATTTCGCGCTGGGATACATAGAGCCTAATTTTCAATTAAAAGGAATGCTAGATATAAACTCTTGGACAAAAAGTTCGACAAGGCAAAATCAAATGATTTGACATTCAAAATGAAATCATTATCTGTTAATGAAGGAATCAGTCCAATTAGATTCCAGAGTAAGAAAGAAAACCGCATTGGTGTTTGACTTTTTAAATGGTCTAGTCATCATAATCATCATCATTTTTTTATTATTATTATTATTATGGTCATCATCATCATTAGCATCAGTATCATCATCATTGGTCGGGTGCCTGACAGTTGTAATGTTTTCTTTCTTTCACCTTTCCCCTGTAACTTAAGAATGAACAACAAAATACTATGTGAACGTTTCGAAAGAAACAATATGTGATGCAAAGAACTAGTAGGTTTCCTTTGATACCTACTTGTACTTGGGCTCACATATCATGTGATCAAGTATAATTATATTTTGTTTAAAGAAGCCGACGATATAACGAAAACAAGACTACAGTTCAGTTCAGTTCAATGGTTTGTCTAATGTCTTTTCATCGCCAAATGATATTAGACAGAAAACAAGACTATACAGACTCTTTTGTCGCTTTGTTGACCAAAGAAACAAACAAACAAAACGCTGACATGAAAAAAAGACTTTGACAACGTATGTCCTAAAGCAATGTTATTAAAACTAAATCAAATATGCATTAAAGGAAATAATTAACGTAGTTAAGATATGTTATAATCACCATTTGTGGGCGCAATAAGTACCTGCGAGTGATCACATTTTGTTCATGTACAGAAGAAAATACTCATAGACATTTCCTTCATCACCTTTCTTCTGTAAATACATGGACTCCAACGTGTTTGGAGTATATTGATGAAGGACATTGTCGATTATTTGAGAACACACAGACACAGACACAGACACACAGACACACAGACACACACACACACACACACACACACACACACACACACACACACACACACACACACACCTTTGCCATTATGGCCAGTTGAAGAGCTAAAAGATGAAATTCATTTTCTGAATGACTGCAGAAGGCTTGACGATGACAGACAAACGTTTGAAGAAAATAAAACAAAAAAGTGTAAGATACATCATCACATTTCCCGTGTGCTTGTCAGAAAGTTGTTCCAGGTCTCTGACACATGCAGCAAGGTTTCTATGGAAATGTACGGCCTGATGAGCCTGCTGGTCTGTTGTGACAGGACAGATTTCGTCTTATTTTTCACGCACGACCACACACACACACACACACACACACACACACACACCCCGCGCGCGCGCGCGCGCGCGCGCACGCACGCATACACGCACACGCATGCACGCACGCACGCACGCACACACGCACGCACGCACACACACACACACACACACACACACACACACACACACACACACACACACACACACACACACACTTCTTTGGTATATGAAGCGCAAAACCAATGATGTACACTCTTTCACCCCATCCCTTTCAATTAAAACCAGTGATGTACACTCTTTCACCCCATCCCATTCAATTAAAACCAGTGATGTACACTCTTTCACCCCACCCCTTTCAATTAAAACCAGTGATGTACACTCTTTCACCCCATCCCATTCAATTAAAACCAGTGATGTAACCAGCCGCCGTGGCGAAGTGGTTAGCGTCGCGGACTCCCGGCTGGGAGGTCGTGGGTTCGAATCCCATCAGAGTCATGTGGGTGTTTCTGCCCCGACCGGCTCCTACCCAGAGTTGAGTTTGCTGCGGACTCAGTTGGGAAGACAGGGACCACACAGTCGAGTTTCATCCACTTAATGGATGCGTTTCTGAGAGTGTTGCTCAAATTTCCTGACCAACACTGCAGGTGCCTGTATCTCTCGGGCCTGGTTGACGCCGGGATATATTATGAAAGGAAGCGTAGAGTACAGCCCTGTCATGTAGTCTCAGACCGAAATGGAAATCCGTAGCATCATCTTAATCATCCTCATTCTCATCGATCAGCATAAAAAAAAAGTCTCAAATTCTGTGGCCCTTCATGCCCTGCTCTCATGGTGACCTCAATTTCGATGTCCTCTCCACATCTGTGGCCTTGGTTTGGTTCCGTCGGTATCACCGGTATCGGCGAGTCCATGGGGGCTGTCGTTGGACGGACGTGGTGGCGCCCTCCGGAGGGAGAGCTCACTCACGCCGGCTCCGCGACTAAGCAATTATTGTCGTCAGTAGGGGGTTTAGTAGGTGGTGTCCTGCGTATGTTAGATCAGAACAGGCGCCACTGAACACCACCGAAGTGACTCGGCAGCAGTCCAGTGTCTCCTCCGGTGGGTTGCCTCTTGACGACTTGACATTGACTGCTCCCTGTGGATTGCCGGTGCCGGGGCTGCGGCGGGGCCGACCGGGCTGTGGCTGTGGACGGGGTGCCGGAATGAGCGGCGTGTGTGCACTGCCTCTGAGGTGACACAGAGATTGGGACAGCAAAAAAAACAAAAAAAAAAAACCCAGTGATGTACACTCTTTCACCCCATCCCATTCAATTAAAACCAGTGATGTACACTCTTTCACCCCATCCCTTTCAATTAAAACCAGTGATGTACACTCTCTCACCCCATCCCTTTCAATTAAAACCAGTGATGTACACTCTCTCACCCCATCCCTTTCAATTAAAACCAGTGATGTACACTCTCTCACCCCATCCCTTTCAATTAAAACCAGTGATGTACACTCTTTCACCCCATCCCTTTCAATTAAAACCAATGATGTACACTCTTTCACCCCATCCCTTTCAATTAAAACCAGTGATGTACACTCTTTCACCCCATCCCTTTCAATTAAAACCAGTGATGTACACTCTTTCACCCCATCCCTTTCAATTAAAACCAGTGATGTACACTCTTTCACCCCATCCCTTTCAATTAAAACCAGTGATGTACACTCTTTCACCCCATCCCTTTCAATATCTCAGCCATTCCTTTCCCCTGCCTTTCTAATGTAAAGCCCTTCACTTCTTCTCCGCAACCTCTACCCTCCCTCATCTCCTGTGACCCTCTCCCATTCTCCCATTCTGTCTCCTCCCTCTCCCTAATGTAAAGCCCTACCTTCTTCCCCGCACCTCTCCCTCCCCTCATCTCCTCTGACCCTCCCTATTCTCCCATTCTGTCTCCCCCCCCCCCTCCCCTACTGTCGCCCACGCCTAACGATTAGGTGAGGTGAGGTGAGGTGGAGGTGGAGGCTGCATCAGCTGAGCATAGGACGGCAGAAGAGAGAGAGAGAGAGAGAGAGAAGAGAGAGAGAGAGAGAGAGAGAGAGGCCACACGCCTCAATTGTGACTTTGCGCTTAACACACTAATATCATAATCCAAGTAAGCGTTTTGAAGCCGACCATAAATTTGAGACAGCATTTAGTGTCACACACACACACACACACACACACACACACACACACACCACGCACACACACACACGCACACGCACGCACGTACGCACGCACGCACGCACACGCACACACACTGCACACATGCACACACACACACACAACACACACACACACACACACACACACACACACAAACACACACACACATACACACACGCACACACACACACACACACACACACACACACACACACATACACACACACACACACACACACACACACACACACACACACACACACACACACACAGAGATCAACAATTTCGTGTACCATTAGGGTATTTCACTCATGTAAATATGCATATATCAGATGTGGATTGAAAGTACTAACATCAATGATAAGTTGAGTGTGTGTGTGTGTGTGTGTGTGTGTGTGTGTGTGTGTGTGTGTGTGTGTTTTTATGAAAAATAAGCGTCTAATATCATCTGGCGATGAAAAGACATTAAATAAACCACTGAACTGAACACACACACACACACACACACACACACACACACACACACACACACACACACACACACACACGGCGAGCGCGCGCGCGTGCACACACACACATGCACATGACACACATTTCACCCTGCCCCTCTCCCCCTTGGTCTTCTAACTCCATTCCATATCCATCTCAGGCCACACTCTAGCCCTCCCCCCCCCCTCCATTTTTCTCCCCTCCTCCCCCAAAACGGCCTAATTAATGATTTATGACTGAACTGTTTTCCCTACGCTTTAAAGTTTTCAATGTTTTCAAGTACGGTAGATAGTACACAGAAAACCATTCATATTGCCTGTCGGTATAGGCTGAAGGGGGAAAGAACTGGTGAAATTGTTTAGAGAAAGAGAAGAGAGAATGGAAAATGGGAAGACAGAAAGAAGACAGAGGAGCAAAATTAAAAAGACAAAAGACAAACAGGACTGGGAAAGGAAAGAGAGAAGAGAGAGACTCAACTGAGAAGAACATGAAGCAGAGGCACAAATGAATCATGTACTGCAACTAAGAAGACTTGAGCTGAAGCCACGTGTTCCTACCCAAAGAATTAGCAATGATGGGGAGCATTTGAGGACAATGTATATAAGCATCTTTCATATGAAGAGGCTGCAGACTATACTTAACTGAAGGAACCTTTGCTGAAAAGAACGACTTCAATGAGGAAGGTTACTGATGCCATTTTCGTGACTGCAGACCCCGGACAGCCCACACCAGTCCACTGTCAGGCTCGAGGCCTACCTCAAATGCAGTGAGCTGAAGTGAACTCACTGAAGGCTAATTGGGAATAGAGGCTCGAGGCCTACCTCAAATGCAATGAGCTGAAGTGAACTCACTGAAGGCTAATTAGGAATAGAGGCTCGAGGCCTACCTCAAATGCAGTGAGCTAAAGTGAACTCACTGAAGGCTAACTGGGAATAGAGGCTCAAGGCCTACCTCAAATGCAGTGAGCTGAAGTGAACTCACTGAAGGCTAATTGGGAATAGAGGCTCGAGGCCTACCTCAAATGCAATGAGCTGAAGTGAACTCACTGAAGGCTAATTGGGAATAGAGGCTCGAGGCCTACCTCAAATGCAGTGAGCTAAAGTGAACTCACTGAAGGCTAATTGGGAATAGAGGCTCGAGGCCTACCTCAAATGCAATGAGCTGAAGTGAACTCACTGAAGGCTAATTGGGAATAGAGGCTCGAGGCCTACCTCAAATGCAGTGAGCTGAAGTGAACTCACTGAAGGCTGATTGGGAATAGAGGCGAGGTGAGCTCCCTGCTCTCAGAATCTTTCTTCTTTCTTTGGAGCGGAGGGTAGGGGGAAGGAGGGAAATTGGAGTCCTGATGATATGGTGATGTTCCACGCCGAGTGGGGTTAGGGGATTTGTTTGGACAGTTATGCATTTTGTAAAACTATTTTCAGAGGTAAAATTTGCCTAAACAAACGTTAAAAAAAAAGAAAAAGAAAAAAAGTATACAAAAACATGCAAACATGCACTTACAAAGTAATGAAAAATCAAGACAATGAGGGGGGAAAAAACAATATCGACTTTTACAAAGAAGAAGAAGAAGAAGAAGAAGAAGAAGAAGAAAACAACAACAACAACAACAACAATAACAACAACAACAACACCAACAAGAATTAGAAGAGAAGATTGATGATAATAAAAGCAGTCTGTCATTGCATAAAAGTAAGGAACAAAATGGGGAGAAAAATGTTATATATATGGAAAAAAAAAATGAATCGTGATTCGAACCTCCGTCAACGAAAAAATTCCTGGATCAGGCAGCTACATAATCTACTTCGCCACAGCACATCTGACATCTTTTGTGTGGCTTAGCGTTCATGAAACAAGACTTTGAGAACACAACACAGTGCCACACTGCAACGTTTAATTTACACTAAACGCAGTTTTCACGATTAACAGACAACAAAGTGTATTTGCACGCCTTTCTTAATCATTTGAGCATCCTTAAAACGTTACTTCTACATAAACAAGGTTACTAATGAAACTTGCTAGCACCAATCAGATCTATGAGTCTGTAGATTCCCGATTCCGAATGACGATAGCCTTATTAAAAGGTAAAATCAACAGACAGTTAAAAAGTCTTTTGCCATGTTCTTTGACTTATTTTAAAACCCAAACAAATGTAATTACTTACTGGTAAAGGTTTCTCTCCAGCATCTTTTTTGGCATGTCGCCGAACGCTGCCATCGTGGTTTTGTTGATACTGAGATCAATGTGCAACCTCATCACTCAGCAAAAAATCGCGAAGGCACGAACGCGGATAAATCCGCTACATTAAAAGCATTGTTGAACATCTCACAACAGTTACTTTTTCCTACTTTTCACGAATATTGGAAAGAATAGTAAAAGCAAACAGATGCACTGGTTTTAACTTCTGTTGCAATCGATACTATGTTGAAACATTACCAGACTCCCCTAGAAGAGTCTCACCCAGCTGTGCATAATTTGTTGTTTTGTTCTCATAGCAACAGAGCTCTCGTTGGCTGGAACCTATACGCAGTGTTTTCGAGACTCTTGTTGCCAGAGAATAGAATTTCGTATACAAATTTTCAAGATGGATCCCTTAAGCAGAGTTATCCAAAACATAGTTATTGTAACTGACATTCTCTTAGTTTACTATGGCCGGCCGCCTAACAGTAATAAAATGATCATTGTTGGTATTGTGATCATAATAAACATAGTTATTGTAACTGACATTCTCTTAGTTTACTATGGCCGGCTTCCTAACAGTAATAAAATGATCATTGTTGGTATTGTGATCATAATAAACATAGTTATTGTAACTGACATTCTCTTAGTTTACTATGGCCGGCCGCCTAACAGTAATAAAATGATCATTGTTGGTATTGTGATCATAATAAACATAGTTATTGTAACTGACATTCTCTTAGTTTACTATGGCCGGCCGCCTAACAGTAATAAAATGACCATTGTTGGTATTGTGATCATAATAAACATAGTTATTGTAACTGACATTCTCTTAGTTTACTATGGACTGCCTAACAGTAATAAAATGATCATTGTTGGTATTGTGATCATAATTGTTGTTATATTCATTGTCTCTCTCCCCACCCCCCCACCCCACCCCTCCCAGCTCATTTCACCACCGTCCCCCCACCCCTCACTCTTTGTTCTGCACCCTTCACACCCCCTACTCCCTCCCATCCCCTCCCTTTTCTCCATGACTTCCTACAATTTCCCCTCCAGCCCCCATCCATCAGTGAACTTTTCCCAGTCAACCTTGTCATGTGAACTCCTTTCAGTTTCACAACCACACAATTCTATGTAGTGTTGCTTGTCAGTGTTGGTGCTTGAAAATAAAAGGTTTGATCATACACCGAAATATCGCAAGTTTATTCATGGCTGTTGTGTGGCGCCAACTTTTTTTTTTTTTTTTTTTTTATCTTCCTTAAACTGACAATTGATCAAAATAACACCTCCCCACCAAACATTATTTCCCTTGTGTTGGGGTGATTTCCACCGATGAAATCACAATCTTCAAATACATGACCTCCCCCTTTAGTTGACGTCACTATTTTCAGGCCTTTGCGCTCACCCGTGACCCTATATCTTTGCGCCTCTTGGTTGCCCCACCCAAATAGTCCCCTTCCTTTTGATTTTAATCTGTCTCCTTGGAACCACCTGCTTGAGCCTTGATGGCCATATCATGACAGAAAATGAGGAGAATCAACTTTCAGACACAACACAAATTCTCGAAACAATCGAATTGCACCAGTCTATAAATACTCGACTCCAGTCTATATAATTATAGATACTCGACTCCAGTGTATAAATACTCGACACCTTAATCATGGCCTTGGCGCATTGAATTGTTGGTGTGCAGCCGGAGGGAAGGCGGGCCGGTACTATATCGGCAATGGTTGGGGCAGACGACTGCTGCACACGGCTTGTCAACGCTCTCTTGCCTGTCGCTGCTGCTGTTGCTACCACTGCAAACCACTGCAGCTGCTGTCGCTCTCTCTCTCTCTCTCTCCTCTCTCTCTCTCTCCTCCCATGCCGCGCGCTGACAAGCGCGCGCGCGGCGTAAGTGCCGTTTACACCACACACACACACACACACACACACACACACACACACGTGTGTGTGTGTGTGTGTGTGTGTGTGTGTGTGTGTGTGTGTGTGACACACAGCGGAGCAGCATCACTGTCGTGCACGTGCATGTCTAGGAAGTAAAAGAGGGGACAGACAGGGTCGTCGGGTGGTGGTATAGTCCGGGGAGAGAGAGAGAGAGAGAGAGAGAGAGAGAGAGAGAAGAGAGAGAGAGAGAGAGAGATTGATTAATTGATTGATTGATTGATTGATCTTTAATACACAAGGATGAAGATTTTAGGCCAAAGCCTAGTCTTACAATCTGTCCTTGTCATGCATACATTATTTCAACTCATATCATTCATACTGACAATTCAACATAGCAACATTGTAAATCGAGAGAGAGAGAGAGAGAGAGGAGAGAGAGAGAGAGAGAGAGAGCACTGTGAAGTAACCATGGGCCGGTAGGCAGGTCATGTAGGTAGGTCATGTAGGTAGGTCACGTAGGTAGGTCATGTAGGTAGGTCATGTAGGTAGGTCATGTAGGTAGATGATGTAGGCAGGTCATGTAGGTAGGTCATGTAGGTAGATGATGTAGGTAGGTCATGTAGGTAGATGATGTAGGTAGGTCATGTAGGTAGTATGTAGGCAGGTAGTATGATGATTGGGTAGGTCATGTAGGTAGGTCATGTAGGCAGTCATGTAGGTAGGTCATGTAGGTAGATGATGTAGGCAGGTCATGTAGGTAGGTCATGTAGGTAGGTCATGTAGGCAGGTCATGTAGGTAGGTCATGTAGTATTGTAGCAGGTCATGTAGGTAGGTCATGTAGGTAGATGATGTAGTAGTAGGTCATGTAGGTAGGTCATGTAGTAGTAGTGGGTCATGTAGTAGTAGAATGATGTAGGTAGGTCATGTGTAGTAGGTAGGTCATGTAGTAGGATGTAGGTCATGTAGGTATGAATAGTGATGTAGGCAGGTCATGTAGGTAGGTCATGTAGGTAGATGATGTAGGTAGGTCATGCAGGTAGATGATGTAGGTAGGTCATGTAGGTAGATGATGTAGGCAGGTCATGTAGGTAGATGATGTGGGTAGGTCATGTAGGTAGGTCATGTAGGCAGGTCATGTAGGTAGGTCATGTAGGTAGATGATGTAGGCAGGTCATGTAGGTAGGTCATGTAGGTAGGTCATGTAGGCAGGTCATGTAGGTAGGTCATGTAGGTAGGTCATGTAGGTAGATGATGTAGGCAGGTCATGTAGGCAGGTAATGTAGGTAGGTCATGTAGGTAGGTCATGTAGGTAGGTCATGTAGGCAGGTCATGTAGGTAGGTCATGTAGGTAGGTCATGTAGGCAGGTCATGTAGGCAGGTCATGTAGGTAGGTCATGTAGGTAGGTCATGTAGGTAGGTCATGTAGGCAGGTCATGTAGGTAGGTCATGTAGGTAGGTCATGTAGGTAGATGATGTAGGTAGAGCATGTAGGTAGGTCATGTAGGTAAGATGATGTAGGCAGGTCATGTAGGCAGGTCATGTAGGTAGGTCATGTAGGTAGATGATGTAGGCAGTCATGTAGGCAGGTCATGTAGGTAGGTCATGTAGGTAGATGATGTAGGCAGGTCATGTAGGTAGGTCATGTAGGTAGATGATGTAGGCAGGTCATGTAGGCAGGTCATGTAGGTAGGTCATGTAGGTAGAGTATGATGTAGGCAGGTCATGTAGGTAGGTCATGTAGGTAGGTCATGTAGGTAGGTCATGTAGGTAGATGTAGAGTAGTGTAGGTCATGTAGGAGGTCATGTAGGTAGGTCATGTAGGTAAGATGATGTAGGCAGGTCATGTAGGAGGTCATGTAGTAGGTCATGTAGGTAGATGATGTAGGCAGGTCATGTAGGTATAGGTCATGTAGGTAGATGATGTAGGCAGGTCATGTAGGTAGGTCATGTAGGTAGGCATGTAGGCAGGTCATGTAGGTAGGTCATGTAGGTAGGTCATGTAGGTAGGTCATGTAGGTAGGTAGTCATGTAGGTAGGTCAGTAGGAGGTCATGTAGGTAGGTCATGTAGGTAGGTCATGTAGGTAGGTCATGTAGGTAGGTCATGTAGGTAGGTCATGTAGGTAGGTCATGTAGGTAGGGCACGTAGGCAGGTCATGTAGGTAGGTCATGTAGGTAGGTCACGTAGGTAGGTCATGTAGGCAGGTCATGTAGGTAGATGATGTAGGTAGGTCATGCAGCCAGCTTTGCTTAGTCAAGCACGGAACACACAGTGGCAAAGCCACTAGCACAGTTCCACCATGGATGTGTACACTCCTCCTCCACCGACCTCTCCCTTCCCATCACTCCCCCCACCACCCCTCCACCACCACCACCACCACCACCACCACCGTCCGCCGGCTCCACCCTCCACTGGTGCCGACCCGATGCTTCTGCTGCTGCTGCTGCTGCTGTTGTTGTTGTTGCTGCTCTGCCCGTTTAGTTAGTTAGTGTAGTTGTAGAATCGTGTGACCGATTTGTCGTCTTTCTGAGGAGAGAAGAGGGGAAGGGAAGAGGGGGAGGGGAGGGTGGTGAGAGGGGGTGGGGTTGGGGGTGGGGAGGCTGTCTTCCTTCAGTGGCTTGCCTGATGTTGATGATGGCACACTTTGTGTCGCCGTGCTCCTGGGAGGGG
>CM065743.1:50474254-50479254 GCA_033310375.1 Conus canariensis | reverse complement strand
ATTAAATTTTATCCATGGTACTGAGTTATTAAATTTTATCCATGGTACTGAGTTGTGCGGGTCTTGACTCGGCCACTATGCAACGAGTAGGGGCTGAAGGTGTAGTCCCTTTGGTGTGTGTGTGTGTGTGTGTGTGTGTGTGTGTGTGTGTGTGTGTGTGTGTGTTTTGTTATTAAAAAGTGAGAGTCCATTATTGATGACAATGGACCTTCACCCTCTCCTCTCTCCCACTAGTGATGGAAGGAGCTATTCCTCAGGATTGTTAAAACTCCTCAAGATTGGTTTTCATGGGGATACCGCTACTATGCCATCTGCTGTCGACAAGAATCGTTTCGTCGCGGAGTCCGCATGAGTGAACACCATCTTCCAGAAGATGCCGTAACATCTGTCCAACGATGGTCCCATGAATTTGCAGATACCTGCGACCCTGACACCAGCTCACCAAGCCATAGACGTAATTGAGAATAGAAGTAATTGAAACTGAAGTCACCATAAGTACAGGGCGTAAAAAGCCACGAATTTAAGACTTTGAAAAAAAAATGGTGATCGATGACGATCGAAGATGACGAAGACGATGCTTTCATTCCATTCTGAGACTACATAACAAAGCCATACTCTACGCTTACTTTGATTATAAGTCCCGGCATTAACCATGCCTGAGAGGTACAGACACCTGTAGTGTTGATAAGAAACGTTGAGCAACACTTTCACAGACGCATCAATTAAGTGTGTTAAACTCAACTGTCTGATCCCAGTCTTCCTAACTGAGTACGTAGCAAACTCAAGTCTTCAGTATGAGCCAGCCGGGCCAGAAAAATCCTGCAAATAAACTGGTTCTGATTAAAATTGAACCCCACAACATCGTAGC
Organism: Conus canariensis; assembly: GCA_033310375.1. Lineage (NCBI taxonomy): Eukaryota > Metazoa > Mollusca > Gastropoda > Neogastropoda > Conidae > Conus > Conus canariensis. The sequence goes on along the minus strand of CM065743.1, from coordinate 50,478,386 downwards.
CAGGAATTCGTGCCTATAGCCACTGTGCCACGGGTGGGTATCCGTGACCTGTTCACTGAGGTCATCACTTCTTATGGGACTGTTGGTCAGTTGGCTGTCCTCTTGGATCATGTTGGCGTGGGTCCTCATTGCGAGCTGGGCCAGTTCGTGTGGACAGGGTCCTGAGATCCTCGGCCTGTGAAGAGTCTGGTGTGTTTGTATGTCTGTACAGAGTCTGGTTTGTAGTCTGTACAGATCTGGTTGTTTTACGGCTGTACAGAGTCTGGGTGTTTGTAGGTCTGTACAGTCTCTGGTGGTTTGTAGGTCTGTACAGTCTCTGTGTGTTGTAGGTCTGTACAGAGTCTGGTGTGTTTGTAGGTCTGTACAGTCTCTGGTGTGTTTGTAGGTCTGTACAGTCTCTGGTGTGTTTGTAGGACTGTACAGAGTCTGGTGTGTTTGTAGGTCTGTACAGTCTGGTGTGTTTGTAGGTCTGTACAGTCTCTGGTGTGTTTGTAGGTCTGTACAGTCTGGTGTGTTTGTAGACTGTACAGAGTCTGGTGTGTTTGTAGGTCTGTACAGTCTCTGGTGTGTTTGTAGGTCTGTACAGTCTCTGGTGTGTTTGTAGGTCTGTTCAGAGTCTGGTGTGTTTGTAGGTCTGTACAGTCTCTGGTGTGTTTGTAGGTCTGTACAGAGTCTGGTGTGTTTGTAGGTCTGTTCAGAGTCTGGTGTTTTTGGTCTGTAAGAGTCTGGTGTTTGTAGGTCTGTTCAGAGTCTGGTGTGTTTGTGGGCCAGTTCAGTCTAATGTGTTGTAGGTCTGTTCAGAGTCTGGTGTGTTTGTAGGTCTGTTCAGAGTCTGGTGTGTTTGTATGTCTGTACAGAATCTGGTTGTTGTAGGTCTGTTCAGAGTCTGGTGTGTTTGTAGGTCTGTACAGAGTCTGGTGTGTGTGTAGGTCTGTACAGTCTCTGGTGTGTTTGTAGGTCTGTACAGTCTCTGGTGTGTTTGTAGGTCTGTACAGTCTCTGGAGTGTTTGTAGGTCTGTACACAGTCTGTTGTGTTTGTAGGTCTGTTCAGAGTCGGTGTGTTTGTAGGTCTGTTCAGAGTCTGGTGTGTTTGTAGGTCTGTACAGGTCTGGATGTGTTTGTAGGTCTGTACAGTCTCTGGTGTGTTTGTAGGTTCTGTACACTCTGTTGTGTTTGTAGGTCTGTTCAGAGTCGGTGTGTTACAGTCTGGTGTGTTTGTAGGTCTGTACAGTCTGGTGTGTTTGTAGGCCTGTACAGTCTGGCGTGTTTGTAGGTCTGTACAGTCTGGTGTGTTTGTAGGTTTGTTCAGAGTCTGGTGTGTTTGTAGGTCTGTACAGATTCTGATGTGTTTGTAGGCCTGTACAGTCTGGTGTGTTTGTAGGTCTGTACAGTCTGGTGTGTTTGTAGATCTGTACAGAGTCTGGTGTGTTTGTAGGTCTGTACAGAGTCTGGTGTGTTTGTAGGTCTGTACAGTCTGGTGTGTTTGTAGGTCTGTACAGAGTCTGGTGTGTTTGTAGGTCTGTACAGTCTGGTGTGTTTGTAGGTCTGTACAGAGTCTGGTGTGTTTGTAGGTCTGTACAGTCTGGTGTGTTTGTAGGTCTGTACAGTGTCTGGTGTGTTTGTAGGTCTGTACATTCTGGTGTGTTTGTTGGTCTGTACAGAGTCTGGTGTGTTTGTGGGTCTATATAGAGTCTGGTGTGTTTGTAGGTCTGTTCCGATTCTGGTGTGTTTTTAGGTCTGTACATAGTCTGGTGTGTTTGTATGTCTGTTCAGTCTCTGGTGTGTTTGTAGGTCTGTTCAGAGACTGGTGTGTTTGTAGGTCTGTTCAGATTCTGGTGTGTTTGTAGGTCTGTACAGAGTCTGGTGTGTTTGTAGGTCTGTTCAGATTCTGGTGTGTTTGTAGATCTGTACAGAGTCTGGTGTGTTTGTAGGTCTGTACAGTCTGTTGTGTTTGTAGGTCTGTTCAGATTCTTGTGTGTTTGTAGGTCTGTACAGAGTCTGGTGTGTTTGTAGGTCTGTACAGTCTGGTGTGTTTGTAGGTCTATACAGAGTCTGGTGTGTTTTGTAGGTCTGTAAGAGTCTGTTGTGTTTGTAGGTCTGTACAGTCTCTGGTGTGTTTGTAGGTCTGTACAGAGTCTGGTGTGTTTGTAGGTATGTACAGTCTAGTGTGTTTGTATGTCTCTACAGAGTCTGGTGTGTTTGTAGGTCTGTACCGAGTCTGGTGTGTTTGTAGGTCTGTACAGTCTCTGTTGTGTTTGTAGGTCTGTTCAGAGTCTGGTGTGTTTGTAGGTCTGTACAGAGTCTGGTGTGTTTGTAGGTCTGTACAGTCTGGTGTGTTTGTAGGTCTGTACAGTCTCTGGTGTGTTTGTAGGTCTGTACAGAGGCTGGTGTGTGTTTGTAGGTCTGTACTGTTTCTGGTGTGGTTGCAGGTCTGTACAGTCTGGTGTGTTTGTAGGTCTGTACAGTCTCTGGTGTGTTTGTAGGTCTGTACAGTCTCTGGTGTGTTTGTAGGTCTGTACAGTCTGGTGTGTTTGTAGGTCTGTACAGAGTCTGGGGTGTTTGTAGGTCTGTACAGTCTGGTGTGTTTGTAGGTCTGTACAGAGTCTGGTGTGTTTGTAGGTCTGTACAGTCTCTGGTGTGTTTGTAGGTCTGTACAGTCTGGTGTGTTTGTAGGTCTGTACAGTCTGGTGTGTTTGTAGGTCTGTACAGTCTCTGGTGTGTTTGTAGGCTTGTACAGAGTCTGGTGTGTTTGTAGGTCTGTACAGTCTCTGGTGTGTTTGTAGGTCTGTACAGTCTGGTGTGTTTGTAGGTCTGTACAGTCTCTGGTGTGTTTGTAGGTCTGTACAGTCTCTGGTGTGTTTGTAGTTCTGTACAGTCTCTGGTGTGTTTGTAGGTCTGTACACAGTTTGTTGTGTTTGTAGGTCTGTACAGTCTCTGGTGTGTTTGTAGGTCTGTACATAGTCTGGTGTGTTTGTAGGTCTGTACAGAGTCTGGTGTGTTTGTAGGTCTGTACAGAGTCTGGTGTGTTTGTAGGTCTGTACAGTCTCTGGTTTGTTTGTAGGTCTGTACAGTCTGGTGTGTTTGTAGGTCTGTACAGTCTGGTGTGTTTGTAGGTCTGTACAGTCTCTGGTGTGTTTGTAGGCTTGTACAGAGTCTGGTGTGTTTGTAGGTCTGTACAGTCTCTGGTGTGTTTTGTAGGTCTGTACAGTCTGGTGTGTTTGTAGGTCTGTACAGTCTCTGGTGTGTTTGTAGGTCTGTACAGTCTCTGGTGTGTTTGTAGTTCTGTACAGTCTCTGGTGTGTTTGTAGGTCTGTACACAGTTTGTTGTGTTTGTAGGTCTGTACAGTCTCTGGTGTGTTTGTAGGTCTGTACAGAGTCTGGTGTGTTTGTAGGTCTGTACAGAGTCTGGTGTGTTTGTAGGTCTGTTTAGAGTCTGGTGTGTTTGTAGGTCTGTACAGTCTCTGGTGTGTTTGTAGGTCTGTACAGTCTGGTGTGTTTGTAGGTCTGTTCAGAGTCTGGTGTGTTTGTAGGTCTGTACAGAGTCTGGTGTGTTTGTAGGTCTGTACAGAGTCTGGTGTGTTTGTAGGTCTGTACAGTTTCTGGTGTGTTTGTAGGTCTGTTCAGAGTCTGGTGTGTTTGTAGGTCTGTGCAGAATCTGGTGTGTTTGTAGGCCTGTACAGTCTCTGGTGTGTTTGTAGGTCTGTACAGTCTGGTGTGTTTGTAGGTCTGTACAGAGTCTGGTGTGTTTGTGGGTCTATATAGAGTCTGGTGTGTTTGTAGACCTGTACAGTCTCTGGTGTGTTTGTAGGTCTGTTCAGAGTCTGGTGTGTTTGTAGGTCTGTACAGAGTCTGGTGTGTTTGTAGGTCTGTACAGTCTCTGGTGTGTCTGTAGGTCTGTTCAGAGTCTGGTGTGTATGTAGGTCTGTACAGTGTCTGGTGTGTGTGTAGGTATGTACAGTCTCTGGTGTGTCTGTAGGGCGAGAGGCTGGGCTCTGGCAGGAAGGGTCCTCACTCTTGACCTCTGAACTTTCAGGAAAGTGTGAAGTCTTAGCTGGCACAATGAAACTTGACAGAAATGTATCAATTACTTTTGATTTTTGTTGACTTCGCTTTATTTTCCTGCTCAGGCGTT
>CM065743.1:50444254-50466754 GCA_033310375.1 Conus canariensis | reverse complement strand
ACTTTGGCGTTCAGTGCCAACATATGGTGTCTGACTGACCATGGCCAGGCCGTGGACTTTGGCGTTCAGTGCCAACATATGGTGTGTGGCTGACCATGGCCAGGCCGTGGACTTTGGCGTTCAGTGCCAACATATGGTGTCTGACTGACCATGGCCAGGCCGTGGACTTTGGCGTTCAGTGCCAACATATGGTGTCTGACTGACCATGGCCAGGCCGTGGACTTTGGCGTTCAGTGCCAACATATGGTGTCTGACTGACCATGGCCAGGCCGTGGACTTTGGCGTTCAGTGCCAACATATGGTGTCTGACTGACCATGGCCAGGCCGTGGACTTTGGCGTTCAGTGCCAACATATGGTGTCTGACTGACCATGGCCAGGCCGTGGACTTTGGCGTTCAGTGCCAACATATGGTGTCTGACTGACCATGGCCAGGCCGTGGACTTTGGCGTTCAGTGCCAACGTATGGTGTCTGACTGACCATGGCCAGGCCGTGGACTTTGGCGTTCAGTGCCAACGTATGGTGTCTGACTGACCATGGCCAGGCCGTGGACTTTGGCGTTCAGTGCCAACATATGGTGTCTGACTGACCATGTTCTACTTTCTCCACGCACCCCAGCCGCGCTGAAGCAACCCCTTTGGGGGTTGAGGGGAGAGAGAGAGAGAGAGGAGAGAGAGAGAGAGACGAGAGGAGAGAGGAGGAAGGGAGAAGAGAGAGAGAGAGAGAGAGAGGAGAGGAGGGAAAGAGAGAGAGAGAGAGAGAGAGAGAGAGAGAGAGAGAGAGAGAGAACGAGCGAGGAGTGAGTGAGAGAGAGATCGAATGTGTATGAGAGAGAGAGTATGAGAGAAAGTGGAGAATGTGTATGAGGGAGAGAGCATGAGAGAGAAAGAGAGAGTATGAGAAGAGAGAATGTGTATGAGAGAGAGAGAGTATGAGAGAGAGAGAGAGAGAGAGAAAGTATGAGAGAGACAGAGAGAGAGAGACAATGTGTATGAGAGAGTATGAGATAGAGGGAGAGGGAGGGAGAGAGCGAGAGAGCGAGAGAGAGACTCAAGACTCTAGACTCAAAAACTTTATTACCCAAGGATAGAGATTTTAGGCAATGCCTATTCTTCCAATCTGTCCTTGCTATTCTACAACATTCAGCTAAACAGACTGTACATATTAATAATGGCAGAAACAATGAAGAATATAGCAACATTATAATAATAACAATAACAATAGTGGTAAGAATAATAATGATTAAAAAAAGAACAACAACAAAAAAAATCCGTTACAAAATTACACAAACACAATCAGACACGTACGCGCGCGCGCTCACATGCACGCACACGCCCACACATACACGCACGCACGCGCACTCCCATACCCACACCCACACCCACAACACCACCCACCCACCCACACACACACACACACACACACACACACACACACACACACACACACACACACACACACACACACACATTTTCATTAGCTAATATAGAGGCAAGCATAAAAGTAGGGCGTTGAGACTATGGTCAAAGGTTAGATTTAGTGTTCAAGTAAATGTTTAAGTATTGCTGATTTGAAGGACGGCAGTGATTGACATGTTTTGGCAGACGGAGGAAGAGAGTTCCACACAGATGGACCAAAAAATGCAAAACTAGATTTGAGCAAATCAATGCGGACACGTGGTAAAATGTAACTATTTGAATCATATCGCATTGTTGCCATTTGGATAAACCCAGCAAGATATGTTGGCGCCATGTTTGCATGGACTTTAAACATTAGTACTGCCTTATCATAGGTCAGTTGGCTCTGTAGTGGTAACATCATTAGTTCTGCGAATTTGTCCGTGGTTGATAGAGACTTGTCGGGAAGAATCAGCTTAATTCCCCGTCTATGCATAGAGTTGATCTTTTTTATGTGATTTTCACCGGCACCACTCCAGACAGTGGACGCATAGTTGATGTGAGAAAGGCAATGGGCTTCAAAAAAATAATTTCCCAATGTGTGGTTCAACATAATAACTGAGTTTTTTGAGTAAAAACAAATTGCGAGCCAACTGTTTGCAAACATGATTTATATGTGATTGCCATTTAAAATTCTCATCAATGATCACGCCTAAGACACGGTGTTCGGTAGCCTGCTCGATCAAGGTTTCACTCATTGTTAGGCTCAACATAAGATGCTGTCGTTGATGTTTCTGTCTCGATGCTAGGACCATACATTTTGTTTTGTGCGGATTAAGGACCATTCGGTTTTGGTTGCACCATTCTAAGACATCAGTTATACTTTGTTGTAACGATATTTGTACAGATGTGATGTTTGTATCACTACAGTGAAGAGAGCTATCGTCAGCGAACAGATCACAGATGACATCATTGTGAGATATGTGTATCGGTAGGTCATTTATAAAAATACAGAAGAGAAGAGGTCCAAGGACAGAGCCTTGTGGAATGCCACAGCTCACTATTCCTTCAGAGGAATAAGTACCGTTTAAGTAAACACGCTGGGTCCTGTTTTCAAGATATGACTGAAAGAAGGTGACTACTGCCGGATTTTGAACATATGCAGTCATTTTTTCTAATAATATGTTGTGGTCTACAAGATCAAAGGCTTTCTTAAATCGAGGAAAACAGTTCCAGTGAGTTTTCTTTCGTTGATGGCTGATAGCCATGTATCACAGAGGCGTGTTAAGGCCGTGTGGCATGAGTGATTTCGACGAAAGCCTAACTGAAATGGGTGGAACAGTTTGTGATGTTCCATATGTTTAGTTAGGTGTTTGTGAACATGCATCTCAAGAAATTTCGATACAACGGATAAAAGAGATATTGGTCTAAAATTGTTTAAATCAGTGAGATCTCTTGATTTGGGTAAGGGAATGACTTTTGCTGCCTTTAGACCACATGGGAAGACATTCTGATCAATACACAAATTATAAACATACGTAAGGGTATCAACAATGTAAGGTAGAGCAAGCTTGAGTATAGAAGCATTTAAGTTATCTGGACTCATTGCTTTTTTATTTTTAAGTTTTAAAATTAAGGAACCAACTTCATTAATAGCAAGCAAGGGATGCTAAATGAATCTCTAGTATTTAATCGTTCTTGGCAAAACGATTGGAGAACAGCTGGAGTCTCATACCGATTAAAAAATGTAACATTGGCAGCCGTCTGTACTGATTCGATTGTCTCTCTCATGCACACACACGCGCGCGAGCGCAGGCACACACACATGTACGCACGCACACATGCACATACGCACACACGCATGCACGCGCGCATGCATGAAAACACACACACACACACACACACACACACACACACACACACACACACACACACACACACACACAAACACAGCCAAAGTCCATCTCACTCCATGTGAACACAGTAACAGGGGGAACAAGCCATGCAGTGTCTTGGTGTGAACACCTTTTCAGGCAAAGTCCATCTCACTCCATGTGAACACAGTAACAGGGGAAACAAGCCATGCAGTGTCTTGGTGTGAACACAGTTCACAGACGATCACAGTGCTTTTGGAAAAAGCAGAATCAGCTAAGAAGAGAAGGAGAAAGGGGGAAGACCCAACATTGCTTCTTCATAGAGACCCTTTGCCAGTTCCCAGGAAACTATTCAAGCAGCCAGAATCTGGAACAAGTATAACAAGGTACAACCAGAATCTGGCACAAGTATAATAAGGTACAACCAGAATCTGGCACAAGTATAATAAGGTACAACCAGAATCTGGCACAAGTATAATAAGGTACAACCAGAATCTGGCACAAGTATAACAAGGTACAATCAAACTCTGGCACAAGTATAACAAGGTACAACCAGAATCTGGCACAAGTATAACAAGGTACAACCAGAATCTGGCACAAGTATAACAAGGTACAACCAGAATCTGGCACAAGTATAACAAGGTACAACCAGAATCTGGCACAAGTATAACAAGGTACAACCAGAATCTGGCACAAGTATAACAAGGTACAACCAGAATCTGGCACAAGTATAACAAGGTACAACCAGAATCTGGCACAAGTATAACAAGGTACAATCAAACTCTGGAACTTTTCTGGGTCCCCACCAGATATGCAGGACTTTTGGCACGAAGGAAAAAAAAAAGATTCGGTTGAAACTGGGTGACGAATGGTTCCTCCTTGTGGACGATCTCTCAGTGTTCTGGAGTAACGAAGGAATTCTTCCATCCCCAGTGTGGACGATCTCTCAGTGTTCTGGAGTAATGAAGGAATTCTTCGATCGCTAGTTGAACGATCTTTCAGTGTTCTGGAGTAGTGAAGGAATTCTTCCATCCCTAGTGTGAACGATCTTTCAGTATTCTGGAGTAATGAAGGAATTCTTCCATCCCTAGTGTGAACGATCTCTCAGTGTTCTGGAGTAATGAAGGAATTCTTCCATCCCAGTGTGGACGATCTCTCAGTGTTCTGGAGTAGTGAATGAATTCTTCGATCGCTAGTTTCTGCCCCCACGCCGCTACAAAAAAAAAAAAAAAAAAAAAAAAGAAGAAGAAAAAAATTGCTGGAGTAATGAATGAATTCTTCGATCCGTAGTTTCTCACCCCCCCCCCCCCCCCCCCCCCCCCCCCCCACGGCACTAAAAAAAAAAAAAAAACTGCTGTAGTTTTCAACCTTGCAAAGATTTTTTCAGGAGAGAATCTTTTTTGTTTGCAAGATCGAAAAATAACAGCAATATTTTTTTGTTTGATTGTTTTATTTCTGGAGACAGCCTCGTGCTTCGACTTGTTTAACTGGCGTCTGCATTTGGGTGTGAACCGTTTAGTTACGATACGAAAGTAAATCCCATGATAGTCGGTTTTAAGTGTGTGGAAATTTGATACCAGAACCAGCGTGGCATTTGCTCTCTCTCTCTCTCTCTCTCTCTCTCTCTCTCTCTCTCTCTCTCTCTCTCTCTCTCTCTCTCTCAGTGACTCTATCTCCCTCTCTGTGTCTCTGTCTGTCTCTGTCTTTTTCTCTCTGTCTCTCTCTATGTCTCTTTTCCTCCTCCCCCTCTCTCTCTATGTATCTCTCCCTCCCTCCTCCTCCTCCTCTCTCTCTCTCTCTGTGATATCTCTCCCTCTCCCTCCCTCCCTCCCTCTCTCTCTTTCTCTCTCTGTGTCACACCACACACACACACACACACACACACACACACACACACACACACACACACACACACACACACACACTCTCTCTCTCTCTCTCTAACTCTCAATCACACGAACGCACACACACACACAACACACACACACACACACACACACACACACACACACACAAACACACACACGCACGCACGCACGCACGCACGCACGCACACACACATACACACAACACACACACACACACACACACACACACACACACACACACACACACACACACACCACAACACACACTCACGCATCTCCCCCACACACATACTACTAACCCCTCCCCCACACCCCCCGCTGACCTCCCCCAGCTACCGTCCCATCTCCCAACCCCCACACAATAGTCAATCAGTCATCGGACAGCGATCAGGAGCACTAGCTCACCCCGTTCAATAATACTGGGAGCGCCGGGGGGGGGGGGGGGGGGGGGGGGGGAGGGGGGAGGCTGGCTTCCTGGTCACCACATGGGGTCCAGGCTGTGTGTCCAATCTCTGTGCGGTCTTCACTTGTGGTCATCTCTCACTCAGTGCACGCACCACACACAAGAGCGCACCCGCAGCGAGCGCACGGTTTTTGCATAAGATATTTACATGCACTTATCCGAAGATTAGACACCCGTACATACAGAGATTCTTTGTGTCTGTCTGTCTTTCTCTGTGTGTCTGTCTGTGTGTCTGTCTGTTTGTCTGTCTGTGTGTCTGTCTGTCTGTGTGTCTGTCTGTCTGTCTCTGTCTGTCTGTCTGTGTGTCTGTCTGTTTGTCACTCTGTGTGTCTGTCTGTCTGTCTCTGTCTGTCTGTCTGTGTTTCTGTCTCTTTCATGCACACAAAAGCGCGCGAGCGCAGGCACACACATATGTACGCACGCACGCACGCACGCACATACGCACACACGCATGCACACGCGCATGCATGAAAACATGCACACACACACACACACACACACACACACACACACACACACACACACACACACTCACAAACACACAAACACACACACACGTACAGACACGTACACACACACATACACACACGCGCATACACACACACACACACACACACACACACACACACACACACCGCGCGCGCGCATTTTCACACTTGACACTCACTGGACAATTTGTCCAAAGAAAGAAAAACAACAACAACAACAACAACAACAACATCAACAAAGAACAACGCCAGCCTTAGTGATAATCATGATATTATTTGTAGCACACACTGACGTATTACTCTTCCACGAAGATAATTACATACATGTACAAAGCACCTTCAAAGCTGAACATTTCCTCCCAGTAAGTAAGAGGCAGCAAGTCCTGCAAGCACTCCGTGACCTTACAGGTCACTTATTGATGTGCTGTCAGGACGATACTCACGTGCGCCGCTGGCCTTCTGCATTTCTACGGACTCTACAGTGAACACCACTGCTTTTTTCTCTCCCCCCCCCCCCCAGCCCCTCTCCCCCCCCCCCACCACCACCATCCCACCATCGACCCTGCCTCTCTATACCCCTAACTACCACATTTTTATGCTGTGGGGTATGGCATTGTTTTCGCTATACCTGTCCTACTTCCCTTCCCCCCCCCCCCCCCCCGCTCCTCTCTGTCTGTCTGTCTGTTTGCGTGTCTGTGTCTCTCTATCTGCCTGTCTGTCTGCCAGTCTGTCTGTCTGCCTTTCTGACTGCCTCTGTCTGTCTGTCTCTCTATCTGTCTGTCTGTGTGTGTGTCTGTCTGTCTGTCTCTCTTATCTGTCTGTCTGTGTGTGTGTGTGTCTGTCTGTCTCTCTATCTGTCTGTTGTGTGTGTGTGTGTGTGTGGTGTGGTTGTGTGTGTTGTGTCTGTCTGTCTCTCTCATCTGTCGCTGTCTCCTGTTTTTCTGTGTCTATCTGTCTGTTCTCTCTTACTGTCTTCTGTGCTCTCGTCTTCCATCGCCTTGGTCAACTCACTGTCTTTCTCTCTGAACACCTCTCTATCTTTCTCTTTCTCCTTGCTTATCGGGTCTGTACTGTCGCTCTGCTGTCATGTCTCTAGTCTTGTTTAACTCTGTCTTTTTCTGCGTCTTCGATATATCTCTTTCTCTGTGTCCATCACGGACTAGAAGAGAAGAGAGACAGAGAGATGATCGAGATGAAGAGAGAGATAGAGAGAAAAAGAAGAAGAAAGAAGAGAGAGACGAAGACAGAAGAGACAATAGACAGAAGAATGACAGAAGATAGACGAAGATAGACAGAGACAAATAAGAATCAGAAGAGTAACAGACAGATAGACGGAGACAAATAAGAATCAGAAGAATAGACAGACAGACAGATAGACAGAGACAAATAAGAATCAGAAGAATAGACAGACAGATAGACAGACAGACAGACAGAGACAAATAAGAATCAGAAGAATAGACAGACAGATAGACAGACAGATAGACAGAGACAAATAAGAATCGAGAATAGACAGACAGACAGACAGACGAGACAAATAAGAATCAGAAGAATAGACAGACAGATAAGACAGACAGACAGACAGACAGAAACAATAAGAATCTAAGAATAGACAATACAGACAGAAGACAGACAGACAGATAGACGGAGACAAATAACAGGAACAGAGAAGAGAAGCAGACAGTAACAGGCAAAAGCGACAATAGAATCGACAGAATAGACAGACATGGCAGACAGCGACAGTGACAAACAAAAATCAGATGACACAGGAAATATGACAGCGACAACTTGTGACAAGGCAAATATGAACAGTGAAGAACTTGTGACACAGGCAACAATACTGACAGTGAACAACTTGTGACACAGGCAAATACTGACAGGACAACTTGTGACACAGGAATACTGACAGTGAACAATTGTGACACAGGCAATACTGACAGTGAACAACTTGTGACACAGGCAAATGACGATACACGTGACACAAACAGTGTGACACAGGCAAATACTGACAGTGAACAACTTGTGACACAGGCAAATACTGACAGCGGACAACGTTGTGACACAGGCAAATACTGACAGTGGAACAATTTGTGACACAGGCAAATACTGACAGCGGACAACTTGTGACAAAGGCAAATACTGACAGTGAACAACTTGTGACACAGGCAAATACTGACAGTGGACAACTTGTGACACAGGCAAATACTGACAGTGGACAACTTGTGACACAGACAAATACTGACAGTGGACACTTTGTGAAAAGGCAAATACTGACAGGGGACAACTGGTGACACAGGCAAATACTGACAGCGGACAACTTGTGACACGGGAAAACCTGACAGTGAACACTTGTGACACAGGACAAAACTGACAGTGAACACTTGTGACACAGGCAAATACTGACAGCGGAACAACTTGTGACACAGATAAACACTGACAGGTGAACAACTTGTGACACAGACAAAACTGACAGTGAACACTTGTGACACAGACAAACACTGACAGTGAACAACTTGTGACACAGACAAACATGACAGGAACAACTTGTGACACAGAAAACTGACAGTGAACAACTTGTGACACAGACAAACACTGACAGTGAACAACTTGTGACACAGACAAACACTGACAGTGGACAACTTGTGACACAGACAAACACTGACAGCGGACAATTGTGACACAGACAAACACTGACAGTGAACAACTTGTGACACAGGACAAACACTGACAGTGGACAATTGTGACACAGACAAACACTGACAGTGAACAACTTGTGACACAGACAAACACTGACAGTGAACAACTTGTGACACAGACAAACACTGACAGTGAACAACTTGTGACACAGACAAACACTGACAGTGAACAACTTGTGACACAGACAAACACTGACAGCGACAACTTGTGACACAGACAAACACTGACAGCGGACAACTTGTGACACAGACAAACACTGACAGCGGACAACTTGTGACACAGACAAACACTGACAGCTGGACAACTTGTGACACAGACAAACACTGACAGCGGACAACTTGTGACACAGACAAACACTGACAGCGGACAACTTGTGACACAGACAAACACTGACAGCTTTCGTTCTCAAGTTCATCAAAAGAATGAGCAGAGGCGGAGAAGAGGGGCTGGGGGGTGGAGGGGGGGGGGGGGGGCGGCGACCTAACCTCACGGTTCGTTGCAAGAGAACAGCATGTTAGGGGCAGATCACCTTAGTTTCCCTCAGTATGTCGTCACAACAGCGGCTGACCAGTTCGGCGCCCAGGAGAACAAAGAAAGAAACTTAGTGAACTCTATATCCACAACCCCCTGAACGAAACCATTGGACAAAGGAATTTTGTCCATTGGTCACGTTTAAAAATGTGAATAGTAGTGTTGTTTTCAAAGTGGGGTGATGCTGGCAGAAAGCGAAACATACAAACAAAAACAGAATTAAGCTGCCAAACGTCGGAACGAATCAGAATAGCAGTGGCCATCAAAAAATGGATTAGGAGTGAAAAATCTTACATTTTGACGCACGGAAAGGCCGTAGCGAGATTGCTATGGCGTATCATTCGCATCAAAAAGACGAAAGGTGCCCCACCAAATGTGTATCGTGGTTGGATTAATCCACTCACATTATACCTGTGCATATTGTGCGTAAACTGTGCTTGGTTGTTGTATATGAGTTATGTTGGTGCTTTTTGATTGGTGTGTTTGTCCGATTTGTTCGACTTCTGCTTGTGATACTGAAATGATGTGTGTGTGTGTGTGTGTGTGTGTGTGTGTGTGTGTGTGTGTGTGTGTGTGTGTGTGTGTTGTGTGTACGTGCGGGTGCGTGTGTGTGTGTGTGTCTGTGTGTGTGTGTGTGTGTGTGTGTGCGTGCGTGCGTGGTGCGTGCGTGCGTGCGTGCGTGCGTGCGTGCGTGCGTGCGTGCGTGCGTGCGTGCGTGCGCGCGCGCGCGCGCGGTGTGTGTGTGTGTGTGTGTTTTGTTCAATATGTTTGTTTGCTCAATGTCAGCCGTGTTTGTTTGTGTGAGTTGTGTTATTTCTGCGAGTTTTGTGTGTGCTCCACGCAAGTTATATGTGTGTAGTTTGTTTGGAGTGGTTCTGAAAACAGTGCGTAAATTGTGTTAGTGTTGTTTGTCAGTGTGAATTACATAATATGTTTTTTTTGTGGGTTGTTTCTGAAAGGATTGCGTGAATTGTGCATGTATATACGGTTTGTCTGTGTGAATTATATGTGTGTGGTTTCTTTGAGTTGTTTCTGAAAGGATTGCATGAATGGTGTTAGTGTGGTTTGTGTGGGTTTCTTCTGAAAGGATTGCATAAACTGTGTTTATGTGGTTTGTGTGAGTTGTTTTTGAAAGGACTGCATAAATTGTGTTTATGTGGTTTTGTGTGAGTTTCTTCTGAAAGGATTGCGTGAATTGTGTTTGTGGGTATGTGAGTTGTTTCTGCAAGGATTGCATAACTTGTGTTTGTGTGGTTTGCATAAGTTTCTTCTTAACGGATTGCGTGAATTTTGTGTGGTTTGCTTTTGTGAGTTATATGTGTGTGGTTTGAGTGAGTTGTTTCCGAAAGGATTGTGTGAGCTGTGTTTGTGTAGTTTGTGCAGACGTTTCTGAAAAAGATAGCATGAATTGTGTATGTGTGGTTTGTGTGTGAGTTGCTTCGGAAAGTATTACATGAATTTTATTTGTGTGGTTTGTGTGGGAATTGTTTCCTAAAGAACTGTGTCAGTTATGTTCATGTGGTTTGTGTGAGTTGTTTCTGAAAGGATTTTGTGAATTGTGTTTGTGTGGCTTGACTGCTCGATGATTGAACACTTGTTCCCGTTTCATCTCTCTCTCTCTCTCTCTCTCTCTCTCTCTCTCTCTCTCTCTCTCTCTCTCTCTCTCTCTCTCTCTCTCTCTCTCTCTCTGTGTCAAGGAGTGGTAGGGAGTGGGAATAGAGGGCGGGGGAAAAGTGCCGTGCGATGATTAACGTAAGGTATACATTAATTATTTTCCCTCCGTGTCCGCTCCCCGTTTAGTGTATGTCAGTTAAGTGCTGTAGAATCAAATGTACCTGCCAAATGTCTCGCCTCTAATTGACTATCAATCTTATGATAATGAATAGGATAATGACGCTGACGCCGATGATTTGATGATGATGGTGGTTGTCACCAGAAATATTACAATTAGTATCATAACTGTCATTATTATTATTATTATTATTATCATATTTCATAACTGTCATTATTATTATGATCATATTTCATAACTGTCCAGGACTGCACCGTAATTTTTGTGCATATGTCGTATTGTCTGTGTGTCTGTCTGCCTGAATGTCTGTCCTAGGCCGTGTGTATAGTGAACCCGGACCAAGCCGTGCGCCGCCCGTCCGGGAGGAAAAACCCTGCTTCAGTTCATCTCTTTTCCAACTACTTCCTAGCGACGGTCAAAGCCGTGCATAGTGCACCCGGCCTCACCCGTGTGATGAGAGCCGTGATTGTGCCAAAGGTCGTGCAAACCGTGCTTTCCCCGGCCGTCCGGCTGAAGGGACCAAACTCCTCTGATTAAAAAGATTTTTTTTTTTTTTTACACTATTTACCTTTCTTTCCAAGATGGACGACGAAGAACTAATCGCTGCCGTGAGGCTCAGATGAATTGATTGCACAAAATGTGACAAGAATCATACCAAGAGAGATACAAAAAGTGACAAGAATCATACCAAGAGAGATACAAAAAGTGACAAGAATACCCATACCAAGAGAGATATTCTCTCTGCTGCTTGAGAGGACATAGCACTATAAGTGGGAGAAAATGGTAACTAGTAAAAATGTTTTTTTTTTCTTTTCTTCTACCAGATAAACAAAGTGACAAACAAATCTCCAACTTTAGATCCAAAACTATTGATATAAACAAACAGTGCCATGTCAGGGATGTATTTTCTACAAAAAAAACACAAACAAAACTAACAAACATCCACATTGATTCAAAAGTCCTTAAAGGTTTTTAATCAGCGTTTTATTCAATCCAATTTTACGTTCTTTTACGTTTTAGAAATAAGAATGTTTTAAAACTGGCAAATCTTCAACTATAGATCCAACACTGTTCATGTCAACAAAAAATGCCAGCATCCGTCCGGGTCTACCATTCACGCTTCCAAGGAATTGGACAACCGGATGGGCCACGGCCTGGTAATGCACGGCCTGCTCCAGGTCCACTATGGGCCACGGCCTGGTAATGCACGGCCTGCTCCAGGTCCACTATGGGCCACAGCCTGGTAATGCACGGCCTGCTCCAGGTCCACTATGGGCCACGGCCTGGTAATGCACGGCCTGCTCCAGGTCCACTATGGGCCACGGCCTGGTAATGCACGGCCTGCTCCAGGTCCACTATGGGCCACGGCCTGGTAATGCACGGCCTGCTCCAGGTCCACTATGGGCCACGGCCTGGTAATGCATGGCCTGCTCCAGGTCCACTATGCACGCAGTCTTATTGTCTGTGTGTCTGTCTTCCTGAATGTCTGTTTTATTGTCTGTGTGTCTGTCTTCCTGAATGTCTGTTTTATTGTCTGTGTGTCTGTCTTCCTGAATGTCTGTTTTACTGTCTGTGTGTCTGTGTCTTCCTGAATGTCTGTTTTATTGTCTGTGTGTCTGTCTTCCTGAATGTCTGTTTTTATTGTCTGTGTGTCTGTCTTCCTGAATGTCTGTTTTATTGTCTGTATGTCTGTGTCTTCCTGAATGTCTGTTTTACTGTCTGTGTGTCTGTCTTCCTGAATGGCTGTTATATTGTCTGTGTGTCTGTCTTCCTGAATGTCTGTTTTTATTGTCTGTGTGTCTGTCTTCCTGAATGTCTGTTTTATTGTCTCTCTGTGTCTGTCTTCCTGAATGTCTGTTTTATTGTCTGTATGTCTGTGTCTTCCTGAATGTCTGTTTTACTGTCTGTGTGTCTGTCTTCCTGAATGGCTGTTATATTGTCTGTGTATGTCTGTCTTCCTGAATGTCTGTTTTATTGTCTGTGTGTCTGTCTTCCTGAATGTCTGTTTAATGTTTGTGTGTCTGTGTCTTCCTGAATTTCTGTCTTATTGTCTGTGTGTCTGTGTGTCTGTTTTCTTGTCTGTGTGTCTGTCTTCCTGAATATCTGTTTTATTGTCTGTGTGTCTGTGTCTTTCTAAATGTCTGTCTTATTGTCTGTGTGTCTGTGTCTTCTTGGATGTCTGTTTTATTGTCTGTGTGTCTGTCCTCCTGAATATCTGTTTTATTGTCTGTGTGTCTGTCTTCCTGAATGTCTGTTTTATTGTCTCTCTGTGTCTGTCTTCCTGAATGTCTGTTTCATTGTCTGTATGTCTGTGTCTTCCTGAATGTCTGTTTTACTGTCTCTGTGTCTGTCTTCCTGAATGGCTGTTATATTGTCTGTGTATGTCTGTCTTCCTGAATGTCTGTTTTATTGTCTGTGTGTCTGTCTTCCTGAATGTCTGTTTAATGTTTGTGTGTCTGTGTCTTCCTGAATTTCTGTCTTATTGTCTGTGTGTCTTTTATTGTCTGTGTGTCTGTTCCTGAATATCTGTTTTATTGTCTGTGTGTCTGTGTCTTCTAAATGTCTGTCTTATTGTCTGTGTGTCTGTGTCTTCTGGATGTCTGTTTATTGTCTGTGTGTCTGTCTTCCTGAATGTCTGTTTTATTGTCTGTGTGTCTGTCTTCCTGAATGTCTGTTTTTATTGTCTGTGTGTTCTGTCTTCCTGAATGTCTGTTTTATTGTCTGTGTGTGTCTGTGTCTTCCTGAATGTCTGTTTTTATTGTCTGTGTTTCTGTCTTCCTGAATGTCTGTTTTATTGTCTGTGTGTCTGGTCTTCCTGAATGTCTGTTTTTATTGTCTGTGTTTCTGTCTTCCTGAATGTCTGTTTTATTGTCTGTGTGTGTCTGTCTTCCTGAATGTCTGTTTTATTGTCTGTGTGTGTCTGTCTTCCTGAGTGTCTCAGTGATTGTCTGTGTGTCTGTGTCTTCCTGAATGTCTGGTTTATTGTCTGTGTGTCTGTGTCTTCCTGAATGTCTGTTTCATTGTCTGTGTGTGTGTGTCTTCTGAATGTCTGGTTTATTGTCTGTGTGTCTGTCTTCCTGAATGTCTGTTTTATTGTCTGTGTGTCTGTCTTCCTGAATGTCTGTTTTATTGTCTGTGTGTCTGTCTTCCTGAATGTCTGTTTTACTGTCTGTGTGTCTGTGTCTTCCTGAATGGCTGTTATATTGTCTGTGTGTCTGTCTTCCTGAATGTCTGTTTAATGTTTGTGTGTCTGTGTCTTCCTGAATTTCTGTCTTATTGTCTGTGTGTCTGTGTGTCTGTTTTATTGTCTGTGTGTCTGTCTTCCTGAAAGTCTGTTTTATTGTCTGTGTGTCTGTGTCTTTCTAAATGTCTGTCTTATTGTCTGTGTGTCTGTGTCTTCTTGGATGTCTGTTTTATTGTCTGTGTGTCTGTCTTCCTGAATATCTGTTTTATTGTCTGTGTGTCTGTCTTCTTGAATGTCTGTTTTATTGTCTGTGTGTCTGTGTCTTCCTGAATGTCTGTTTTATTGTCTGTGTGTCTGTGTCTTCCTGAATGTCTGTTTTATTGTCTGTGTGTCTGTGTCTTCTTGAATGTCTGTTTTTATTGTCTGTGTTTCTGTCTTCCTGAATGTCTGTTTTATTGTCTGTGTGTCTGTGTCTTCTTGAATGTCTGTTTTTATTGTCTGTGTTTCTGTCTTCCTGAATGTCTGTTTTATTGTCTGTGTGTCGTGTCTTCCTGAATGTCTGTTTTATTGTCTGTGTGTCTGTGTCTTCTTGAATGTCTGTTTTTATTGTCTGTGTTTCTGTCTTCCTGAATGTCTGTTTTATTGTCTGTGTGTCTGTGTCTTCTTGAATGTCTGTTTTATTGTCTGTGTGTCTGTGTCTTCCTGAATTTCTGTTTTATTGTCTGTGTGTCTGTGTCTTCCTGAATGTCTGTTTTATTGTCTGTGTGTCTGTGTCTTCCTGAATGTCTGTTTCATTGTCTGTGTGCCTGTCTTCCTGAATGTCTGTTTTATTGTCTGTGTGTCTGTGTCTTTCTGAATGTCTGTTTTCTTGTCTGTGTGTCTGTCTTCCTGAATGTCTGTTTTATTGTCTGTGTGTGTCTGTCTTCCTGAATGTCTGTTTTATTGTCTGTGTGTCTGTGTCTTCCTGAATGTCTGTTTTATTGTCTGTGTGTCTGTCTTCCTGAATGTCTGTTTTATTGTCTGTGTGTCTGTCTTCCTGAATGTCTGTTTTATTCCTTGTATGTTTCTGCGTTGTCTATGCGTCTGTTTCTCTATCTGTCTTTTGTTCTCTGTCTTCTTACGGCTGATGGCTGATGCTCTTTTGACTGTCTGCATCTGTTCCTGCCTGCCTGCTGCCTGAATGCCTGCTGTCTTCTGTCTGTCTGTCTTCTGTCTGTCTGTTGTCTGTCTGTTTCTGTCTGTCTGTCTTCGTCTCTCTCTTCTCTCTCTCTATACTCTCTCTATCGTTTCGTGACTGTACACTTTAGCTGAGCTAACTATACTTTGCTTAACCTCCGACGTGATTTCATAAACGAGCTCTAGGATAAGAACAACCCACAACAACCCCTTCACTGGTACCTCTGATGACTAGACCTGTCAGGATAATAATAATATACCCACAACTACCTCTCACTGGTACCCTCTGAGATCACAGTAGCTGTCAGGATAATAATATAAAAACCCACAAACACCTCACTGGTACCTCTGATGACATAGACTTCAGGATAACATAACCCCAAAAAATCCTCACTGTACCATTCTGACAAGAGCTCTCAGGATAAAAATTACTCACAAACAACCCCCTCACTGGTACCCTCTGACGACATAGAGCTTCAGGATAATAATAATAACTAACCCACAAACAACCCCTCACTGGTACTCTCTGAGACATAGAGCTGTCAGGATAATATAACTAACCCACAAACAACCCCTCACTGGTACCCTCTGATGATATAGAGCTGTCAGGATAATAATAAAACCCACAAACAAACCCTCACTGGTACCCTCTGACTACATAGAGCTCTAGATTAATAACAAACACACCAAAGGTACCCTCTGACGACATAGAGCTTCAGGATAATAATAAACACACAAACAACCAAAACCCCGTCACTGGTACCCTCTGACGACATAGAGGTCTCAGGATAATGACAACCCACAAACAACCCCTCACTGGTACCCTCTGATGACATAGAGCTGTCAGGATAATGACAACCCACAAACAACCCCTCACTGGTACCCTCTGATGACATAGAGCTGTCAGGATAATAACAACCCATAAACAACACACCCCCCCCCCCCCCCCTCACTGGTACCGTCTGACGACATAGAGCTGTCAGGATGATAATAACAACCCACAAACAACCCCCTCACTGGTACCCTCTGATGACACAGAGCTGTCAGGATAATGACAACCACAAACAACCCCTCACTGGTACCCTCTGATGACATAGAGCTGTCAGGATAATAACAACCCATAAACAACCCCCCCCCCCCCCCTCACTGGTACCGTCTGACGACATAGAGCTGTCAGGATGATAATAACAACCCATAAACAACCCCCCTCACTGGTACCCTCTGACGATATAGAGCTGTCAGGATAATAACAACCCATAAACAACCCCCTCACTGGTACCGTCTGACGACATAGACCTGTCAGTATAATAACAACCCATAAACACAAACCCCCTCACTGGTACCCTCTGACGACATAGAGGTCTCAGGATAATAATAACAACCCATAAACAACCCCTCACTGGTACCCTCTGACGACATAGAGCTGTCAGGATAATAACAACCCTCAAACAACCCCCTCACTGGTACCCTCTGATGATATAGAGCTCTCAGGATAATAACAACCCACAAACAACCCCTCACTGGTACCCTCTGGCGACATAGAGCTGTCAGGATAGTAATAACAACCCACAAACAACCCCTCACTGGTACCCTCTGGCGACATAGAGCTGTCAGGATAATAATAACCTACAAACAACCCCCCTCACTGGTACCCTCTGATGATATAGAGCTCTCAGGATAATAATATCAACCCACAAACAACCCTCACTGGTACCTCTGATGACATAGAGCTGTCAGGATAATAACAACCCACAAACAACCCTCACTGGTACCCTCTGATGATATAGAGCTCTCAGGATAATAACAACCCACAAACAACCCCTCACTGGTACCCTCCGACGACATAGAGCACTCAGGATAAAATAACCCACAAACAACCCCCCTCACTGGTACCCTCTGATGACATAGAGCTGTCACGATAATAACAACCCACAAACAACCCTCACTGGTACCCTCTGATGATATAGAGCTCTCAGGATAATAATAATAACCCACAAACAACCCCCTCACTGGTACCCTCTGATGACATAGAGCTGTCAGGATAATAACAACCCACAAACAACCCCCTCACTGGTACCCTCTGATGATATAGAGCTCTCAGAATAATAATAACAACCCACAAACAACCCTCACTGGTACGCTCTGATGACATAGAGCTGTCACGATAATAACAACCCACAAACAACCCCCCTCACTGGTACCCTCTGACGACATAGAGCTGTCAGGATGATAATAACAACCACAAACAACCCCCCTCACTGGTACCCTCTGATGATATAGAGCTCTCAGGATAATAATAATCCACAAACAACCCCCCTCACTGATACCCTCTGATGATATAGAGCTCTCAGGATAATAATAATCCACAAACAACCCCCCTCACTGGTACCATCTGACGACATAGAGGTCTCAGGATAATAACAACCCACAACAACCCCTCACTGGTACCCTCTGATAATATAGAGCTGTCAGGATAATAATAACAACCCACAAACAACCCCCTCACTGGTACCCTCTGACGACATAGAGCTCTCAGGATAATCATAACAACCCACAAACAACCCCTCACTGGTACCCTCTGATAATATAGAGCTGTCAGGATAATAATAATCCACAAACAACCCCTCACTGGTACCCTCTGACGACATAGAGCTGTCAGGATAATAATAATCCACAAACAACCCTCACTGGTACCCTCTGATAATATAGAGCTGTCAGGATAATAATAATCCACAAACAACCCCTCGCTGGTACCCTCTGACGACATAGAGCTGTCAGGATAATAATAACCCACAAACAACCCCCTCACTGGTACCCTCTGACGACATAGAGCTGTCAGGATAATAATAACCCACAAACAACCCCTCACTGGTACCCTCTGACGACATAGAGCTGTCAGGATAATAATAATCCACAAACAACCCCTCACTGGTACCCTCTGACGACATAGAGGCTGACCTTCTTTCACTCATGTCCAAAACTGTTTATACGATAAAGGACTTCGCTTGCTTGTGGCAGGCCATGGCCCTTTAATGAATCTATTTACCTTTAATTCATGATTGACATTTCCATCAAATGATATTTTTCTCTCCTTTTTCCTACAACATTCTATGCAAATCAAAAAGTCTTGTGGTCGTTGGCTAGGGCATTTTACCCCCCAGCAAAAAAAAAAAAAATGTTTTTCTGTTTCCCTGATGTCTCTGTTCAGGCTAATCCGCTTTATCCCAGGATGTTCTGGTCCAAGACTTAATGTGATGGAAATGTCTGTCGTCTCACCTTTCTCCTCCTCCTCCTCCTCCCCTCCCCCCCACCCCCCCCCATCCATCCCTCTCTCTCCCCCACCTCACTCCCTCTGTTTGTCTGTCTGTCTGTCTAACTCTATGCCTAAACGTTTCATACGTATATGTAGGTTGGCTGTGTTTACTTAACTACCTATTTATCTTGTTTTTCATTTTCTTGACCCAGAAAGTTGGATGCATGTATGTATGTATGTATGTATGTATGTATGTATGTATGTATGTATGTATGTGTGTATGTATGCATGTATGTGTCTATCTATCGATCTGGTCGATCTGTTCATTAGTCTAGCTATCTAATAATCAATAAATCTATCTATCAGTCTATCTACCTCTCTATCTTTCTATCTATCTACATGCACACACAGACACACACACCCTCCCTCTCTCTCTCTCTCTCTCTCTCTCTCTCTCACACACACACACACACACACACACACACACACACACACACACACACACACACACACACACACACACAAGCGCACGCGCACGCGCACATCCTGCTTGTGAGTCACTCGCTCGTTCGCTCTCTCGCCTATTATATTTTAAACCCTGTACTGTATAGTGTTGCATTGCATCGCATTGCACTGTCGGGAATTGCCGTGGTAGTGCCCTGGATGTTCACTGTATTCCATGCTGTTCACTGTGTTGTTGTAATTGTGAGGTACTGGTAGTGCCCTGGATGTTCACTGTATTCCATGCTGTTCACTGTGTTGTTATTGTGAGGTACTGGTAGTGCCCTGGATGTTCACTGTGTTGTTGTTATTGTGAGGTACTGGTAGTGCCCTGGATGTTCACTGTATTCCATGCTGTTCACGGTGTTGTTATTGTGAGGTACTGGTAGTGCCCTGGATGTTCACTGTGTTGTTGTTATTGTGAGGTACTGGTAGTGCCCTGGATGTTCATTGTGTTGTTGTTATTGTGAGGTACTGGTAGTGCCCTGGATGTTCACTGTGTTGTTGTTATTGTGAGGTACTGGTAGTGCCCTGGATGTTCACTGTGTTGTTGTTATTGTGAGGTACTGGTAGTGCCCTGGATGTTCACTGTGTTGTTGTTATTGTGAGGTACTGGTAGTGCCCTGGATGTTCACTGTGTTATTGTTATTGTGAGGTACTGGTAGTGCCCTGGATGTTCACTGTGTTGTTGTTATTGTGAGGTACTGGATTGCATCGTAAACATCACATCGCATCAACGTACTGCATTGTTTTATTTAATATTGTAGTTGTTTTTTTTTTCACTGCTCGAACAGAAGGGAAATCTGAAAGGAGGCAGTGAAACAGTAAGCACTAAATAACCAACCAACAAGTAGGGTAACTCTGGCTCCCATGATGAAATAACTGACACGCCCGTAACAGTTATGGGCGTGTAGTCACATTTCACCATGGGCAGCAAGAGTTACCGTACTTTTACTTCTGGACAAGAGTAAGGATGGCAGTGAATGGCGTGAAGAAGAAGTCGGGAGGTATGCCAAGGACACGCCGAAGGAGACTTTTCTTTCTCTCTTTCTGCATACGCACGTTGATACTCCTGCGGACACTCCCTGTATAGACAGGCAAGGATTAATCCCACTACCCAACAAAGGGAGTGGAGTTTTGTGTGTATGACCGTTTTTTTCTATCCCGCCATTAAGGCAGCCATACTCCAACTTCGGGGAAGGTGCATGCTATGTGTAATGTGTCATCCATACCAACGGCCAAACTAGCCTTCTCTTCCGATAGTTGGTGATAGGATTTTACGTGTCTGCAAGATGTTATGCGTGCGTTCACACACGGAACCTCGGTTTATAGTCTCATTCGAAGGACTGTATGGGAAATGGAGTCAGAACCAATGTTAACTCCGAGGGAAAAATCCTCCTGTACCGAAACGACCCGGCGGAGATTCGAACCCGCAACCCTGGGACCACCAAGATTACGAGTCCGGCGCTCTACCACTGAGCTATTCCAGCCCCGCCGAAGGAGACAAAAAGTGACAGCGCATTCACGATCTGGGTGGCGTGCGCGTTCAGTAACACTGATGGGGGATATATTGCATGTCACATTACCGCATCAGCAATTAATAAAGAAAAGAAAAGTCGGAGGACACGAAATCTCATGACATAAAATGCAGTTCCTCACAAAGGTAGCACGCGTGCGTGCGCAATAAAGATCGTTTTGCGTGGTAGATTTTCTGACAGCCGTCGTGACAAGCGAATAAAGCCAGTGTAGAGATGGAGCTTGCCGTTCAGGACTCATGTGTGAATAGTACACAGATCGCAGGAATAACGGGAAGGGGAGATGAAGGGCGAAAGGTATGTCAGGCACATGGGAAGAGCGGAAGCAGGAAGTGTGTGTGTGTGTGTGTGTGTGTGTGTGTGTGTGTGTGTGTGTGTGTGTGTGTGTGTGTGTGTGTGCAGGTTTTGTTTGTACGGCCAAAATTGCATTTAAACTGTTGTGCGGATGTTGCATACAGTTTAGTTTTAGTTCGAGTGTAAGTGGAAATGTATAACACAATCAGCTGCAGACTCAATACGATGAAGGTTTGTTTCTCACCTGCATCAGCTGCAGTCTCAATACAATGAAGATTTGTTTCTCACCTGCATCAGCTGCAGACTCAATACGATGAAGGTTTGTTTCTCACCTGCATCAGTTGACTGGAACCAACATTTCCCGCACACTTAATCTAAGTGACAAAATGACGGGACTCGGGACGGGAATGTCCAGGGAATGACACGGTATTTGCTGTGGATGTACATTATACGTGTTCAAGATCATGATGAGGATACAAAGCGTATTGTGAAAGACCAGCCGCCTTGGCGAAGTGGTTAGCGTCGCGGACTCCTGGCTGGGAGGTCGTGGATTCGATTCCCATCAGAGTCATGTGGGATTTTTCTTCTCCGACTGGCTCCTGCCTAGTGTTGAGTTTGCTGCGGACTCGGTTGGGAAGACTTGGATCACACAGTCGAGTTTCATCCACGTAAGGGATGCGTCTCTGAGAGTGTTGCTCAAATTTCCTGACCGACACTGCAGGTGTCTGTAATTCTCGGGCCTGGTTGACGCCGGGATATATTATGAAAGGAAACGTAGAGTACAGCCCTGTCATGCAGTCTCAGACCAGAATGGACATCCGTAGCATCATCTTCATCATCCTCATTCTCATCGATCAGCATAAAGAAGTCCCAATTCTGTGGCCCTTCATGCCCTGCTCTCATGGTGACCTCAGTTTTGATGTCCTCTCTACGTCTGTGGCCTCGGTTTGATTCCGTCGGGGTCACGGGTATCGGCGAGTTCATAGGTCGTTGGACGGATTGATGACGTCCTCTGGAGGGAGAGCTCACTCACGCCGGCTCCACGACTAAGCAATTATTGTCGTCAGTAGGGGGCTTAGTAGGTGGTGTCCTGTGTATGCTGGATCAGAACAGGCGCCACTGAACACCACCGAAGTGACTCGGCAGCAGTGCAGTGTCTCCTCCGGTGGGTTGCCTCTTGACGACTTGATATTGACTGCTCCCTGTGGATTGCCGGTGCCGGGGCTGCGGCGGGACCGACCGGGCTGTGGCTGTGGACGGGGTGTCGGTCGGAATGAGCGGCGTGGGTGCACTGCCACTGAGGTGGCACAGAAGATGGGACAGCGAAATAAAAGGAGAGTATTGTGAAATAAGATTGGAGTGGTTAGATGTTAAGTTATAGACTGTCGATCATGTCCTAGGTTTGGAAACAGCTCTGGTAAGCACCCTCGCCCAGACACAAGGCACAGGCA
>CM065743.1:50426754-50439254 GCA_033310375.1 Conus canariensis | reverse complement strand
TGATGGATTGTTACTTGAATTGATTCATTGGATGGCTGACAAGAAAACGGTAGGAGATGGAACAAGATGTGCGCAGAAAGACATGTCAAGGAGATTTCCATAATTCATCCTGGAGGAAAAGATAGAAACAGTAAGATGATGAACAATCCCAGAAAGACATGTCAAGGAGATTTCCCATAATTCATCCTGGAGGTAGAACAAGATATGCGCAGAAAGACATGTCAAGGAGATTTCCCATAATTCATCTGGAGTAGACAAGATATGCGCAGAAAGACTGTCAGGAGATTCCATAATCTCCGAAGTGACAAGATTGCGCAGAAAGACATGTCAAGGAGATTTCCCATAATTCATCCTGAAGGTGGAACAAGATGTGCGCAGAAAGACATGTCAAGGAGATTTCCCATAATTCATCCTGGGTGAACAAGATGTGCGCAGAAAGACATGTCAAGGAGATTTCCCATAATTCATCCTGGAGGTAGAACAAGATGTGCGCAGAAAGACATGTCAAGGAGATTTCCTATAATTCATCCTGGAGGTAGAACAAGATGTGCGCAGAAAGACATGTCAAAGAGATTTCCCATAATTCATCCTGGAGGTGGAACAAGATGTGCGCAGAAAGACATGTCAAAGAGATTTCCCATAATTCATCCTGGAGGTGGAACAAGATGTGCGCAGAAAGACATGTCAAAGAGATTTCCCATAATTCATCCTGGAGGTAGAACAAGATGTGCGCCAGAACAGAGTACAATGTCCAAAAGAATGAGTTTCCCATAATTCATCGCTGGCAGGTGTAGGATCAACACAGAATGTGCGCAGAAAGACATGTCAAAGAGATTTCCCATAATTCATCCTGGAGGTAGGAACAAGATGTGCGCAGAAAGACATGTCAAAGAGATTTTCCATAATTCATCCTGGAGGTAGAACAAGATGTGCGCAGAAAGACATGTCAAAGAGATTTCCCATAATGCATCCTGCTGCTTCCGGTTGGCTCCTCGGGATTCTGTCACCGTCCACAAAGGGAGACAATATGCAGAGTTACTGTGTGTCTGTCTTCTCTGTCGCTGTGTGCATTTTAGGTGGGGGAATAGGTGCAACCTTGGGACAACGTTTTATTCAGGGGACGTTTCCTGGCTGATCCTGTGTGGCTTTGAGCTGGCCAGCTAGTGGATGGCAGACACAGCAGTGGTTTGTCGTTATGCAGTTCATACAAAGACCTGTTATCCACAGTGAAAAGAAGGAAAATGCGATGGCATGGTCATGTATCAAGATCAACAGGACTTGCCAAAACCATTCTACAAGGAACAGTGCGAGGAGGCAGAAGGAGAGGAAGACAGAAAGAGATGGGAGGACAACATCAGTGCATGGACTGGCCTCACACTCAGCAACTGCCTAAGAGCGTCTGAGAACCGGGAGGAGTGGAGGAAGCTGGTTGCGAAGTCTTCTGTGACGCCCCAACGGTCTTCAAGTCTCCAGGATAGGTGAGCGTCGTGTTATTGGGGGAGAAAAGGAAAAGATACTGTACTTGATGATTACTCTTATTATCACCTTCACCCTGGCTGCGCTTAAGACTTCCTTTCATACCACCACGCTGAAGCTGCCTGCAAGTGTCAACTTTGTTGTTCTTTAGTTCTTTGACATGGTTTCATGTCAGTGTTGTCAACATCAGCTGTACAGAGGCTCTCTGTTTTCCCGTGCTGTGTTTGTACAGTCAGTGTCTTCAACTATCTGTCATTCCGTCGCCTTGGAAGCCAGAATCATGCTGTTTTAAGTGAAATAAAAGAAAACTGCTGAAGGTTAAAACAGCAAACGGGCATTGCCTTTTTTCAGGATCTCTGGATCTTGACGGTAGCAGTGGCTTCCTTCGGGGCAGATGTCGACGATCGATGCTGAACTTTGTCCTAATATTTTGGAATCTTAGCACTGAAATGGTTAAAGGCCATACAGTTGTCTGTCATAGGAGTGGCGACACGCTGTGCTGCCGCTATGCCCATGACTAGTCAGGACCAGCACATCCGACTTCGGCTTGGCTTTACATCACAGTGAACGCTCTCCTGGACTGGTTGCTTTACTGGGCTGACGGGTCCAGTCTACCCGGCTATTCGTCCATAGCTGGAGATGGTTTGCTCACTGGGGCTAAGAGCTTATAGCGCGGCTCCTGATCACATGATGCTCCTGTCATTGGATATATGGGGTATTTCAGTGGAGATAACAGTGCCACCTGTCATTGGACATATGGGGTATTTCAGTGGAGATAACAGTGCCACCTGTCATTGAACATATGGGGTATTTCAGTGGAGATAACAGTGCTACCTGTCACAGGACATTATGGGGTATTTCAGTGGAGATAACAGTGCTACCTGTCACAGGACATTATGGGGTATTTCAGTGGAGATAACAGTGCCGCCTGTCACAGGACATTATGGGGTATTTCAGTGGAGATAACAGTGCCACCTGTCATAGGATATTATGGGGTATTTCAGTGGAGATAACAGTGCCACCTGTCATAGGATATTATGGGGTATTTCAGTGGAGATGACAGTGCTACCTGTCATAGGACATATGGGGTATTTCAGTGGAGATCACAGTGCCACCTGTCATAGGATATTATGGGGTATTTCAGTGGAGATGACAGTGCCACTTGTTATTCCTCGCCCCATTCTGCTAGGAACATCGCCATTTGGTCCGGGACTGCTTGGTCGACCAGGCAAGCCTGACTTTAATGGCATCTAGCCCTCATGTCTGGGGGCATCCCCCTATCCGCCACCCAGGGACCCGCCTGGTTAGGGGTGGTCGCCCCTGCTCCAGGATAGGCCATACCAGTTTGACACACTAGCACCGAGCCTTTGATGCTTGATGACGTGATTAGAGGAGTGCCCTAATTAGGCTGTGAACTTTGATGTCTGATGACGTGATTAGAGGAGTGCCATAGGCTGTGAACTTTAATGTTTGATGCCGTGATTAGAGGAGTGCCCTAATTATGCTGTGAACTTTGATGTTTGATGCCGTGATTAGAGGAGTGCCCTAATTATGCTGTGAGCTTTGATGTTTGATGACGTGATTAGAGGAGTGCCATAGGCTTAGGAGTGCCATAGGCTGTGAACTTTGATGTTTGATGACGTGATTAGAGGAGTGCCATAGGCTGTGAACTTTGATGATTTATGCCGTGATTAGAGGAGTGCCATAGGCTGTGAACTGTCGCGGAGTGAACAGTGTGTAAATGCAGTCAAGTGTTCGTTGGTGTGCCGCATCTTCGAGAACGTTTTGAACATTTGTATTGTCAGGAACGTTTTGAACATGGATATTGTCAGGAACGTTTTGAACATTTGTATTGTCAGGAACGTTTTGAACATGGATATTGTCAGGAACGTTTTGAACATTTGTATTGTCAGGAACGTTTTGAACATTTGTATTGTCAGAACGTTTTGAACATTTGTATTGTCAGGAACGTTTTGAACATGGATATTGTCAGGAACGTTTTGAACATGGATATTGTCAGGAACGTTTTGAACATGGATATTGTCAGGAACGTTTTGAACATGGATATTGTCAGGAACGTTTTGAACATTTGTATTGTCAGGAACGTTTTGAACATGGATATTGTCAGGAACGTTTTGAACATGGATATTGTCAGGAACGTTTTGAACATTGTATTGTCAGGAACGTTTTGAACATGATTTGTAATTTTGACATGGAACGGAGTTTTGAACATGGATATTGTCAGGAACGTTTTGAACATGGATATTGTCAGGAACGTTTTGAACATGGATATTGTCAGGAACGTTTTGAACATGGATGTTGTCAGGAACGTTTTGAACATTTGTATTGTCAAGAACGTTTTGAATTGATATTGTCAGGAACGTTTTGAACATTTGTATTGTCAGGAACGTTTTGAACATGGATATTGTCAGGAACGTTTTGAACATTGATATTGTCAGGAACGTTTTGAACATTTCTATTGTTGAACATTTGTATTGTCAGGAACGTTTGAACATTTATATTGCCAGGAACGTTTTCATTTAGTTGGCGGTTTGAGTGAAGATGAAAAACGGTTTCGTGATAAACAGTTGAAGTTATGCGTCACATTTTTTTTTTTGCCACCTAAGACAAAAACAGCCCGGTGTGAAAGTTGAGGTGGGAGAGGCAGTTGTAACTGCACGTGAGCGTGCTGACAGTGTCATTGAGGAAAAGCGGAGAGACGGAGAGAGACAGAGACAAGGGCTGATGAGGCGCCGGTAACTGCCTGCCATTCTTTGTGCTTGCCTCCAGTCTTCTTCTCACTGTGTGTGCGTGCTGCTCAGCCCAGGAGCTTTGTTCTTACGCAATTAAACCCCCGCCCTTTCGTCCCTCCTTGTAACCTTTAACCTTTCCCAAGGTTAAAAAAAAAGCGTTCCATTGGCATTGTCGTGTTGCCATAGGCACTCGGTGGAAGATGTTTGTTTTCCGCGCTGTTCGTTGAATGAAGAATGTTTCCGTTCTCGTTTTGGTTCCTATTTTGGTTCCTGGTTTCTATCCCCTCTCGCTAAATGTGTGTGTGTGTTGTGTGGTGTGTGTGTGTGTGTGTGTGTGTGTGTGTGTGTGTGTGTGGTGTGTGTGCGTGCGTGCGTGTGTGTGTGTGTGTTGTTTGTGTGTGTGTGTGTGTGTGTGTGTGTGTGTGTGTGTGTGTGTGTGTGTTTTGTGTGTGTTTTTGTGTGTGTGTGTGTGTGTGTGTGTGTGTGTGTGTGTGTGTGTGTGTGTGTGTGTGTGTGTGCGTTTTGTGTGTGTGTGTGTGTGTGTGTTGTGTGTGTGTGTGTGTGTGTGTGGTGTGTGTGTGTGGAACGAGACAACACGAAACGAGTCATAACCATTCTGTTTACTTTGAACACCCCCCTCACCACCCCTCACCCCCCCCCCTTCCCCCTCCCTCACCCTCCTTATCGTCACATAGAAGAAAAGGTATCACTGACTGGTGCTCAAGAACCAACACGCTTGAACAACAATCCTACACCTCCCCGACCTTCCCCAGCCCCTCCTTGAACAACAATCCTACAGCCTGACCGACCTTTCCCCAACAATCCTACAGCCTGACCGACCTTTCCCCAACAATCCTACAGCCTGACCGACCTTTCCCCAACAATTCTACACCCGACCGACCTTCCCCACAATCCTACAGCCTGACCGACCTTTCCCCAACAATCCTACAGCCTGACCGACCTTCCCCCAACAATCCTACAGCCTGTCCGACCTTCCCCAGCCCTTCCTTGAACAACAATCCTACAGCCTGACCGACCTATCCCCAACAATCCTACAGCCTGACCGACCTTTCCCCAACAATCCTACAGCCTGACCGACCTTCCCCAGCCCCTCCATGAACAACAATCCTACAGCCTGACCGACCTTCCCCCAACAATCCTACAGCCTGACCGACCTTCCCCCAACAATTCTACAGCCTGACCGACCTTCCCCCACCAATCCTACAGCCTGACCGACCTTTCCTCAACAATCCTACAGCCTGAACGACCTTCCCCAACAATCCTACAGCCTGACCGACCTTCCCCAACAATCCTACAGCCTGACGACCTTCCCCCAACAATCCTACAGCCTGCCGACCTTCCCCAACAATCCTACAGCCTGACGACCTTCCCCCAACAATCCTACAGCCTGACCGACCTTCCCCACAATCCTACAGCCTGAACGACCTTCCCCAATATCCTACAGCCTGACCGACCATTCCCATATAAATCCTACAGCCTGACCGACCTTCCCCAATTATCCTACAGCCTGACCGACCTTCCCTCCTGACAACAATCCTACAGCCTGACCGACCTTCCCCAACAATCCTACAGCCTGACCGACCTTTCCCCAACAATCCTACAGCCTGACGACCTTCCCCAACAATCCTACAGCCTGACCGACCTTTCCCCAACAATCCTACAGCCTGACTGACCTTCCCAACAATCCTACAGCCTGACCGACCTTCCCCAACAATCCTACAGCCTGACCGACCTTCCCCAACAATCCTACAGCCTGACCGACCTTCCCCAAACAATCCTACACAACCCACTTCCCCAACAATCTAGCCTGACCGACCATCCCCAGCCCCTCCTTGAACAACAATCCTACAGCCTGAACCGACCTTCCCCAGCCCCTCCTTGAACAACAATCCTACAGCCTACCGACCTTCCCAGCCCCTCCTTGAACAACAATCCTACAGCCTGACCGACCTTTTCCCAGCCCCTCCTTGAACAACAATCCTACAGCCTGACCGACCTTTTCCCAGCCCCTCCTTGAACAACAATCCTACAGCCTGACCGACCTTTCCCAGCCCCTCCTTGAACAACAATCCTACAGCCTGACCGACCTTTCCCAGCCCCTCCTTGAACAACAATCCTACAGTCTGACCGACCTTCCCCAGCCCCTCCTTGAACAACAATCCTACAGCTGCTGACCGACTTTCCCCAGCCCCTCCTTGAACAACAATCCTACAGCCTGACCGACCTTCCCCAGCCCCTCCTTGAACAACAATCCTACAGCCTGACCGACCTTCCCCAGCCCCTCCTTGAACAACAATCCTACAGCCTGACCGACCTTCCCCAGCCCCTCCTTGAACAACAATCCTACAGCCTCACCGACCTTCCCAGCCCCTTTGAACAACAATCCTAAGCCTGACCGACCTTCCCCAACAATCCTACAGCCTGACCGACTTCCCCAACAATCCTACAGCCTGACCGACCTTCCCCACCCCACCTTTAACAACAATCCTACAGCCTGACCGACTCCACCTTCCCGAACAACAATCCTACAGCCTGACCGACCTTCCCCATCCTACAGCCCCTCCTTCACAACAATCCTACAGCCTGACCGACCTTCCCCAACAATCCTAAGCCCGACCGAACTTCCCCTAACAATCCTAAGCCTGCGACCTTCCCCAGCCCCCCTTGAACAACAATCCTACAGCCTGACCGACCTTCCCAGCCCCTCCTTGAACAATCCTACAGCCTACGACTTCCAGCCCCTCTTGAACAACAATCCTACAGCCTGACCGACCTTCCCAGCCCCTCCTTGAACAACAATCCTACAGCCTGACCGACCTTTCCCCAGCCCCTCCTTGAACAACAATCCTACAGCCTGACCGACCTTCCCAGCCCCTCCTTGAACAACAATCCTAAGCCTGACCGACCTTTCCCAGCCCCTCCTTGAACAACAATCCTACAGCCTGACCGACCTTTCCCCAGCCCCTCCTTGAACAACAATCCTACAGCCTGACCGACCTTTCCCCAGCCCCTCCTTGAACAACAATCCTACAGCCTGACCGACCTTTCCCAGCCCCTCCTTGAACAACAATCCTACAGCCTGACCGACCTTCCCAGCCCCTCCTTGAACAACAATCCTACAGCCTGACCGACCTTTCCCAGCCCTCCTTGAACAACAATCCTACAGCCTGACCGACCTTCCCCAGCCCTCCTTGAACAACAATCCTACAGCCTGACCGACCTTCCCCAGCCCTCCTTGAACAACAATCCTACAGCCTGACCGACCTTTCCCAGCCCCTCCTTGAACAACAATCCTACAGCCTGACCGACCTTTCCCAGCCCCTCCTTGAACAACAATCCTACAGCCTGACCGACCTTTCCCCAGCCCCTCCTCTGAACAACAATCCTACAGCCTGACCGACCTTTCCCAGCCCCTCCTTGAACAACAATCCTACAGCCTGACCGACCTTCCCCAGCCCCTCCCTTGAACAACAATCCTACAGCCTACCGACCTTTCCCCAGCCCCTCCTTGAACAACAATCCTACAGCCTGACCGACCTTCCCCAGCCCCTCCTTGAACAACAATCCTACAGCCTGACCGACCTTTTCCCCAGCCCCTCCTTGAACAACAATCCTACAGCCTGACCGACCTTTCCCAGCCCCTCCTTGAACAACAATCCTACAGCCTGACCGACCTTCCCCAGCCCTCCTTGAACAACAATCCTACAGCCTGACCGACCTTCCCCAGCCCTCCTTGAACAACAATCTACAGCCTGACGACTCCCAGCCTCCTGACACAATCCTAGCCTGACCGACTTCCCCACCTTGACACATCACAGCTACGACCTTCCACCCGAAACAATCCTACAGCCTGACCGACCTTTCCCCAGCCCCTCCTTGAACAACAATCCTACAGCCTGACCGACCTTCCCCAGCCCCTCCTTGAACAACAATCCTACAGCCTGACCGACCTTCCCCAGCCCTCCTTGAACAACAATCCTACAGCCTGACGACCTTCCCCAGCCCCTCCTTGAACAACAATCCTACAGCCTGACCGACTTTCCCCAGCCCCTCCTTGAACAAAACCACACCCAGACTCCTTAAAAAGCCTGCACCGACCTTCCCCAGCCCCTCCTTGAACAACAATCCTACAGCCACCGACCTCCCAGCCCTCCTGAACAACAATCCACAGCCTACGACCTTCCCCAGCCCCTCCTTGAACAACAATCCTACAGCCTGACCGACCTTCCCAGCCCCTCCTTGAACAACAATCCTACAGCCTGACCGACCTTTCCCCAGCCCCTCCTTGAACAACAATCCTACAGCCTGACCGACCTTCCCCAGCCCCTCCTTGAACAACAATCCTACAGCCTGACCGACTTTCCCCAGCCCCTCCTTGAACAACAATCCTACAGCCTGACCGACCTTCCCCAGCCCCTCCTTGAACAACAATCCTACAGCCTGACCGACCTTCCCCAGCCCCTCCTTGAACAACAATCCTACAGCCTGACCGACCTTCCCCAGCCCTCCTTGAACAACAATCCTACAGCCTGACCGACCTTCCCCAGCCCCTCCTTGAACAACAATCCTACAGCCTGACCGACCTTCCCCAGCCCTCCTTGAACAACAATCCTACAGCCTGACCGACCTTTCCCCAGCCCCTCCTTGAACAACAATCCTACAGCCTGACCGACCTTCCCCAGCCCCTCCTTGAACAACAATCCTACAGCCTACCGACCTTTCCCAGCCCCTCCTTGAACAACAATCCTACAGCCTGACGACTTTCCCCAGCCCCTCCTTGAACAACAATCCTACAGCCTGACCGACCTTTCCCAGCCCCTCCTTGAACAACAATCCTACAGCCTCCCGACCTTTTCCCAGCCCCTCCTTGAACAACAATCCTACAGCCTGACCGACCTTTCCCCAGCCCCTCCTTGAACAACAATCCTACAGCCTACCGACCTTTCCCCAGCCCCTCCTTGAACAACAATCCTACAGCCTGACCGACCTTCCCCAGCCCTCCTTGAACAACAATCCTACAGCCTGACCGACCTTTCCCCAGCCCCTCCTTGAACAACAATCCTACAGCTGACGACTTCCCAGCCTCCTGAACAACAATCCTACAGCCTGACCGACTTCCCCAGCCCTCCTTGAACAACAATCCTACAGCCTGACCGACTTCCCAGCCCCTCCTTGAAAACAATCCTACAGCCTACGACCTTCCCAGCCCTCCTTGAACAACAATCCTACAGCCTGACCGACCTTTCCCAGCCTCCTTGAACAACAATCCTACAGCCTGACCGACTCTTCCCCAGCCCTCCTTGAACAACAATCCTACAGCCTACGACTTCCCCAGCCCTCTTGAACACAATCCTACAGCCTACCGACTTCCCAGCCCTCCTTGAACAACAATCCTACAGCCTGACGACTCCCAGCCCTCCTGAACAACAATCCTACAGCCTGACCGACTCCCAGCCTCCTAAACAACCTCAGTGACACTTCGCCCTCCTTGAACAACAATCCTACAGACCTTGACCGGAACTCCTCCCTCAGTCCACCTTCTTGAACAACAATCCTACAGGTTCAGTGACCGAAACCTTCCCCAGCCCTCCTTGAACAACAATCCTACAGCCTGACCGACCTTTCCCAGCCCCTCCTTTGAACAACAATTCTACCATGACCTTACTAACAAACAGAGTTACCTGTTCCCTCAACTACAGTGACCCCTCCTTGAACAACAATCCTACAGCCTACTGACTTTCCCCAGCCCCTCCTTGATCTACAAATACTTGAAAATCCTACAGCCTGACCTGATCCGATCTGTACCTTCCTTCCCAGCCCTCCTTGACAACACAGCAATCCTACTTGCAAATCTGCTGACGATCCCAGGACACTTTCCCCAGCCCCTCCTCTGAACAACAATCCTACCTGACATCAGCCCTCAACACGACACCTTCCCCCCCCAGCCCCTCCCTAGATCTCTTGTCTGTCTTTCTTTAACACAATCTTGGACACCAACAATCCTACAGCCTGACCGACCTTTCCCCAGCCCCTCCTCGAACAACAATCCTACAGCCTCACCGACCTTTCCCCAGCCCCCCCATCCTCAGCTCGTCTCTGTCTGTCTTTCTTTAACACGCTTGAACACAACCAACCTACAGCCCCTGAACACAACTACAGCTTTTCCCCAGCCCTCCTCGTCTCTGTCTGTCTGTCTTTCTTCTTCCCACGCTTTGCTGTCTCTGTCTTTCCATTCATCTTCATTCATTCATTCATTTCTTTTCTTTCTTTCTTCTTTTTTCCTTTGTTTTCTTTTCTTTTTTTCTTTCTTTCTTTTTTTTGTCATTTTTCTTTCTTTCTTTTTCTTCTTTTTTTTCTATTCGTTCTTTTCTTCTTTTTTCCATTTTCCCCCTTGAGAATTTCTGTTCAAGATATACAATGAACAGGACTCAGTGTCATAATCAGGTTCACCTAAAGCTAGACACCCACAGTCAGATAACATCTGCCAGGACAATGTTGTCTGGGTCCTTTGGATGGTTGGTTTTTGCAAGATGGCACAAACACAGCAGAACTGATTTAACTGTGGTGGAGATCTGCGCTCTCCCTCCGTTATTATTTAGAATAATAGTTCTTTTTTTGTCAGGTTCAGTGGACGATAGAATGGAGGTCAACGCATCTAGTAGCGTGTTATGAATGGCGACGACGGTTTTGTTAGCTTGTTGTTGTTGCTGTTGTCCATTCCATCAACCTTTGATTTAAAACAGAGGTTTACCATGTGTGATTTAAAACAGAGGTTTACCATGTGTCATTTCAATAAAATGATGATACCCTCGTAACTATGAGATGAATGATCATATTCGGTCATTTTCATTATGTTTGCTATTAAATTAAAACAGTAACTGTCTCTTTTTGTTTCTATCTTAATATGTACATTTTGGTAATAAATTATGTGATCGTCCATGAACATGCTGGGTATCGAGATAAACTTTTACTTGTAACCAAATTCAATGGTTCATGAAGTTACTCATCACACACATCTTTTGGTTCAAGAGATGGTTTGATGTGATATATGATGCACTGGTTTTGTGAAATAAAAAAACAACAAATACGCATACTATATTGTGTTTGTGCATTTTATTTCATTCATTTTTCCTGGAAGTGCATATTGAGAATGGTGACTAATATGAGACATCAGAACAGTTGCACACTTGTCACAGATCTGCAATATTCAACATTCCTTCGGCAATGATTTACTAACAGGAGACAGCAGAACAGTTGCACACTTCTCACATTGCAATATTCAACATTCCTTCGGCAATGATTTACTAACAGGAGACATCAGAACAGTTGCACACTTGTCACAGATCTGCAATATTCAACATTCCGTCGGCAATGATTTACTAACAGGAGACAGCAGAACAGTTGCACACTTCTCACAGATCTGCAATAGTTCAACATTCCTTCGACAATGATTTACTAACATGAGACAGCAGAACAGTTGCACACTTCTCACAGATCTGCAATATCAACATTCCGTCGGCAATGATTTACAACAGAGGACAGCAAGAACATTGCACACTTCTCACAGATCTGCAATATCAACATTCCGCGGCATTGATTGTAGACGAGGAGACAGCAGAACGTTGCACACTTCTCACAGATCTGCAATATTCAACATTCCTTCGGCAAAGATTTTGCACAGAATGGAAGTGAAGAAAATAGGATTTTCAATGTATACTAAGGAAACGGGTTGGTGTGGGGGGGAGGGGGGGAGGGGGGGGGGAGGAGAATGGGATGGTGGAGGAAAGGGGGGTGTGGTGGAAAAATTCGTTTTAGGATTTTTTTTTCAAGTTGAAGGGCTCACAGTTTGATGCACGACATGAAAAACAAACAAACAAGTAAACAAGAAATGATAATAAATTGTTGGCTCAAATGTCTTTAATCTCCAGACAGAGAGTGGAACAATTCAGACTTGCGTCTACAGGGAAAGAGGTATGAGAGGAAATTCCCCCCCCCCCCCCCCCCCCCCCCCCCCCCCCCCCGTGAAATGATTGCATTAGTTTTATTGTACTCCCAGCTCTTATAGAACAGGGAGTACTTTACAATGGAACGAAGAAATGCTGTGTGTGTGTGTGTGTGTGTGTGTGTGTGTGTGTGTGTGTGTGTGTGTGTGTGTGTGTGTGTGTGTGTGTGTGTGTGTCCGTCCGTCTATGGTCGAAATGTGTTCCACTCGCTCCAGACAAAACTACTGGGCCGATCTTTCTGAAAATT
>CM065743.1:50416754-50419254 GCA_033310375.1 Conus canariensis | reverse complement strand
CCGTGTTCAAAATCTACATGATAATTATGGTCATCTTCCTAATCAGTCATCACCCTCGTTTCCGTGTCCAGGTCGCTGTCAGTCTCCGAGACCTTTGGAAAATTTCCAGTTACTTTCCCTTTTTTTAGGGAGGCGGGGATTTTTTTTTTTTTTTTTTTTGTGAAGAAGGCGTTTTCGTTGTGTTTTTGAATATCATCCCTGCCCCACGTACCCACCATGGAGGTGAACGAAGAGGCCAGGGCCAAGAAGTCAAGTCATTGTCTTGACCCATTGCAGGTTTCGGGAGGGATAGACGACAAACACACTACTACGTTGACAGCCTTGGTCCTGGCTCTTGAAATGGTCTCCAAATCAAAAAGATAAAGATTTCCTCGTTTTGTCAGAATCTCTTTCTGCTTTGGAGGCCATTGCCAGCCGTAACCTCAAGTACTTTCAGCTGCTAAAATGATTCAAACTGTACACCTCTCTGAAACCTGATGGATACAACATAGTCTTTGCTTGGGTTCCCAGACATGTGAACATTCGGGGCAGCGAGGTGGTTGATCAACTTACCAAGAGTGCCACAAAGAATGAGTGGAGCAGATCGTCTGTCTCTCACACTGATCCGAAACCCAAAGTTCAGGCTTACGTCAGAGACCTCTGGCGAGAGGAATGGAACTCGCAGACGGATAACAAATCATACAAAATCCGTCCAAACCTGAAAGAGTTTTTACCCATGTTCCAGGAGCAGCCGAAAAGAAGCAACCTTGTGCCGTTTGCATACAGGCCACTCCTTTTGAACCCATTCTTATCTTTTAAAAGGTGAAAAAGCTCTGTGGTGCATTTCATGTCATGTACCACTCACTGGGAAACATGATCTTTTAGAATGTTGGGAGTTGCACGATGTGAGACACGAACACTTTACAGCAGACTCCATGAAGACCTTCTTCAGCGGAGTCCCATCTGGTGTGTTTTGAATTTCTGAAAGAGATCAACAGTTTTCATCTGATCTGAGATTTTTTTTTTTTTTTACGGAAGACAGATTTCTAACGAAATTTCTGGTGTGTTTTTAGGTGTATTTTGATGTGCTGTGTGAATTTAAAAAAAAAGACGAGAATTGATTTCAAAGTGGTGACAGCCCTGATATAGCCCTTTGCGGTCAGCTGGGCTGTAAGCAACATTATGATAATAATAATGATAATCATCATCATCATTATTATTATTACTATTATTATCATTATCATCATCATCATCATCATCATCATCATCATCATCATCATCATCATCATCATCATCATCTTAGTGAAATCCAGCTGAAACTAGAGTCTTAAGCTGAATGGCTTTCCGAGGCGTATTTTCACGGCCATATTGTTTCCATGATACCTCCCCCTACCTCTCCCGACTCCCCCTTCCCCCTTCCCTTTCCCTCTCTACTTTTTTATTTTTCTAATTTCATTTGATCTATTTATCCCCTCCCCCTCTGTACTTGTTGCTGTGAGTTGATGGAGAGGTATTCAGTGTGACATGTACTATCGCTGAAGACAAAAGAGGTAGCTATCTCACTTCAAGGGAGACAATCACTTAATCTGACTTGCCCATGAAGCGCTCAGTGTCGTCTGAAGGGGTCACACAGTACACGATGTCGTGCATATAATGCGTGTTGTTGTAAGAGGCGCTGCTGATGATCATATCACGCTGTCAGAACCATTCTGCCGATTGTGTAGAATATTTTCTGACAGGTTCTCTCATGGGGACTTGACGACTCTCGTCTTTCTTCCACAATGCATTTTCTATCGGTCTGTTTGCATGTATGTACATAGATGAGTGTATTTTTGTATCTATATCTATTACGGAAACACACGCATAGACACAGGCTGAGACACAGACAGATACAGACACACACAGACACAGACACACAGACACACAGACAGACAGACACACACACACACGCGCGCGCGCGCGCGCGCACGTGTGTGTGTGTGCGAGCGCCTACACACACACACACACACACACACACACACACACACACACACACACACACATATATATATATATATATATATACATATATGTACACACACACACACACACACACACACACACACACACACACACACACACACACACACACACACACATATATATATA
The DNA here is from genome assembly GCA_033310375.1 of Conus canariensis. Taxonomy (NCBI): domain Eukaryota; kingdom Metazoa; phylum Mollusca; class Gastropoda; order Neogastropoda; family Conidae; genus Conus; species Conus canariensis. The sequence goes on along the minus strand of CM065743.1, from coordinate 50,417,127 downwards.
TATATATATATATATATATATACTCCAAGAGATCCAAGTAAAGGTTGTTCTGCACATTTCTTAGCCGCTGACAATGCTTGGGTTATTGAACAACAGAGCTGACCACTCAGACTGTTCCATGCCTTTTGATCTCCCTTGCATCCTTAAATGGATCCTCAAGCATAGGCTCAAAGATTGTCCTATATATTTCATACTGTGTGCATAATGTTTCTAGTTTTCAGCAACTTTTTTCCTCTCCACACTTTCGTTTTGTTTTATTTACTGCCTTTCGCTGGCTGCTTTGGGGGTGCTGTTGGATTCTTTTTTGAACCCTTGGTGGTGAGAACACCACAGTATTATGGACTGTGGTGTGTCTCTATTTGACGCCAAAAGC
>CM065743.1:50391754-50404254 GCA_033310375.1 Conus canariensis | reverse complement strand
ATGGACTTGCCAATACCGGTGACCCTGACGGAACCAAACCAAGGCCACAGACGTGGAGAGGACATCGAAACTGAGGTCACCATGAGAGCAGAGCATGAAGGACCACAGAATTTGAGACTTTTTTTTTTTTTTAAATTGCTGATGGATGAGAAAGAGGATGATGAAGGTGATGCTATGGATTTCCATTCTGGTCTGAGACTACATGACAGGGCTGCACTCCACGCTCACTTTCATGATGTATCCCGGCGACATTTTATTATCAGCTAGATAAGAAATTAGTACAGATATTTTGCAGTGATGTGACCACGATACTTCTGGGACAAAACGTGGAAGAGGGACAAAGGAAACTGGAATCATTCAGACCATGACAAAGCTAAAAACACCAGTACTTTCTGGGGAAGTTGACACACTAACCAAGCTTGTGTTGATTGACGCTGCAAACAGAGGGCAAAGGTCAAATCTGAACAGTCACATAGAAACATTTTTACATCTGCCAGTAACGTTTCTTAAATAAACATCTCCACTCTTTTGATACAGCTGCTGTGGGTGGAATAGGCCGATTCCACGGACGATGCGAATAAGAAAGGTCAGTAGTCTACGGGGCTTGACATTTATCAAGTTACTGCCGACAACAATATGCAGGCAAATTGGTGAAATGCTACCGTTTCAACCTGAAAGGAGAAACTGAGTAGACAATGAACAAAAAAGTTTTTTTTTGTTTGTTTTTTGTTTTTTTTGTTTTTACTGACAGCCGGTTTTGGATCACTTGGATCGGCCATGGAGTGGCACGTGACATGTGATCTCATGTGTTATGTGAAATGTCATGTTGCTTGTGACTTTCGGTGGGATACTGAGGGGTCTCTCAATATAAGTAGTTCTCCTGCTATGTGATGTCGTGTGTTATGTGAAATGTCATGTTGCATGTGACTTCGGTGGGATACTGAGGGATCTCTCAATATAAGTAGTTCTCCTGCTATTGGGAAGTTCTGTGCAAGTCAGTTCTTCTATTCTGTCTCTCTCTTTGTGTCTTTTTTTTTTTTTTTTCTTGTTTTTGGCTACTGTCTTTCTGCATCCATTCTCCTGTCGTTGTTCTGGAAACGGTTCTGTACTTTTTAAACCAAAATCTTATAAAAAATTCTTTAAAAGAACTCCGCCTAAGATCATGGACGAACGAATCAGACGACAAAACACGACGCGTTTAGACCTCTTAGGTCTCCTTCAGGCAAGATAAACACCACTCAGGACAACGAAAATGAAGAACAAGCAATCACTGATCTTGGTCAGATTCGGAGCAAGATGAACGTTGAACGAAAACGAGGCCGTCGGGAAGGAGACAATGCGAGTTAAAATAGTAATGATGATAATGATAATACTGATAGTAATAATGATAATGATGATGATAAACATATTCAAAAAATAACAGAGAGGTTTACTACCACTTTTAGTGATAATATGACAATAGCAGTTAAAGCATGGTTGCCGTGGCAACACTGTTAGTGGCGATGATGATGGTGATGATCGTGGTAATGATGGTAATATCAATAATAACACTGGCATTGATGATAATGATAATAACACTAACAACGATAGTAACGGTAATGGTAATAATAGCATTAATGGTACAAAAATATTATTAAAAAAAGTTAACAATAATAATAATGATAATAATAGTACTGATACTAATGCCAATAATAATAAGGAAGAAAAAGAAGGGGGAGGGGGAGGACAGGAAGAATAAAGAGGAGAAGGAGGGTACAAATTATAGGAAGGATGGAATCTAATAGATATATCAATAGTTATAATAGGTATGTTAATAGTTTAATGATTATCATGATTGCCATACATACACCCTGTGGTGTTTTCCTAAAGTTATTACAGACAAAATAGATCAGGTATCACGCAATGAATTTCATACTGATATCTTCACAGTTCACGTAAGAATTGTTTTTGTTGTTGTGTTTCGTTGTCGTGTTGACGGCTCTCAAATGGTTCTGTGTGGTCCACTGCATTATACCGGCAAATGTCGTCGTAAAAGGCATCGCGCGTCATGGTATATGACGTCGTGTGTTCTTATGTGTGGTATCGTGTGATGTTCTGCCTGATGTGGTATGTGTGGTGTGGTGTTGTAATGTGTGACGTAGCGCGTTGCTAGGCCTATGTGTGATGCAATGTTGTGTTCTCATATGTAATACTGTGTGTTGCTGTATGTGATGTTGCGTGATGCTTTGTTGATGCTTGTGGAGATCGCTGAATAGTTGTGTGTTGTTCAGTGTAATGTCGTATGTTAGTGACTATGTGTGATTGTGTTCTCTCTCTCTCTCCTCTCTCTCTCTCTCTCTCCCGGTGCGGACGTGTTTTTCCCGAGCTCTGCGTTCTGCTTATTTGCTGAGTCGTGTTTTATATGTAATTCAGTTTTCCTGCCGTGTAGAAGTGACCAAACAGTGCCTGGTGCTTCGTGCATTGTTTCTGTGAACAGAAGCGGATTGTTCTTAATTGAATACGTGTGTTTTAAGGGAAATTATCAGTGTGAAATTGCTTTCCCTCAAGATTTCTTCAACCAGTTTGTGGTGTTGTGCTGCGGACGCGCGGCGAGACGCCTTGATTGCTTCCAGCTGTTGAAGCAGTGATCCTCCAGGCGCCCCACATGGCCTCATCTGTCGTCACCCCGTAAGCCGATCCCCCTTGCCGAGGAAACAACCCCGGCCTGAAGTTTATACAAGGGACGACTGTTCGTGTCTATGGCCAGTGTGTGTACAAGTGGGCAGTAAAAACCGGCTAATTAATTTGTGGTGGAGATCGGATGGACCTCGTCAACCCGTGTTCCTTTGTTCCGGTTTTCCCCACTCCATCCTGTCTGTGTTGTGCTTAAAACTACTTCTTCACAAGTTACAACTACAGTACAGCACGTCTTCCACGGCCAGGATGGCCGTCACAGTCTACATGTAACCCCCCCCCCCTCCAACATGGTCAAGTCATCCACAGTAATTGACGATGCAGTCTGCTGTTAGTAATGTACAGTCAGACAAGCCCGAACTAAAAGCCACGCTTGACACGAAACAGAAAACTTTCAGGTGTTCCCAACTCAAAACTCTCACTCGTTGGCGTGATGCTTTAGCTCTTCGCTACCTGAATGACCCTGTCCCTGACTCTCCGTTCAACATTATATGGGAAGACAGGGATGAGGGCAATAAAGTTATTGAAGTACCGCTGTGCTGTGAGGAGGTTTCAAAATACAATTTAGCTAAGACATTTGTTCAGATCTACAAGCATGACACTGAAAAATGCCTTACAATAACACTCTATTTCCTAAAAAAAATAACAAGAAAAAAGGGTGCTGGTTCATGCTTAGTCCAGGGTTTTAAGTGTGAGGCATGGGCAAAGACTGAGTTTCAAATATTGTGTGCCATTGTGGGCAAACTCCAAGACTCTGGCATGGATGCCAGCCATGTGTGGGATGAGCACAGGGCGCTGGGCTACATCACCGAGGACGATGCCAACAGTGAACAGCAGGACAATGCAGGAACTCAGTGTGAAGGCCCCATTATCACTGAACTCCTTGCGGATACAGCCAGCCACCACGTCATCTTTCCTGTCACCACGGAGTCCGCATCATTGTGTGATTCACAGTCCTGTGAGGTCAACACTGATGTCACAGAGACTGCCAGTGACACTGACCCCACTACCCCAGAGATAACTACCAGTGACACTGACCCCACTACCCCTGAGATTACAACTACCAGTGACACCGACCCCACTACCCCAGAGATAACAACTACTAATGACATTGACCCCACTACCCCAGAGATAACAGCTGCCAGTGACACTGACCCCACTACCCAAGAGATAACAACCACCAGTGACACTGACCCCACTACCCCAGAGATAACAACCACCAGTGACACTGACCCCACTATCCCAGAGACAACAGCTGCCAGTGACACTGACCCCACTACCTCAGAGATAACAACCACCAATGACACTGACCCCACTACCCCAGAGATAAGAACAACTCCTAGTGACACTGACCCCACTACCCCAGAGATAAGCACAGTTACCAGTGACACTGATCTCACTACCCCAGAAATAAGAACAATTACCAGTGACACTGACCACACTACCTCAGAGATCAGAACAACTGCTGGTCAGACTGACACAACCACCACAGAGGGGACCACTTCTACTGACAACACAGACCCCACCACCACCAATGCCAGTACAAGCACAGAAGCTAAGAATTGCATCCAGTGCTCTCTTTCTTTCACTGCATCTGTCTGTATATCTTGCATCAAAAGCCTTGATGCAGATATTAAAACTCAGATTGACAACAAACTGAGGATTTTAAAACAGACGATGCAGGAGAAAATTGACAGTCTGCAAGATGAGTGCAACACACTACGCAATCAGCTGAAAGAACAAACGAAGCTGATTGACAGTGTGTCGGACCGTCAAAAGCACCTCTTGAAATCAGCACGTGACTGTCAGCACCATACCACGTCCACTGTAAAGTCATCAAAAAAGTCAACGCAGCCAGAACTAAAACAACAGGAACAATCTAGCGACGTGTGTACTAAGCATAGTGGTGTTACGGCTGACAAAGAACAGACTCACGCTGTGACCGACTCGGTCACTGTCACCAACAACAAACCACCCTTTGACAGACAGCAGACTGACTCCACCCCTGTCATAGGTAATACCACAGCAGTCTCTGACCGACAGCTCAATCAAACTACCCCAAAATTCAGGATCCGTCTTCCCCCGAAAGGCAAACTTGTCAACTTCATTGTGGGGGATTCTAACCTTCAGTATATTGACCGACAGAGACTGGACAGGACGGGGCTCACCCATGTACGCACAATGCCTGGGGCGAAGGTGACTGACGCCACTGCTGCCCTCAGAGATTGTGCAGTACGAGAGGATGTGCAGCGGGTGGCATTGCATGTGGGGGGAAACGACCTTCACAGACACTACTCTGTAGACACGCTACAGCAGGACTTTGGTCAGCTTCTGGGCCAGGTGAAAAGAGTTTTTCCTGCTGCCAAAATTGCTGTCTCTGCCCTACTTCCTAGAAAACCTGTTCCTTTGAAATTCATTAATTTGATGAATAGGGAACTGCATGTCCTATGTGCAGAAACAAGTTGTTTGAAACAAATTTCGTTGATCAAAATCTTAGGATCGTTCAAAGCTATTTCGCATCGGATGGTATTCACCTGTCTGCCAGTGGCTTGTCGCTCTGGTTACGGCAAATCATTCAGTTTCTGGCACTCCGTGTGAACCGGCCTCCACGGAATACGGGTAATGGGGCACACCCAGAGCTATGTCAGGAACAGCCCATTGCAACAAACCGTAACAGATCACAGTCTTCAAAATTAAAAGAAAACCAAGTCAAGCAGCCTGTCCCTACTGAGTTCCGTCGGAGTGTGCAGCCCATGTTCCCCCAGTCAGTAGGAAATCGTCCTGATTCCTATCCTACAAATTTACCCCCAGAGACAGTCCAACGTAGTTCAAACAATCACTTGGACAGTGCTCCTGAAATTGTCCACCAGAAATCCAGTTGTTCTTCTAATGAAACCTTTTCCCACCATGCAATGCCACCCATGCCGTATTTAACAGACCCCCCATTACACCAATGCCGATGTTTCCCCCCATGTGGCCTTTCTCCCCCTTCCCTCCTCTGCCTTTCATCCTTGGACACAATGCACCCTTATCTTCCCTCTCCCCCTGCTTAACAGAAATTCCGGTATCTGGAATTCAGATAACAGCTTGCTGTCTCGCCTTCCAAGTGCAGGCCCGAGCCCTTGCCTACCCTTCCCCCCGCCCAAATTTACCCATCCCCTGCCTCTCAGCTCCCCCCCCCCCTCCTCACCCCCAGCCGTGTCTTCTTTCCCTCCTGCTTGCTCCGTCTCACCTTCACCTTCCCACCACGCACTGACTCCTCCTCCCTACCCCCCTCCCCCAACCCTGTGAGTCTTGTCCCCCCCCCCCCCCCCCCGGTATTGCTTAGTTACTGTGGATGACTGTACTATTGTGACCCGGACAGCTTGAAAGCGACATTTGTCTTGGTTGGTCATACTTTCCTGAATATTGTTATCATACACATACTTGAATTGTCCTTTGGACTGAACTTCATTGCCCTGCTTTTTGGTTTTTTGTGTTCTTGGATATTTTATGATTGCTGATTTTATATTTTAATTGTTATTGTAACAGTATATCTATTTTGTTTTATTGCTCAGGACTTTGCTCTAGAATTAATACAATGGACCATTGTAATGTAATTAATACTGATACTGGATTACGCATTGGTCACCTAAATGTTTATCATCTGCCAAATAAGATTCATGATGTCTGTTTTCTTCTAAACGAATCCCCTTCTATTCATCTGCTTGGTCTTAGTGAAACTCGCCTTGACTCCCGTTTCACTGATACAGCTTTATCCATAACTAACTATAACTTTGTCAGACGCGATGCACATCACTCTGGTGAAACAGGACTTGGAATATATTCATCAAAGCATCGCTCACTGTACAAAAAGGCGGCGTGACCTTGAGCCTGATAATGTTGAATGCATGTGGCTGCAGGTCAAACCCTCCAACTCAGCCCCTCTTCTAGTTGGATATGTGTACAGGAATCCCGCTGCCACTTTCCTTTGGTATGACAACTTTGTACACATGATGGATGATGTATATAAGAGCTATCCAAATGTCATTCTTCTCGGTGATTTTAACATTGATCTGTTAAAACGGCAGCCTGCCTGGGATGCGACCACCACACTTTTTGGCTTGCATCAGCTTATTCACAGTCCAACTAGAATCGCAAAGACATCTTCTACATTGCTGGATCATATCTACACGAACAACAAAGCCATGGTATCCAATATAACAGTGGGCAACAAAAGCATAAGCGACCACTGTCTCATTTTGTGCACTTGGTCTTGTAAACTTCCAAAGCAACAGAATAAGGGCCACACAACCATTCAATATCGCTGCTTCAAAAATTTCAGTAAGGATGAATTTTTCCTCGACTTAAGCTTAGCTCCTTTCCACAGTGTACTGAATTACACAGACCCAAATGAAGCGTATAATACCTGGTATAATATCTTTCTCTCAATCGTTGATAAACATGCCCCACTTAGGGAAAAAGGGTAAAACACAGAGTACTTCCCAGCTGGCTGACAAAAGACATTATTATAGAAATGGCACTAAGGGATGCACTTAAAACCGCAAAAAAAGTAGATGAATATAAAAAGCAGAGAAACAGAGTATCAGATCTGGTTAGAAAATCAAAATCTGAGCATTTTAGGAAACTGATAAACGCAAACAGGGATACAGCATCATTATGGCGTGCTGTTAATGAAATAACTGACAAGTCGAGAAAGAAATCAGATAATACTGCGACTATGTGGTCTACTAACACTTTCAACAATCATTTCCTTCAGGTAACTGAATCAGTACAAACGGCTGCCAGTGTCACATTCTTTAATCGATATGAGACTCCAGCTGTTCTCCAATCGTTTTGTCAAGAACGATTAAATACTAGAGATTCATTTAGCATCCCCTTGCTTGCTATTAATGAAGTTGGTTCCTTAATTTCAAAACTTAAAAATAAAAAAGCAATGGGTCCAGATAACTTAAATGCTTCTATACTCAAGCTTGCTCTACCTTACATTGTTGATACCCTTACGTATGTTTATAATTTGTGTATTGATCAGAATGTCTTCCCATGTGGTCTAAAGGCAGCAAAAGTCATTCCCATACCCAAATCAAGAGATCTCACTGATTTAAACAATTTTAGACCAATATCTCTTTTATCCGTTGTATCGAAACCTCTTGAGATGCATGTTCACAAACACCTAACTAAACATATGGAACATCACAAACTGTTCCACCCATTTCAGTCAGGCTTTCGTCGAAATCACTCATGCCACACGGCCTTAACACGCCTCTGTGATACATGGCTATCAGCCATCAACGAAAGAAAACTCACTGGAACTGTTTTCCTCGATTTTAAGAAAGCGTTTGATCTTGTAGACCACAACATATTATTAAAAAAAATGACTGCATATGTTCAAAATCCGGCAGCAGTCACCTTCTTTCAGTCATATCTTGAAAACAGGACCCAGCGTGTTTACTTAAACGGTACTTATTCCTCCGAAGGAATAGTGAGCTGTGGCATTCCACAAGGCTCTGTCCTTGGACCTCTTCTCTTCTGTATTTTTATAAATGACCTACCGATGCACATATCTCACAATGATGTCATCTGTGATCTGTTCGCTGACGATAGTTCTCTTCACTGTAGTGATACAAACATCATGTGTGTACAAATATCGTTACAACAAAGTATAACTGATGTCTTAGAATGGTGCAACCAAAACCGAATGGTCCTTAATCCGCACAAAACAAAATGTATGGTCCTAGCATCAAGACAGAAACATCAACGACAGCATCTTATGTTGAGCCTAACAATGAGTGAAACCTTGATCGAGCAGGTTACCGAACACCGTGTCTTAGGGTGATCATTGATGAGAACTTTAAATGGCAATCACATATAAATCATGTTTGCAAACAGTTGGCTCGCAATTTGTTTTTACTCAATAAACTCAGTTATTATGTTGAACCACACATCCGGAAATTATTTTTTGAAGCCCATTGCCTCTCTCACATCAACTATGCGTCCACTGTCTGGAGTGGTGCCGGTGAAAATCACATAAAAAAGATCAACTCTATGCATAGACGGGGAATTAAGCTGATTCTTTCCGACAAGTCTCTATCAACCACGGGCAAATTTGCAAAACTAATGATGTTACCACTGCAGAGCCAACTGACCTATAATAAGGCAGTACTAATGTTTAAAGTCCATGCAAACATGGCGCCAACATATCTTGCTGAGTTTATCCAAATGGCAACAACACGATATGATTCAAATAATTACATTTTACCACGTGTCCGCATTGATTTGTTCAAATCTAGTTTTGCATTTTTTGGTCCATCTGTGTGGAACTCTCTTCCTCCGTCTGCCAAAACATGTCAATCACTGCCGTCCTTCAAATCAGCAATACTTAAACATTTACTTGAACAATAAATCTAACCTTTTGGTCATAGTCTCAACGCCATACTTTTATGCTTGCCTCTATATTAGCAAATGAAAATGTGTGTGTGTATGTGTGTGTGTGTGTGTGTGTGTGTGTGTGAGGGGGGGTGGGGGGGTGGGGGGGTGGATGTGGGTGTGCGCGTGCGTGCGTGTATGTGTGGGCGTGTGCATGCATGTGAGCGCGCGTGCGTACGTGTCTGATTGTGTTGTGTAATTTTGTAATTTTTTTTTTAAATTCTATAATTATTATTCTTATTACTATTGTTATTGTTAATATTATAATGTTGCTATATTCTTTATTGTTTCTGTCATTATTAATATGTGCAGTCTGTTTAGTTGAATGTTGTAGAATAGCAAGGACAGATTGGAAGAATAGGCACTGCCTAAAATCTCTATCCTTGAGTAATAAAGTTTTTGAGTCTTGAGTCTTGAGTCTCTCGTCTCTCTCTCTCTCTCTCTCTCTCTCTCTCTCTCTCTCTCTCTTTGTCTCTCTCTCTCTCTCTATCTCTCTCTCTCTTTGTCTCTCTCTCTCTCCCTTTGTCTCTCTCTCTCTCACTCTCTCTCTCACTCTCTCTCTCACTCTCTCTCTCTCTCACTCTCTCTCTCTCTCTCTCTCTCTCTTTGTCTCTCTCTCTCTCCCTTTGTCTCTCTCTCTCTCACTCTCTCTCTCACTCTCTCTCTCACTCTCTCTCTCTCTCTCACTCTCTCTCTCTCTCTCTCTCTCTCTCTCGCTCTCTCTCTCTCTCTCACTCTGCAAAAGAAAGAGAGGCACTGTAGTGTCAAGTATATTTGACGTCAGTCTGTATGTTTGCCTCTCCCCCCCCCCTCACACACACACACACACACACACACACACACACACACACACACACACACACACAGAGGCTTCACGCTCATATTTGCGCTAAATAACAATTTTTAAAAAAGTACAAAAGGCTCCATAATTCCAGTGAACCATTCACACCATTTATTCTTAAAAGTCTAAAATCTTAATCCTTAATTCAATCTCTCTCTCTCTCTCTCTCTGTTTTACCTTCTTCACTGCTCCCCCCCCCCCCCCCCCCCCGCCGCCTGCAAGAGGATCTCTCCCCTCATTTTTTTTCGTTCTCTTGTTCTTTTCTTTCTAGAACATCTCGATGTACCCAGTTTATAGAACATCTCGATGCACCCAGTTTATAGAACATCTCGATGCACCCAGTTTCTCGGACGGATCCTTAATGAATGGGAAACTGGAGCACGTGCTGTGTTTGGGATTCTATTTCTCAAGACCCCCCCCCCCCCTGCCCACCCACCCCCCACCCCCACTCACATTTCTCTCGGGTTCTGCTTCGATCGGAAGTATTATCATGGATGTAATGACCAGGATTCTTTGTGTACGCAGAGGAAGAAATTCTTTCTTCGTATGTGGAGGAGAAAGGGGAGGGAGAGTGTGAGTGTATGGCAAGTAGGAGGTGGGAAAGGGAAGGGGTGGAAGGCAGGGAAGGGGAAGCGAGGGAGGGAGGGAGGCGGGGGTAGATCTGGGTGGGTGAGGGGAGTGGTGGTGGTGGGGGGGGGGGTGAAAGGTCGAGGGAGGGAGGGTAGAGTCATTAAAAGAACAATGCGATACAATAGTTTATTTACATGAAGGCCCCCCCCCCCTTCCCCCAGTGAAGAAAGACCCACACAGCAAGATAAAGGAAAAGAATCTTTCTCCCACGGCCTCCTCGAATATAGGGAGATACATGTTAAAAAAATATAGGGAGATACATGTAAAAAAAATATAGGGAGATACATGTTAAAAAAATATAGGGAGATACATGTTAAAAAAATATAGGAGATACATGTAAAAAAAATATAGGGAGATACATGTTAAAAAAATATAGGGAGATACATGTTAAAAAAATATAGCGAGATACATGTTAAAAAAATATAGGGAGATACATGTTAAAAAAATATAGGGAGATACATGTTAAAAAAAATATAGGGAGATACATGTATAAAAAAATATAGGGAGATACATGTTAAAAAAAATATAGGGAGATACATGTTAAAAAAATATAGGGAGATACATGTTAAAAAAAAATATTTGGAATACATGTTTAGAAAAAATATAGGAATACATTTAAAAAAATATACGGGGATACTGTTAAAAAATATCAGGGAGATACATGTTAAAAATAAAAATTAATAGTTTTGGTAGCATAAGCAGATCATTTAAAATCTGAACAACGGCCGTACTGAGATAGCAGATACTGTACGAATATTTCCTAGTATACAACAGTACGTAGCCCTTTCAGCATAAACAGATATCTGTATGAACAACGTAGCCCTTTCACATAAACAGATATCTGTATGAACAGTACGTAGCCCTTTCAGCATAAACAGGTAACTGTATGAATATTCCTATGGATATAACAGTACTAGCTTTCACATAAACACAGTAAATGTATCTCATGATCTTAGATTTTAATTGCTGTATCATGTTCTCTGTGTCTACAATGATTTTCTGCTATGATTTCTTCCTATCCCAACTTGAAGCTTGTTAGTAGACTTGCAGTGTTTAGCTACATTCACTGTATTTTACTCAATGTATATTATAAACGCTTGTACACGTCTATCTTGCGCCGAATTTGAGTAGATAAGGGATCGCTCGTTCTTCGTTTTCATTGTCCTGAATGTTGTTGATCTTGCCTGAAGAAGACCTAAGAGGTCGAAACGCGTCGTGTTTTGTCTTGTAATTTGTGTGTCCCTGTTAACTGGCGGATTTACTTTACACTCCTTTTAAGGCTTTGTACACGTTAGAACGTTCATTGTTTTAACACATGGTCATGCCATATGTGCCATCTGCAGTCGATAAGACGCTGAACAATATACATCATGTGACAATATCACCAGCCTAATTAACCAAACTGGACCAAAAGCATAGTTGACTAAAAGCACACTCGTATAAATAGCGCTGCATCAGATATCCACGTTTTCTTTCTCCACATCTGCAGTTCAAACAGCGTGCCCTACGCTTAACGAGTTAAACGACACGCATTTATTTGAAGTAAATTCAACTAGCAGTGAATGAACTTGATATCAGAGTTTAAATATGTGTCATATTGAATGGTTTTCCTCAAACTAGATAGTTTGAAATGTATCCTTATTAACGTCCCAACATGTCTTATATAGCGACACATACACTCGCACGCTTGCGCGCGCGCGCACACACACACACACACACACACACACACACACACACACACACACACACACACACACACACACACACACACTCACACATACACATGCGCGCGCGCAAGCACGCTGTCACGCACGCACGCACGCACGCACGCGCGCTCGCACACACGTATGTAGGCTCTCTCTCTGTCTTCCCCCTCTCTCCTTCACACACACACACACACACACACACACACACACACACACACACACAC
>CM065743.1:50374254-50379254 GCA_033310375.1 Conus canariensis | reverse complement strand
TGTGTGTGTGTGTGTGTGTGTGTGTGTGTGTGTGTGTGTGTGTGTGTGTGTGTGTGTGTGTGTGTGTGTGAGTATGTGCGAGTGTGTGTGTGAGTGTGTGTGTGTGTGTGTGTGTGTGTGTGTGTTGTGTGTGTGCGTGCGTGCGTGCGTGCGTGCGTGCGTGCGTGCGTGCGTGCCTGAGTGCGCGCGCTTGCTTTTTTGTTTTGACTTTAGACGTATGAAGAAGGCATCATTGTTGAAAATTCATTTGTCTGTTTTGTACTGTTTTGTACTCTGGTTTGTAAATGTACTTGTTATCTGATGATGGACAAGAGAGAGAGAGAGAGAGAGAGAGAGAGAGAGAGAGAGGAGGAGAGGACAGACAGACAGACAGACAGAGAGACAGAGAGAGAGAGAGAGAGAGAGAGAGAGAGAGAGAGAGAGGCACAGTCAAACAGACTGACAGGAAATAGGAGATTGGCACAGAATTCCCAGAATTCCCAGAAGATGGAAATACAGTTTATACTGAAAGAACTCTCGGAATCTCTTTTTGAGGGGCAAAGGGGGTAGGGGGGAGGGTGTGTGTTCACCAAGACTTCACACACAGAGACACACACACACACACACACACACACACACACACACACACACACACACACACACACACACACAGACACACACACACACACACATGAAATGAATTGTTAAAGAGCGTACCATTCCAAGAGACTTCATCATCTATCACCTATCCCGGAATCTTCAAGACCATCGGGGCAGCCACAGAAGACTTTGCAACCAGCTTCCTCCACTCCTCCCGGTTCTCTGATGCCTATGAATCAAGTAATTAAAGACATATATCAAACAAGTAGTAAAAGACGCACGTTCCCCAGAGATTCAACGCACACGCACATAAAACTGATGGGTAGTATGGTGGTGTAACTGTGGAGAGTACTGCTTGCTGGTGTTGTAGGGGTGGATGGATAGCTTTGGATATTGATGTCAAGTGAGCAGATGGTTGGATCCAAGTTTGGCAACACGATGGGATTCCTGCATAGTACACTCGAAGGCGTAACCTTCAAATTGAAGCCATGTGAACATGTTCGTTCTGTCACGGTCCGTTAGTTTTCCTGGTAATGACAGACATTTTGATTTTGCGTCGAATATGAGAAGATAAATTGTTTCTCGTTCTTCGTTTTTACTGTCCTAAATGCTATTTGTTTTTGCCTGAAGAAGGCCCAAGAGGTCGAAATGCATTGTGTTTTGTCCTGTAGTCTGTTTGTCTGTGTCCTTGGCGGTCACTAACCCCCTCTCTTTCTAAATTTTGCTTCATTTTCCGCCCTCAGTCACTCCTTTTTGAAACATTTTTTTGCTTCTCCAAGATTCAGCAGAGAAACGCGCGGTGGAAGAGGAAACGTTTCTGCTCTATGGACATGGAGCTCCACATGTTTCCATGTCCGTTTCTCTTCACCACTTTCATTCTTGAAAATAAACCTTAAAAAAAAAATCTGTTCATGGCAGTCCTTCGTGGAGTGTGATGTTTGTATGGATCTATCTATCTGTCTGTCTGTCTGTCTGTCTATCTATCTATCTATCTATCTATCTATCTATCTATCTATCTATCTATCTATCTATCTATCTGTGTGTTTGTCTGCCTGTCTGCCTGTCTGTCCGTCTATGTACGTATGTGTGTATGTATGTATGTATGTATGTATGTATGTATGTATGTATGCATATATGTATGTATGTAGGTAGGTAGGTAGGTAGGTAGGTAGGGAGGTAGGTAGGTAGGTAGGTATCTGTCTATCTATCTATCTATGAAATGCTTTCCATTCAAAACTTCTGCCCCCTCACACCCCCCGCCCCCCCCTTTTTTTCTTCTCTTTTTTTTAATCTGCTTTCCTCAAGGTATTCAATGGCAACGAATTCATCTGTTCGTGAGAGTCGTAGTCAGCGTTACCGTTTGTGTCTGGGTTCCTTTATTCCAATATTCACCCTGTCCTCTTCTCACTGCGAGGCTATCGTACGGCCATTTGCAATATATCCAGAACGTCATCAAACTTCACCAGAAAAACTTAAGACGTAACATTGTTTGTTTGTTTGTTTGTTTTCTCTCTTCTTTCGACTTTTTATATCCAGAACATCCAGAAATGTCACCAGTGAAACTCAAGATGCTAGATTATTTATTTGTTTGGTTGGTTTGTTTATGTGTTTGTTTTCTGTCTTCTTTCAACTTTTCTCTTTCCCCTCAATAAAGCTAATGTTGTTGTTGTTGTGTTGTTGTTGTTGTTGTTGTTGTTGTTGTTGTTGATGATGATGATGATGTTGTCGTTGTTGCAGGGCTGACGTATCGTCACTTCCAAGGCATCCACAACATCATGGAGGTGGACTGCTCCGGAGAAGGGCTCTTAGAACCCAGCGCCGACGTGCTGTCCTTGACCCTCTTCGACCCCCGCCGACCCCCAGGTCAACAGGTCATGGCCTCGGCCAACCTGAAGACCAACGAGTGCACGACCTCGGCCAGCTTCTCCCTGTGCGTCATTGACGGCAAGAACAGGAAGACCAAGATTCGAACCCTGGTCATGGACCTGCAGGTCAACGAGTCTCGCCCCTTCGGCTGCAACGTGACCTCCATGGCCACCGGGGTGCCCACCATACTGACCAAGGTCATCGAGGTCCGAGTGGAAGGTGAGGCAGTGAGGAATGGGAGGGAAAAGAAGAAAGAGAAAGTCAGGGTGAGGCAGTGAGGGAACAGAAGAAAGAGAAGTCAAAGTGAGGGTAGAGGACAAGTGAGGGAACAGAAGACATAGAGAAAGTCAGGGTAGAGGGCAGTGAGGGATAACAGAAGAAACAGAAAGTCAGGGTGAGGCAGTGAGGGAACAGAAGAAACAGAAAGTCAGGGTGAGGCAGTGAGGGAACAGAAGAAAGAGAAAGTCAGGATGAGGCAGTGAGGGAAAAGAAGAAAGAGAAAGTCAGGTGAGGCAGTGAGGGAAGAAGAAGAAACAGAAAGTCAGGGTGAGGCAGTGAGGGAACAGAAGAAAGAGAAAGTCAGGGTGAGGCAGTGAGGGAAAAGAAGAAAGAGAAAGTCAGGATGAGGCAGTGAGGGAAAAGAAGAAAGAGAAAGTCAGGGTGAGGCAGTGAGGGAAAGAAGAAACAGAAAGTCAGGGTGAGGCAGGAGTGAGGGAAAAGAAGAAAGAGAAAGTCAGGATGAGGCAGTGAGGGAAAAGAAGAAAGAGAAAGTCAGGGTGAGGCAGTGAGGGAAGAGAAGAAAGAGAAAGTCAGGGTGAGGCAGTGAGGAATGGGAGGGAAAAGAAGAAAGAGAAAGTCAGGGTGAGGCAGTGAGGGAACAGAAGAAAAGAAAGTCAGGGTGAGGCAGTGAGGGAAAAGAAGAAAGAGAAAGTCAGGGTGAGGCAGTGAGGATGGGAGGAAAAGAAGAAAGAGAAAGTCAGGGTGAGGCAGTGAGGGAAAGAAGAAAGAGAAAGTCAGGGGGATAGGTGGCAGTGAGGGAAAAGAAGAAACAGATGTCAGGGTGAGGCAGTGAGGGAAAAGAAGAAAGAGAAAGTCAGGGTGAGGCAGTGAGGGAAAAGAAGAAAGAGAAAGTCAGGGTGAGGCAGTGAGGGAAAAGAAGAAAGAGAAAGTCAGGGTGAGGCAGTGAGGGAAAAGAAGAAAGAGAAAGTCAGGGTGAGGCAGTGAAGAATGGAGAGGGAAGAGAAAGAACAGAAAGTCAGGGCGAGGCAGTGAGGGAAAAGAAGAACAGAAGATGATGATGATGAGACTGATGATGATGATGATGATGATGATGACAACGACAATACTGCTGCTGCTGTCTGCTGCGCTGCTGCTGCTGCGCTGCTGCTGATGATGACGACGACAATGACGACGACGACGACGATGTGATGATGATGATGACGACGATGAATATGACGACGACGACGACGACGACGATGATGACGACGACGACGACGACGACAATGACGACACGACGACGACGACGATAGTGATGATGATGATGATGATGATGATGATGATGAATGATGTGATGATGACGACAACGACGATGATGATGATGATGATAATGTTGATGATAAATGAGGCGAACGCTGCTGCTGCCGACGGTGGTGACGACGACGACGATGATGAGAAGCATAGTGAGTTGTGTTGTGTGTTGCAGAAGTGGCAGTGTCCACTATGGCCATGTTGACATAGTGAGTTGTGTTGTGTTGTGTGTTGCAGAAGTGGCAGTGTCCACTATGGCCATGCTGACATAGTGTGTTGTGTTGTGTTGTGTGTTGCAGAAGTGGTAGTGTCCACTATGGCCATGCTGACATAGTGAGTTGTGTTGTGTGTTGCAGAAGTGACAGTGTCCACTATGGCCATGCTGACATAGTGAGTTGTGTTGTGTGTTGCAGAAGTGGCAGTGTCCACTATGGCCATGCTGACATAGTGAGTTGAGTTGTGTGTTGCAGAAGTGGCAGTGTCCACTATGGCCATGTTGACATAGTGAGTTGTGTTGTGTGTTGCAGAAGTGGCAGTGTCCACTATGGCCATGCTGACATAGTGAGTTGTGTTGTGTGTTGCAGAAGTGGCAGTGTCCACTATGGCCATGCTGACATAGTGTGTTGTGTTGTGTGTTGTAGAAGTGGCAGTGTCCACTATGGCTATGTTGACATAGTGAGCTGAGTTGTGTTGTGTGTTGCAGAAGTGGCAGTGTCCACTATGGCCATGTTGACATAGTGAGTTGTGTTGTGTGTGTTGCAGAAGTGGCAGTGTCCACTATGGCCATGCTGACATAGTGAGTTGTGTTGTGTTGTGTGTTGCAGAAGTGGTAGTGTCCACTATGGCCATGCTGACATAGTGAGTTGTGTTGTGTGTTGTAGAAGTGGCAGTGTCCACTATGGCCATGTTGACATAGTGAGTTGAGTTGTGTTGTGTGTTGCAGAAGTGGCAGTGTCCACTATGGCCATGTTGACATAGTGAGTTGTGTTGTGTGTTGCAGAAGTGGCAGTGTCCACTATGGCCATGCT
>CM065743.1:50354254-50366754 GCA_033310375.1 Conus canariensis | reverse complement strand
TATTGAATGACGAATGCATGCTGACCCTGTACATGATGTTATTGAATGATGAATGCATGCTGAGCTTGTACATGATGTTATTGAATGATGAATGCATGCTGACCCTGTACATGATGTTATTGAATGATGAATGCATGCTGAGCTTGTACATGATGTTATTGAATGATGAATGCATGCTGACCCTGTACATGATGTTATTGAATGACGAATGCATGCTGACCCTGTACATGATGTTATTGAATGATGAATGCATGCTGAGCTTGTACATGATGTTATTGAATGATGAATGCATGCTGACCCTGTACATGATGTTATTGAATGATGAATGCATGCTGAGCTTGTACATGATGTTATTGAATGATGAATGCATGCTGACCCTGTACATGATGTTATTGATATGATAGGATCCGAGATCCTGGCCACTGGAACTATTAGTGTGTCGCCCATCACACCTCCAGGGATCTATTAGTGTGTCGCCCATCACACCTCCAGGGATCTATTAGTGTGTCGCCCATCACACCTCCAGGGATCTATTAGTGTGTCGCCCATCACACCTCCAGGGATCTATTAGTGTGTCGCCCATCACACCTCCAGGGATCTATTAGTGTGTCGCCCATCACACCTCCAGGGATCTATTAGTGTGTCGCCCATCACACCTCCAGGGATCTATTAGTGTGTCGCCCATCACACCTCCAGGGAACTATTAGTGTGTCGCCCATCACACCTCCAGGATCTATTAGTGTGTCGCCCATCACACCTCCAGGGATCTATTAGTGTGTCGCCCATCACACCTCCAGGGATCTATTAGTGTGTCGCCCATCACACCTCCAGGGATCTATTAGTGTGTCGCCCATCACACCTCCAGGGAACTATTAGTGTGTCGCCCATCACACCTCCAGGGATCTATTAGTGTGTCGCCCATCACACCTCCAGGGATCTATTAGTGTGTCGCCCATCACACCTCCAGGGAACTATTAGTGTGTCGCCCATCACACCTCCAGGGAACTATTAGTGTGTCGCCCATCACACCTCCAGGGATCTATTAGTGTGTCGCCCATCACACCTCCAGGGGAAACTTTGCAGAAGCTGTAACAAAAACAACAAAGTTTGTCAACTTTCATTGTACACTCGGCTTGCTCTCTCTCTCTCTCTCTCTCTCTCTCTCTCTCTCTCTCTCTCTCTCTCTCTCTCTCTCTCTCCTCGTGTTTGTCAGTCAGGTATTTTTTTTGACATGTTGTCCTGAGAATGTAAAACTAGAATTGTAAATATGAGCGGCATGAGAATGTAAAATTGGAGTTGTGAATATGAACGGTATGGTTTTTTTTCCCCTGACTACATTTGTTTTTACACTGTATCTCCCCGTATGTATTATTTTGAGAAATGTATTGACTAAAGATGTTTAGGGGAAAAAATCTCCTCTACCATAAAGGGGATGTTCTAAAAAGAAAAAAAGTTAAACAACAGCAGCCGCAACAGCAACACCTAATTTGCCCAAACGGCAAACGTTCATATTAAAGGGATGCGCAAGTTCTTGCCAAGGGGAAGCAGAAGGCCTCCCAGTAGGAGAACAAAAACTGCTTTATATCATGAGGGATTTCCTTTGATTTTGGTAACGCCCCCTGTCGAGAAGTCACTATGAAGCATATTCTAAAGGGAAGTAATCATCCGAACTCCTGGAAATGATTCCACCAAGAAGTCTATCATGATCTCTGTTTGCTCCGCATTCAACTCCCTGCTGGCTAACAACGACATTGTACCATGCCATTCTAACCTATCACATAAGGTGAGGAAACAAAAAAGTATTTACACACCAAAGCCAAACAACAGGGGAAAAAACACAACCTCAAGTAACCATTTTCAATGACAAAAAAGAAATTGACCTTGTTTCTCCACACTAAGAAAGAAAAGAAAAAACTAAAGGGGACTCAGAAGGTACTTTTTACGTTGAAGTTCTTTTTTTTCCCCTCAAGTCTTATGACAACTCCATCTTTTTGGCTTTGTCTCACCACACGGAGGGCACACACTAGGAAATCTGGCTGGCTCCCAAGTGTCATATCCCAGACGAACGAAGCAGAATTTCTCTTTAAGAATTCATGAGGCCCGGTCAGTCCCTGCTGCAATGTACAAAGCGTTACCAGGGCAACGGCGTCACGTGGTTTAAGGCTGGTTCCTTTACACCAGTTGTTCCCGGACAGCTGGTCACGCGAGGGAAGGAAGAGGGGGGTGGGGGTGGGGATGGGGTGGGGTGGGAGTGGGTGGAAAAAATACGTTCCATTATCAATCTATTATTACACAGGCCGATCGTTCGTCACTGGCTCTGCCATTTATTGCCACAGTAATTCATCATGACACTGTACTCTGCCATTTATTGCCACAGTAATTCATCATGACACTGTACTCTGCCATTTATTGCCACGGTAATTCATCATGACACTGTACTCTGCCATTTATTGCCACAGTAATTCATCATGACCCTGTACTCTGCCATTTATTGCCACAGTAATTCATCATGACACTGTACTCTGCCATTTATTGCCACAGTAATTCATCATGACCCTGTACTCTGCCATTTATTGCCACAGTAATTCATCATGACACTGTACTCTGCCATTTATTGCCACAGTAATTCATTATGACACTGCACTTTGCCATTTATTGCCACAGTAATTCATCATGACACTGTAGTCTGCCATTTATTGCCACAGTTCGTCATTGGCTCTGCCGTTTATTGCCACAGTTTGTCATTGGCTCTGCCGTTTATTGCCACAGTTCGTCATTGGCTCTGCCATTTATTGCCACAGTTCGTCATTGGCTCTGCCATTTATTGCCACAGTTCGTCATTGGCTCTGCCATTTATTGCCACAGTTTGTCATTGGCTCTGCCATTTATTGCCACAGTTCGTCATTGGCTCTGCCACTTATTGCCACAGTTCGTCATTGGCTCTGCCATTTATTGCCACAGTTCGTCATTGGCTCTGCCATTTATTGCCACAGTTTGTCATTGGCTCTGCCATTTATTGCCACAGTAATTCATCATGACCCTGTACCCTGCCATTTATTGCCACAGTAATTCATCATGACACTGTACTCTGCCATTTATTGCCACAGTAATTCATCATGACACTGTACTCTGCCATTTATTGCCACAGTAATTCATCATGACACTGTCCTCTGCCATTTATTGCCACAGTAATTCATCATGACACTGTACTCTGCCATTTATTGGCCTGTAATTTATCGTGACACTGTACTCTGCCATTTATTGCCCCAGTAATTTATCATGACACTGCACTCTGCCATTTATTGCCACAGTAATTTATCATGACACTGCACTCTGCCATTTATTGCCACAGTGATTTATCATGACACTGCACTCTGCCATTTATTGCCCCAGTGATTTATCATGACACTGTACTCTGCCATTTATTGTCATAGTAATTTATCATGACACTGTACTCTGCCATTTATTGCCACAGTAATTCATCATGACACTGTACTCTGCCATTTATTGCCATAGTAATTTATCATGATTCTGCTGTTTTAGACTGTGTTCTAGTGTAGTGAATAATACTGTGTTATTATCGTTCGTTGTGTTGTATCCTATTGTGTTTTACCCGACTGTGTAGTACCCGATCGAAGCATATTGTGTGCTTTCGTATTGCACCGTATTGTATAGTATCATCATCTACTACATTGTGTAGTGTGGTATTGTGCCGTATTGTATAGTATCATCATCTACTACATTGTGTGCTTTCGTATTGTACCGTATTGTATAGTATCATCATCTACTACATTGTGTGCTTTCGTATTGTACCGTATTGTATAGTATCATCATCTACTACATTGTGTAGTGTGGTATTGTACCGTATTGTATAGTATCATCATCTGCTACATTGTGTGGTGTGGTATTGTACCGTATGTTGTAGCATCGTATCGTGCCACATTGTGTGTGTGGGTTTTTTTTAACCATATTGTACCATGTTGTGTTTTTTCATGTTGTACCAGATTATGTTTTTTTTTTTTTTTATCACATTGTAACATATTGTCTTTTACCATATTGTATAAAAATCCTGCTGGACTATATTGTATGCTCTCGCATTGTACCGTATCGTATCGTTTTCTTTTTTTTTCAAATTGTATTGTACCATACCGTTGTAGAATCGTATTAAACCATATTAAGAGGTATCGCATTCTAATAGATTGTGTATTATTGTATTATACCATATTGTACCTTATCATATTGTACCATACTGTGCAATACTGTATTAAACCATATTGTATTATAGTACTGTATACCATAATGTGCCGAATCGTATTGTATTATACCATATTGTATCTTATCGTATTGTACCATAGTGTGCAATACTGTATTAAACCATATTGTGTGTATACCATTGTATACCATAATGTGCAGAATCGTATTGTATTATACCATATTGTATCTTATCGTATTGTACCATAGTGTGCAATATTGTATTAAACCATATTGTGTGTATGATACTGTGTACCATGGTGTGCAGTACTGTATTAAACCATATTGTGTGTATGATTCTGTGTACTATAATGTGCAGAATTGTACTGCACCGTATTATATATCGTAATACAACGTATTGAGTCTTATCGTGTTCCATCGTACAGTTCTGTGCCTACTTTTTGTATTGTATAACATCATATTGTATTGTATAAAATTCACATTGTATTGTATAACATCATATTGTATTGTATAACATCACATTGTATTGTATAACATCATATTGTATTGTATAACATCACATTGTATTGTATAACATCATATTGTATTGTATAACATCACATTGTATTGTATAACATCACATTGTATTGTATAACATCACATTGTATTGTATAACTGTCCAAGACGGGGGAAATCGTGATGGTATTGCTTAAGTGCACTAAGTTGATGTATTATTGGTCAGGCTTAACACACCAAGGTTATCTTTGCACTCATACACGCATATGCACACTCATGCGCCCATCAAACATTCACCTCTCTCTGGGAATGGGATGTCACGCATTCGTTTCTCTCCTAACACGACTGAGCACAAGAAATCCAATTTCTATGCTACTTATAATCAAACATGAAAAAATCCAATTACACAAAATGAACAAATCAACACATAAAAGATCAATACTTCCTAATCCCGGGTTATAATAAAAAATGACTTCTTACCTGGCCAGGTTTTCACACACACAACCACGCTTTCACACCACACCACAGTTCTTGAAAAGTCTCTTCACGTCTTCTTCAGCACTGCTTGATGGTGAGGCCCTTGGTTGACTGGCTCCAGGTTTCAGGACTGGGTCTTCGTGGTCGTCTCTGGGATCTCGACGTAGAACTCTTCTTCTTCGTCTCCTTCACCCACCTCTGAGCTTCAAACTTAGTTTTCTTCTCTTCCAGCTTGTCTTTCCCTAAGACTTTGCTGTCTCTTCTATCTCCCAGACCACGTTTCTCTCGACCCGTTCTCTGTCCTGCCCGCCCTTCTCTCTTCTCTCTCTCTCTCCTCTGCCTTCTCTCTCTCTCTCTCTCTCTCTCCTCTCTCTCTCTCTCTCTCTCTCTCTCTCTCTCTCTCTCTCTCTCCTGGTGTTCCTCCCTTCTCGTTGTTCTCCCTCACTTTATATAGGAATGGAAACAAAGGATTCCCCTTCGGGCCATGCCTTTGTCCATGCTGCTTCTCAAACCCCTAGTTCACAAGTACCCTGAATTCTCCATTCGCTACATTCTCCACACATCTGCATTTACACACATCCCTACCTAATTGATTAGCAAACAAACACTTGGCACCAGATGGACATTGAAAATTCCCGCCGACTTCGGGGCCACTTTAACACAGTAATTATCTTAAAGAGGGCTACGATAACAACATCCACGCGCATTCAACCAGCCTGACAATAGAACCAACCCAGTGACCCACGGCAATACCATCCGAACGAGTCCAAGACTCCTGCTCTTCACTGACTTTACAAAAGAACCTCAGCTGACTGAGTATTTAGTGCTCACTTGGTGCACCGAGGTCCTAGTGGTTACGTTCCTCTCCCCTTTCGCTGTCGGGCAGGTCCGAACTCCTCACTACCTTAGGTGCCATCTGTCACCTGACCGCTTCGTCCTCCTTGACACGGTTCGACCGTGTGCGATGGGTAAGGCACACTTGTTAATGGTTCTATTACCTATTTGTATACTACGTACAACGTCCCTTTTGCCTCTAAGCGTTTAATGCCTTTTGTGAGAGGTTTAACGCCCTTGACAAATTCCCCCCCACTTCAAGACAATGCCCTGCATTGGCTAAAACACATTCAGGGAGCTGAAACTCTCACAATTCTCTCGTTTAAACCAGCTGTAATCTAGGCCTCTCATAAGCCTCCTTACACCAGAGAACGCACGCAAGATTTACCTTGCAACAAAATTAGAGAAAAATCAATACCGTACGCACTAACCAAACAAATATCAACACCAGTCTGAAACTTCCACCAGCTCTAAGTAGTGTGGCCATATATAGATAAACATTATGTTTCTACGGAAATTCTCTCCCTTTCTCTTCATACACGTGGCCCGCAACCAGCCACGTCACGCATACACGACGCTGCACGAGACGCACGTACACGCTACGTATTTACAATGCCCGGCTGAAATAGTCTGCCCCCACGTTCTCTCGTCCAGGTATGTATTTGATGTGGAAGCGGTAGGGTTGAAGTGTCATTGCCCATCTCAACACTCGGCTATTCTTCAGTTGAGCCCTTTGCAGGAAACGCAGGGGCTGGTGGTCCGTCTCCAATATGAATTCCTTCCCGTAAAAATACTTCTGGAATTTCTGGATCCCCCACACGACAGCCAGACATTCCTTTTTCAGTATGTTTTAGCACCACTAAAACAGTTACTCTTATAGACCCGGAAAAAGTTAATACACAGTTTATCTACTAAACGTTACGAGTACACCAACCAGTGGTAGTGTTCCCAACACAAAGGAGCCTTAATCTTAAACCACAGCTTCTGTGAGAGTTAAGACTAGAACCTCGTTCTTCGTTTCTCTGAACGACCTATGATTAATACAACCACCCTACACACAAGTCAATACTCAACACTCAAAGAACTAAAGGAAATAATTAGAAGAGCGAATTAAAATTGCCTTTAGTGGACGCTTCGCCCCAGTACTACTCTAGTACTCACTTTGTTTCCCGCCTGAGACTAATTTGGGCCATGCAATCCTGGCAGGCTCGCCACTTTGTCCAGGACGGGGGAAATCGTGATGGTATTGCTTAAGTGCACTAAGTTGATGTATTATTGGTCAGGCTTAACACACCAAGGTTATCTTTGCACTCATACACGCATATGCACACTCATGCGCCCATCAAACATTCACCTCTCTCTGGGAATGGGATGTCACGCATTCGTTTCTCTCCTAACACGACTGAGCACAAGAAATCCAATTTCTATGCTACTTATAATCAAACATGAAAAAATCCAATTACACAAAATGAACAAATCAACACATAAAAGATCAATACTTCCTAATCCCGGTTATAATAAAAAATGACTTCTTACCTGGCCAGGTTTTCACACACACAACCACGCTTTCACACCACACCACAGTTCTTGAAAAGTCTCTTCACGTCTTCTTCAGCACTGCTTGATGGTGAGGCCCTTGGTTGACTGGCTCCAGGTTTCAGGACTGGGTCTTCGTGGTCGTCTCTGGGATCTCGACGTAGAACTCTTCTCCTTCGTCTCCTTCACCCACCTCTGGGCTTCAAACTTAGTTTTCTTCTCTTCCAGCTTGTCTTTCCCTAAGACTTTGCTGTCTCTTCTATCTCCCAGACCACGTTTCTCTCGACCCGTTCTCTGTCCTGCCCGCCCTTCTCTCTTCTCTCTCTCTCTCCTCTGCCTTCTCTCTCTCTCTCTCTCTCTCTCTCTCTCTCTCTCTCTCTCCTGGTGTTCCTCCCTTCTCGTTGTTCTCCCTCACTTTATATAGGAATGGAAACAAAGGATTCCCCTTCGGGCCATGCCTTTGTCCATGCTGCTTCTCAAACCCCTAGTTCACAAGTACCCTGAATTCTCCATTCGCTACATTCTCCACACATCTGCATTTACACACATCCCTACCTAATTGATTAGCAAACAAACACTTGGCACCAGATGGACATCGAAAATTCCCGCCGACTTCGGGGGCCACTTTAACACAGTAATTATCTTAAAGAGGGCTACGATAACAACATCCACGCGCATTCAACCAGCCTGACAATAGAACCAACCCAGTGACCCACGGCAATACCATCCGAACGAGTCCAAGACTCCTGCTCTTCACTGACTGTTTACAAAAGAACCTCAGCTGACTGAGTATTTAGCGCTCACTTGGTGCACCGAGGTCCTAGTGGTTACGTTCCTCTCCCCTTTCGCTGTCGGGCAGGTCCGAACTCCTTACTACCTTAGGTGCCATCTGTCACCTGACCGCTTCGTCCTCCTTGACACGGTTCGACCGTGTGCGATGGGTAAGGCACACTTGTTAATGGTTCTATTACCTATTTGTATACTACGTACAACGTCCCTTTTGCCTCTAAGCGTTTACTGCCTTTTGTGAGAGGTTTAACGCCCTTGACAATAACATCACATTGTATAACATCACATTGTATTGTATAACATCACATTGTATTGTGTTTTGCTCTTTGTATTGCATCATTTTACGACTTTTCACAAAATTATGCGATATTAGACGAGAGAGAGAGAGAGAGAGAGAGAGAGAGAGAGAGAGGAGAGAGAGAGAGAGAGAGAGAGAGAGAGAGCTTACAGACGTGCGTGAGTGCGTGTGTGTATGAATGTGTATGTGCAGGTGTGGGTGTGTACATCTAATCACAAAAAGACCGCCAGCATCATATTAAATACCAGACGTAGCTTTATAAAAAGATTAGATTCAAAAGTAAAACCCATTACTCACAGATATGCTTGCTAAACATGGTAAGTATGCAGTGAGAGGCACACACTCAAATAAGACGTGATCTCTTGATATGTTTGTTTCGCCACACTATTATTATTATTATCATTATTATTATTATTATTATTATTATTATTATTATCATCATCATCATTATTATTATTATCATCATTAGTATTATTATGAATACTTATATAGCGCCTATTCTCGGCTAGAGACCAAGCTCTAAGCGCTTTACAATCCACACTCGTGTACACAACGGGCTGCCTACCTGGGTAGTGCCGACTGAAGCGCTGCCAGCTGATGCTTCATTCAGTCGTTTCCCGTGTCATCCAGTCAGTATCGTTCAATATCGTTCACTCAATTTCCTTACTTCCTTCATTCTTTCCATTTCTCACGCAGGGTGCATCTACGTGTAACGTGTCATCCAAAAGGCCAAACTGGCCTTCTCTTCCGAAAGTTGGTGATGGGATTTGACGTGTGTGCAAGATGTTATGCGTGCGTACACAGACGGAACCTCGGTTTATAGCCTCATTCGAAGGACTGTGTGGGAAATGGAGTCAGAACCAACGTTAACTCCGAGGGAAAAATCCCCCTGTACTGAAACGGCCTGGCGGAGATTCGACCCCGCAACCCCAAGATTGCTAGTCCGGCGCTCTACCACTGAGCTATTCCGGCCATATGTATTTGGTTGCAGTCTTGTACTTAGCTCTGAGAACATCTAGTTTCAGTCGATGAAACGTTGAAACGAAATCTCTGTATTGACACATGATGACGAATTTGCAGCATTTGGATGCTTTTGACATAATCAATGCTGAAAAGTTTCCGATCCGAATCTGCAGAGTCTGGAATATTTTGGACAGGGCTGATACTGAAACGTTGGCTATCTGTCATTGTCTGCGTACTGTGTGGCTTCGTATAGCCCTACAACTGTTGTGATATATGGCAGTGAATAGTGTTCTCACCTCCACTCATTTCTCGGTGTGAAACTACACCTGCTGCTTCGTGAACTGAACATGCGGCTGGACATGAAAGGGCGCCACGTGTGTGTGTGTGTGTGTGTGTGTGTGTGTGTGTGTGTGTGTGTGTGTGTGTGTGTGTGTGTGTGTGTGTGCATGTGTGCATACTTGTGTGTGTGTGTGTGTGTGGTGTGTGTGTGTGTGTGTGTGTGTGTGTGTGTGCATGCATTTGAGTGTGCATGTGTGCATGTGTGCATACTTGTGTGTGTGTGTGTGTGTGTGTGTGTGTGTGTGTGTGTGCGCGCGCGCGCGCGCGCGCGCGCGCGTGCGTGCGTGCATGCATGCGTGTGTGCGTCTGTGTGTTTTGCCCTCGCTTTAACCCTCTTTTTTCTCTTCGCCCCGCCCCCCCCCCCCCCACTCTTCACCAACTGTGTTTCTTCGCCCCCTTCCTCCCCCGGCCCCCTTACCCCTCCACCCCCTACCCCCCTCCCCCCATCCCTCCTCATCCTGTTCCTCTTGCCCTCCCCACGTTCCTCCTGTCTGTCTGTCTGTCTGTCTGTCTGTCTGTGGCATGAACAGTATTTTATTTCTCGCTCCATGGAGCTGCTCTTAGTTTTATGAGACAGAACCCCGTCTTTCAAAGAGCCGGCTATCGATCGCCCTTCCTCATCTGTCTGTCTGTCTGTCTGTCTGTCTGTCTGTCTGTCTGTCTGTCTGTCTGTCTGTTTTGTTTCTGTTTTCTTATCTTTCCTTTTGGGGCTTCCTTTCATATGTCTCTCCCGTTTTGTTTGTTTGTTTGTTGTCGTTGACGTTGTTGTTGTTATTGTTGTTGTTGTTGTTGTTGACAGTTCGTTTCGACTTCTCCCCCCTCCTCCCCCTCCCCCTCCCCTCCCACCTGTCTTTCTTTGTTTCTCATTTAATTCTTCTCTCCCCCCCCCCCTCCCCGCCGCCCCCGTCCTATTTCTTTCGTCCTCATATTCGTTTTGTTTTATTTGTTTCTTCCTCGATACTTTTTTCATTCATAATTCTTCTTTCCCTCTGTCTTTGGTTCTCATCTTTTCAAGTTTTCTTTCTTTCTTTCTCATTATTTTCTTTCGTTCTTTCTCATTATTTTCTTTCTTTCTTTCTCATTATTTTCTTTCTTTCTTTCTCATTATTTTCTTTCTTTCTTTCTCATTATTTTCTTTCGTTCTTTCTCATTATTTTCTTTCTTTCTTTCTCATTATTTTCTTTCTTTCTTTCTCATTATTTTCTTTCGTTCTTTCTCATTATTTTCTTTCTTTCTTTCTCATTATTTTCTTTCTTTCTTTCTCATTATTTTCTTTCTTTCTTTCTCATTATTTACTTTCTTTCTTTCTCATTATTTTCTTTCTTTCTTTCTCATTATTTTCTTTCGTTCTTTTTTTCCATGTCTTTGATTACCCCCCCCCCCCCCCCCGTTTTTTTCTTTCTTCATTTCTTTCTTTCTTTCTTACCTCATTTCCGTCTTTCCTTCTCTTTTGCTTTTTGCATTGTTTCTTTTGTTCCTTTTCACATTTCTATCTTTTTTTTTCATTTTTTTTTTCTGTCTTCCTCCCTTTCTTTCGTTCTCATATTTATTGCTTTTTTTTTTCCACTGTTTTGTCATTTACTTCTTCTGTCTTTATTCCTCCCTGTTTCTTCCTTTTTTCATTAGTTTTCCTCCCTGTTTCTTCCTCTTTTCCTCATGTCTAATGTTGATGGGAACTGGGCTATCTTTTGGCTGGATTCCATCACACTGTGGGATAGTCGGTAATAAAACAGCAGATAAATTGGCTAGAGATGGTGCCTTAAGAAAAAAACAGCTGAGAGCAATTTCAAACTTGATGTTCAAGAAATTAATTTGTTATTAGAAAAATGTGTGAACAGTGAACACCTTCCACAGAAGTATGAAATCTTATCATGTCCACGATGTTTGTCATCTTTAATATCACAAACTTCCACTGAATTCGTGGAAAACCAAATTTTCACCAAAAATGTAGCACGCGATTGCTCAGATCTTTTATCAGTGGACCATAGTCTTTTTCATTGTTCAACATCAACTTCATTATATTATAAAGAATCGAACGTGCATGTGGCTGTACATGATTCTATCAAAACAAGAACCCACAAACCAGAAATTGTGCAAATAGCAAAAGTGCTTTCCGTGCATCAGATTCACAGATTTTTCATAACCCCCCCCCCCCCCCCTTCTCCTCGCTCCTTTTTTTATTTTTAATTTAATTTATTTATTTAAGTCTGATATCACCAAGTGTGAAGAGACTCTAAAGTACAGAACTCACTCACTCATGTCAAACTGCTTTTCTTCTTTCTTCATTTCTATCTGACTTTATATCTTCCTCACTTCTCTCTTTCTTGTCTCTTTCCTTATTTCTTTTTTTCTCTCCATCATTTCTTTCTTTCTTCCTCATTTTCCTTTTTCTTTCCACCTTGATTTTCTTTCTTTCTCTCCCCCCCCCCCCCCCCCCCACGCCCTTATTTCTTTCATACTCTGTTTTCAATCTTCTTTTTCTTCTTCCTCATTTTTTTTTTTTTTTCTTTCTTTTTCTCCTTTTTTCCTTTGTTTCTTTTTGGTAATCTCATTCTTA
>CM065743.1:50329254-50341754 GCA_033310375.1 Conus canariensis | reverse complement strand
TGCATTGTATCCCTGTATTTCTTCTCTCTCTGTCTGCATTGTATCCCTGTATTCCTCCTCTCTGTGTCTGCATTGTATCCCTGTATTCCTTCTCTCTGTGTCTGCATTGTATCCCTGTATTCCTCCTATCTGTGTCTGCATTGTATCCCTGTATTCCTTCTCTCTGTGTCTGCATTGTATCCCTGTATTCCTCCTATCTGTGTCTGCATTGTATCCCTGTATTCCTTCTCTCTGTGTCTGCATTGTATCCCTGTATTTCTTCTCTCTGTGTCTGCATTGTATCCCTGTATTCCTTCTCTCTGTGTCTGCATTTTATCCTGTATTCCTTCTCTCTGTCTGCATTGTATCCTGTATTTCTTCTCTCTCTCTGTCTGCATTGTATCCATGTATTCCTTCTCTCTGTGTCTGCATTGTATCCCTGTATTTCTTCTCTCTCTGTGTCTGCATTGTATCCCTGTATTCCGTCTTCCTCTGTCTGCATTGTATCCCTGTATTCCTTCTCTCTCTGTCTGCATTGTATCCCTGTATTCCTTCTCTCTGTGTCTGCATTGTATCCCTGTATTCCTTCTCTCTGTGTCTGCATTGTATCCCTATATTCCTTCTCTCTGTCTGCATTGTATCCCTGTATTCCTTCTCTCTGTGTCTGCATTGTATCCCTGTATTCCTTCTCTCTGTCTGCATTTTATCCCTGTATTCCTTCTCTCTCTGTCTGCATTGTATCCCTGTATTCCTCCTCTCCCTGTGTCTGCATTGTATCCCTGTATTCCTCCTCTCTCTGTGTCTGCATTGTATCCCTGTATTCCTTCTCTCTCTGTCTGCATTGTATCCCTGTATTCCTTCTCTCTCCCTGTGTCTGCATTGTATCTCTGTATTCCTTCTCTCTGTGTCCGCATTGTATCGCTGTATTCCTCCTCTCTGTGTCTGCATTGTATCCCTGTATTCCTTCTCTCTCTGTCTGCATTGTATCCCTGTATTCCTTCTCTGTGTCTGCATTGTATCCTGTATTTCTTCTCTCTGTGTCTGCATTGTATCCCTGTATTCCTTCTCTCTCTCTGTCTGCATTTTATCCCTGTATTCCTTCTCTCTCTGTCTGCATTGTATCCCTGTATTCCTTCTCTCTGTGTCTGCATTGTATCACTGTATTCCTTCTCTCTCTCTCTCTCTGCATTTTATCCCTGTATTCCTTCTCTCTCTGTCTGCATTTTATCCCTGTATTCCTTCTCTGTGTCTGCATTGTATCCCTGTATTTCTTCTCTCTCTGTCTGCATTGTATCCTTGTATTCCTTCTCTCTCTGTCTGCATTGTATCCCTGTATTCCTTCACTCTGTGTCTAGATTGTATCCAGGTATTGCTTCTCTGTGTCTGCATTGTATCCCTGTATTCCTTCTCTCTGTGTCTGCATTGTATCCCTGTATTTCTTCTCTCTGTGTCTAGATCGTATCCAGGTATTTCTTCTCTCTCTGTGTCTGCATTGTATCTCTGTATTTCATCTTTCTCTGTGTCTGCATTGTATCCCTGTATTCCTTCTCTCTGTGTCTGCATTGTATCCCTGTATTTCTTCTTTCTGTCTGCATTGTATCCCTGTATTCCTTCTCTCTCTGTCTAGATTGTATCCCTGTATTCATTCTCTCTGTGTCTGCATTGTATCCCTGTATCCCTTCTCTCTGTGTCTAGATTGTATCCAGGTATTTTATCTCTCTGTGTCTACTTTGTATTCCTGTATTTCTTTTCATTCGTCTGCAATGTATTCCTGGAATGCTTTTCTTTGTGTTCGCATTATTTCCTATCCTTTCTGTTCTGTGTCTTTAGTGTATTTTGTTT
Source organism: Conus canariensis (assembly GCA_033310375.1). NCBI lineage: Eukaryota > Metazoa > Mollusca > Gastropoda > Neogastropoda > Conidae > Conus > Conus canariensis. Next base: position 50,339,933 of record CM065743.1, on the reverse strand, counting down.
CACTGTGCACTGTGTTCGGTTATTTCTTCTCTATATTTGTCTCCTTTATGCTCCTCTTTTTCTACTTTCTGTGTCTGTATTGTCCTCATTATTTCGTCTTTTGCCTACATTAGACCTATTTCTTTCTGTGTCTGTATTGTCCTCATTATTTCGTCTTTTGCCTACATTAGACCTATTTCTATTCTGTGTCTGCATTGGGTGCACTGGATTTGTATTTTTCATGTCTCAGTGTGTGCATTGTACTCTTCATGTTTTTTCTTCTTCTGCATTTACATTGTGTCTCTCAGTGTGTGCATTGTACTCTTCATGTTTTTTCTTCTTCTGCATTTACATCGTGTCTCTCAGTGTGTGCATTGTACCTTCATGTTTTTTCTTCTTCTGCATTTACATTGTGTCTCTCAGTGTGTGCATTGTACCCTTCATGTTTTTTCTTCTTCTGCATTTACATTGTGTCTCTCAGTGTGTGCATTGTACCCTTCATGTTTTTTCTTCTTCTGCATTTACATTGTGTCTCTCAGTGTGTGCATTGTACCCTTCATGTTTTTTCTTCTTCTGCATTTACATTGTGTCTCTCAGTGTGTGCATTGTACTCTTCATGTTTTTTCTTCTTCTGCATTTACATTGTGTCTCTCAGTGTGTGCATTGTACTCTTCATGTTTTTTCTTCTTCTGCATTTACATTGTGTCTCTCAGTGTGTGCATTGTACCCTTCATGTTTTTTCTTCTTCTGCATTTACATTGTGTCTCTCAGTGTGTGCATTGTACCCTTCATGTTTTTTTCTTCTTGCATTTACATTGTGTCTCTCAGTGTGTGCATTGTACCCTTCATGTTTTTTCTTCTTCTGCATTTACATCGTGTCTCTCAGTGTGTGCATTGTACCCTTCATGTTTTTTTCTTCTTCTGTATTTGCATTGTGTCTCTCAGTGTGTGCATTGTACCCTTCATGTTTTTTTTTTCTTCCTCTGCATTTACATTGTGTCTCTCAGTGTGTGCATTGTACCCTTCATGTTTTTTTTCCTTCTACTGCATTTACATTGTGTTACATGTTTCTTTTCTCTGTGTTCTACAGTCCGCTGCTTCTCCTTTGTGTCTACATCGTATCCCCTACTTCTGTCCGTGTCTACATCGTATCCCCTACTTCTGTCTATGTCTACATCGTATCCCCTACTTCTGTCTGTGTCTACATCGTATCCCCTACTTCTGTCTGTGTCCACATCGTATCCCCTACTTCTGTCTGTGTCCACATCGTATCCCTACTTCTGTCTGTGTCCACATCGTATCCCCTACTTCTGTCTGTGTCTACATTGTATCCCCTACTTCTGTCTGTGTCCACATCGTATCCCCTACTTCTGTCTGTGTCCACATCGTATCCCCTACTTCTGTCTGTGTCTACATTGTATCCCCTACTTCTGTCTGTGTCCACATCGTATCCCCTACTTCTGTCTGTGTCCACATCGTATCCCCATCTTCTGTCTGTGTCTACATTGTATCCCCTACTTCTGTCTGTGTCCACATCGTATCCCCTACTTCTGTCTGTGTCCACATCGTATCCCCTACTTCTGTCTGTGTCTACATTGTATCCCCTACTTCTGTCTGTGTCCACATCGTATCCCCTACTTCTGTCTATGTCTACATCATATCCCCTACTTCTCTCTGTGTGTCCACATCGTATCCCCTACTTCTGTCTGTGTCCACATCGTACTCCATACTTCTCTGTGTGTCCACAGTGTATCCCCTACTTTTGAGTGTGTTCACATTGTATCTCCTACTTCTCTGCGTCCAAATTGTATCCCAAACTTTTCCTACTTCTCTGTGTGTTCACATTGTACATCCTATGTCTCTGTGTGTCCGAAATTGTATTCCCTACTTCTGTGTGTGTCCAAAAATTGTATTCTCTACTTCTTTTTGTGTCCACATCGTATCATGTACTTCTCTGTGTGTCCACATCGTATCCCCTATTCTCTGTGTGTCCACATCGTATCCCCTACTTCTCTGTGTGTCCACATTGTATCCCCTACTTCTCTGTCTGTCCACATCGTATCCCTACTTCTCTTTGTGTCCAATCGTATCCCCTACTTCTCTGTGTGTCCACATCGTATCCCCTACTTCTCTGTGTCCACATCGTATCATCTACTTCTCTGTGTGTCCACATCGTATCATCTACTTCTCTGTGTGTCCACATCGTATCCCCTACTTCTCTGTGTGTCCACATCGTAACCCCTACTTCTCTGTGTGTCCACATCGTAACCCCTACTTCTCTGTGTGTCCACATCATAACCCCTACTTCTCTCTGTGTGTCCACATTGTATCCCCTACTTCTCTGTGTGTCCACATTGTATCCCCTACTTCTCTGTGTGTCCACATTGTATCCCCTACTTCTCTGTGTGTCCACATTGTATCCCCTACTTCTCTGTGTGTCCACATCGTATCCCCTACTTCTCTGTGTGTCCACATTGTATCCCCTACTTCTCTGTGTGTCCACATCGTATCCCCTACTTCTCTGTGTGTCCACATTGTATCCCCTACTTCTCTGTGTGTCCACATTGTATCCCCTACTTCTCTGTGTGTCCACATCGTATCATCTACTTCTCTCTGTGTATATCCTACTTTTCCCCAGTGTGTGAACATTGTATCCCTACTTTAACTCTCTGTTTGTATATTGTATTCCCTATCTTTCCTCTGTACGCCTACAGTGTATTCCCTATCTTTCCTCTGTATGCCTACAGTGTATTCCCTATCTTTCCTCTGTACGCCTACAGTGTATTCCCTATCTTTCCTCTGTACGCCTACAGTGTATTCCCTATCTTTCCTCTGTACGCCTACAGTGTATTCCCTATCTTTCCTCTGTACGCCTACAGTGTATTCCCTATCTTTCCTCTGTACGCCTACAGTGTATTCCCTATCTTTCCTCTGTATGCCTACAGTGTATTCCCTATCTTTCCTCTGTACGCCTACAGTGTATTCCCTATCTTTCCTCTGTACGCCTACAGTGTATTCCCTATCTTTCCTCTGTACGCCTACAGTGTATTCCCTATCTTTCCTCTGTACGCCTACAGTGTATTCCCTATCTTTCCTCTGTACGCCTACAGTGTATTCCCTATCTTTCCTCTGTATGCCTCAGTGTATTCCCTATCTTTCCTCTGTATGCCTACAGTGTATTCCCTATCTTTCCTCTGTACGCCTACAGTGTATTCCCTATCTTTCCTCTGTACGCCTACAGTGTATTCCCTATCTTTCCTCTGTACGCCTACAGTGTATTCCCTATCTTTCCTCTGTATGCCTACAGTGTATTCCCTATCTTTCCTCTGTACGCCTACAGTGTATTCCCTATCTTTCCTCTGTACGCCTACAGTGTATTCCCTATCTTTCCTCTGTATGCCTTCAGTGTATTCCCTATCTTTCCTCTGTACGCCTACAGTGTATTCCCTATCTTTCCTCTGTACGCCTACAGTGTATTCCCTATCTTTCCTCTGTACGCCTACAGTGTATTCCCTATCTTTCCTCTGTACGCCTACAGTGTATTCCCTTTTTCTATATGTATGTTCAGTGTATGGCCCTTTTTCCTCTGCATGTCTACGTGTATTCCTCATTTTTCTCTGCATGTCTACGTTGTATTTCCCATTTTTCTCTGCATGTCTACGTTGTATGTCCTCATTTTTCTCTGCATGTCTACGTTGTATCTTCCCATTTTTCTCTGTATGTCTACGTTGTATGTCCTCATTTTTCTCTGCATGTCTACGTTTGTATTCTCATTTTTCTCTGCATGTCTACGTTGCATGTCCTCATTTTTCTCTGCATGTCTACGTTGTTGTTCATTTTTCTCTGCATGTCTACGTTGTATTTCCCATTTTTCTCTGTATGTCTACGTTGTATGTCCTCATTTTTCTCTGCATGTCTACGTTGTATGTCCTCATTTTTCTCTGCATGTCTACGTTGTATGTCCTCATTTTTCTCTGCATGTCTACGTTGTTGTCGTCATTTTTCTCTGCATGTCTACGTTGCATGTCCTCATTTTTCTCTGCATGTCTACGTTGTTGTCCTCATTTTTCTCTGCATGTCTACGTTGTATGTCCTCATTTTTCTCTGCATGTCTACGTTGTATGTCCTCATTTTTCTCGTATGTCTACGTTGTATCTTCCCATTTTTCTCTGCATGTCTACGTTGTATGTCCTCATTTTTCTCGGTATGTCTACGTTGTATCTTCCCATTTTTCTCTGCATGTCTACGTTGTATGTCCTCATTTTTCTCGGTATGTCTACGTTGTATCTTCCCATTTTTCTCTGCATGTCTACGTTGTATGTCCTCATTTTTCTCGGTATGTCTACTGTTTCCTTGTATTCTCTTTTCTCCATTTTTCTCTGTATGTCTACGTTGTGTGTCGTCATTTTTCTCTGTATGTCTACGTTGTGTGTCCTCATTTTTCTCTGTATGTCTTAAGTTGTATGTCCTAATATTTTTCTGTATGTCTACGTTGTATCTCGAAATTTGTCTCTGCATGTCTACGTTGTATGTCCTAATTTTCCTCTCTATGTCTGCAATGTTTTCCGTAGTTTTGTCTGTATCTGTGGTGTATTCCTAATGTTTTCTCTATATTTCTACAATATATCTTTAGTTTTTCTCTGTGTATCGACGTTGTATCCCTTACTTTTATCTCTGTACGTATACATCGGATCCTGTACTTTATCTCCTTAATATACATTGTGTCATGTACTTTAGATATGTGTGTATACATTATATACTTTCTACACTGCATTCCTTCCTAGTAACTTCTTCTCTGTGTACATCCCCGAGCTTTGTGTGTGTGTGTGTGTGTGTGTGTGTGTGTGTGTGTGTGTGTGTGTGTGTGTGTGTGTGTGTGTGTGTGTGTGTGTGAGTGTGTGTGTGTGTGTGTGTGTGTGTGTGTGTGTGTGTGTGTGTGTGTGAGAGAGAGAGAGAGAGAGAGAGAGAGAGAGAGAGAGGTGTGTGTGTGTGTGTGTGTGTGTGTGGTGTGTGTGTGTGTGTGTGTGTGTGTGTGTGTGTGTATAGCGTTTACATTACAGCCCCTTTATTTATTCTCTGTGTACATTTTATCCTTATATATCAGAAAGAAATGAGTCTATGTTATCCCTTTACCTCTTGCCTGTGTGGGTGCTTGGTGCCCTATTTCTTTTCTCGCTCTTAAAATCAAAAGTTTGTGCTCTCTCCGTCTTTCTGCCTCTGTCTGCCCGTATAGTCTGTCTGTCTGTCTGTCTGTCTGTCTGTCTCCATCTCTTTCCTTCTCCCATCTCTCTCTTTCTCTCCTTTTTCTCTCTCTCTCCCGTCTCTTTCCCTCTCCCATCTCTCCCCATCCCCCTCTTGACTTTAGAAGTTCATTGGATTGTGATGTTTTTTTCTCGCGTGGTCTTGGACAAACACCACAAAATTAGAGGTGATGCTTTACGTGAGATACTTAGATGAACTGCTTCCCACCATAGCTGCTGAAGACCTTGACTGCTGACAGTTCTCACCCAGACGACGAAAGTGGACTGTGGTCTGGCTGAAGCGAATGGTTCTGTTCAACACATGGACCTCACTGACCCCCATCTCCTTCCCCTCCCTCCTCTTCGTTTCTCACTCATTCTTACCTTTCAGAGTGAAGAAGCTCCGTGGTGCACTCCATGTCATGTGCCACTCACAGTGAAACATAAGAGTGCTGGGACTTGCATGATGTGAGACATGTAAACATTTTACAGCAGACTATAAAAAACAAACAAACAAAAAACAACAACAACAACAACAACAACAAAAAAGAACCACCTTGTTCAGAGATGTTCTACCTGACGTGATCTTTGAATTTCTGACAGAGATTTTTTTTTTATTACTTCTGATCTGAGATCCAACAGTAGAAAGATTTTTTTAAAACCATATTTCCGGTGTATTTTGAAAGGTTGTGCGAATGAATGACTCGTGAGTTGACTTCAACGCGGTGACAACCCTGATATGGCCCTTTGCGGTCGGCTGGGCTATAGGCAATTTGACCTTACGTTACCTCTTACCCCCTCCTCCTATCCCTCACCTCTTATCTATCATTTTCATTGGAACGTAACAGCTCGTTCACTCTCACTTTCCTCTTCCTCCCTGATGCATGTTTATTTCCGTTGTCAGACAGTTTGTTTGGTGTGTGTGTGTGTGTGTGTGTGTGTGTGTGTGTGTGTGTGTGTGTGTGTGTGTGTGTGTGTGTGTGTGTGTGTGTGTGTGTGCATGAGAGAGAGAGAGAGAGAGAGAGAGAGAGAGAGAGAGAGAGAGAGAGAGATTTTCAATTTTCAGTACAGTTAAGATGTACTTTGTTATATTACTACAATATCTGATTTCATTATTTTACTGATAAATGTTAAATGTTTCCCTGTTAAGGTTCCTTTATGATTTTCATGTCATTAAGGTGTTACTTGTATTATTTTGGTTTCTCATAATTTCTTTATTAATAAGGTTTTTCAATGTCAGTACAACAATATGTTAATCTGGCAGTAAACGGTTTCAGTCAGTCAGTTTGTTGTCTCGCCTGAAAAGGAGCAAGAGGTTGAGGTTCGATTCTTCCAATGTCTTTTTTATGTTCATCTGGTGGGTCAGTGCTTCAGCATTTGTTGTTCATGTTTTGATGCCACCTGCAGATAGTTCCAGACCTTGGTTTTTTCCCAACACGTAATGCAATGGCAACTTGCCGTAATAAAAGCAGGATGAAAATGAAGCTCTGTATGTTGTTTGTCTAGAGAAGCCACCAACGACAAACTCCCTTTGCCTCAGTGCTGAATGACTGGAGAAATTCATTCATTCCATCGAGGTGTTAAAGTCAATCGTCGGGCTGTCATCAGTGCTGAATGACTGGAGAAATTCCTTCATTCCATCGAGGTGTTAAAGTCAATCGTCGGGCTGTCATCAGTGCTGAATGACTGGAGAAATTCCTTCATTCCATCGAGGTGTTAAAGTCAATCGACGGGCTGTCCTTTGGTGTCGCTGTTCGGGGCCAAATTCAGAACAGGAATAAATTCGAAAGTTTGGAGTTTACAGGTGAAAATCATTTCAGCTGATTACATCTGTTGGATAATGGGCGTATGCGAAAAGAGCGTGTTTGTGTTTTTTCCTTATGTTCTCTTCTCTCTCTCTCTCTCTCTGTCTCTGTCTCTCTCCCTCTCTCTCTCTCTCTCTCTCTCTCTCTCTCTCTCGGGGTGTGAGCTGGAGTTTTTCATGTGTAGTCGCACTTCCATTGCTCCGTTATTTGTCAGTCCATTCGACTGGATTAAGAAAGATTTGTGCCACAAGATTTGTGCAGTGATTGCATAAGGACCAATGCCTTCAAGTGCCACCAATTTCAGGGCGACATGTGGTTGCTTTCTGCCCATTTTTCAGTCCTTCATGGCAAAACGGGCAAGGCAGAAAGTTGTCATGCGGGTCGCCATGCTTCGTTTGAAGTGCAGGATAGACGGTGCTCTGTCGGGTTTGCTCCTCTCCTATTTCTTCTGGGGGAGTTTACTTCTCCAGTGCGGTGATGTAGAGAGCAACCTCGGACCCAACTCATCGCAGACGAGGCAGACCCGACTGACCAGCCGACCTAGCCTGGAGAGGCCTGGCCATCCGCACGACGGAGCATCCAACCAGCCAGGGAGAGACTTGTCGCTTCATGACGTCATGAGCAAGCTGAACTCCATGGAAAGAAAATTTGACGGGAAGCTTGACGCCGTGAAGCAGGACATGCACGCCCTACGGGAGGACTATGCTGCCATGCAGGGGGAGCTGAGGGGCTTACGGGAAGAAGTCAGCCAGTTACGTCAGGAGAACCAGGATCTGACAAAGAAGATGGAGGACTTAGAAAGAAAGACTGACGATCTGGAGGGGCGGTCTAAGAGAAACAACCTCATCTTCTATGGACTGCCTCGGACAGAAAATGAGACTCCGGCAGACTGTGAAAATGTGCTTAGGGACCTCTTCACAGACAAATTAGACTTGACTGAAGATGTTGACTTTGATAGGGTCCATCGACTGAACAACAGGCCGGACTCTCCTGTGATCGCGCGCTGCGTGTTCTACAAGCAAAAAGTGAACATTCTAAAAGCGAAACGCAAGCTGCAAGGAACTAACATTTTCATCGGTGAGGACTTCTCCACCAGGGTGCGCGACCTTAGGAAAAAGTTAACTCCCTACCTCAAAAATGCCAGAAGTGACGGTAAACGTGCTAGTTTAATCTTTAATTACCTTCTCATTGACGGCAAGCGGTACACTCTGGGCGCGGAAGACAGACTTGAGGAAATCAGATAGGAACTTGGCCGGCCCACAAATGCACTTGGTGATATCTCCGTGCCTGTGAAAGGAACCGACTGCAAGCCGTCACCGGTTGTGTCAACCGTGTGTTGTGTATCCCAAGCACGTGAAGCTGACCGTCAGGTCGTGCATTGTGAGAACTCACGAACACCAGTGTCAGCTGAATGTGTAAATAATAGGGATGCTGTGTCTTCTACAATTGTACATTCTATGAATATGTCCACTGAAAACGATGGATCGTATAATGTTGATGTTTGTCATAAAAGTAGAATATTTTTGTTTCTTCATTGGAATATAAATGGACTGCTCTCCAAAATACGTAGTAATGATTTTGTTTCTTATGTTTCTGGTTTTGATTTTGTATGTTTTTTGGAAACATTTGTTGAAGTCTTTCAATCGCCTGTGTTCTCAGGCTACACGGTTTACTGTAAGCCGGCATTAAAGTTCACTGCACGTGGCAGGCGTTCCGGTGGGCTGGTATGCCTTGTGAAAAATGAGCTCTGTCCTTATTTGAAAGTTGTGGATGTGGTATCGGATTTATTCTTTGCTTTTATTATTGATAAGTCCTTGTTTGGCACAACAAAACATGTTATGTATGTGTGTGCATATATTCCACCGGAAGGCTCGCCGTATTATTCTTTTTTTGATAAGGAAAATGGAGTTTCTTTGCTAGAAGAATTTTTGTGTGATTGTTTACTTTTGATTAAAGATGATGTTTTTGTGATTGTAGGTGGTGACTTGAACAGCAGAGTAGCAAAATTTTCTTGTGATTTTGAGGAAAACGTGCCTGAAAACGGTAATCAGTATAAAAGTGAACCACTACAAGTTCGAAATTCAGAGGACCTTGTTTTGAACAATTATGGAAAATTACTGCTTAATATGTGTACTGCTTTAAAACTGTGTATTGTAAATGGTGTGTGTAAGGGCGACCTCCAAGGTCGCTACACATACATATCTGACTGTGGTAGCAGCGTTAACGATTATTTTTTAATGTCTTTTGATTTGTTCTCCGTTATCACTGATGGCTGTGAGATGTATGTATCTGACAGAATTGAATCCATCACATGCCGTTAGAACTGAATCTTACTTCCCTGTGTTATAACGACAACGCTTCTCAAGTAAACAACAGGCGCTTTACAGTTGAAAAATTTGTATGGAATGAAGGTAATATTGATTTGTTTAAAAGTGTAATTCTTTCCGATGAAATGCAAGTGCGTATGCAAGAGGCAGTATGGCTGGTTGATATTAATGTCGAGGAAGCGTTAAACATTTTCAACTGTTGTGTAAAAGAGGCCGCAGAATGTATGAAGAAAGAGATTAGCGTCGGAAAATATCCAAAAGAAGATGACTGGTATGATATGGAATGCCGAGCTAACAAAAGAAATGCTCGTAATTTATTAAAGAAATTTCGACGTTCTTTATCCAAGCCGTCACGTGAGTCCTACTGCAAAGCAAGGCGAGAATATAAACATCTATTAAAGAGAAAGGAAAAACAATATAATGGTGCTTTGTTGACAGAACTACTCCAATCTGTAAATAGTCAGAAAGAGTTTTGGGATTGTGTGCACAAAATTTCAGGAAAAAGAAAACAACCCGTAAATGATATAAGTCTTGAAACATGGTTTTATCATTTTAGAAATCTGCTTGAAGGAAATGATCATTCTCATGACGATCTAGTTAATGAAACTCACGTAAATGACACTGAATTCGATGATGACAATCTAAACCGTCCCATTTCTAAAGAAGAAGTTTTATTGGCTTTAAGAAAGATAAAACCTCGGAAAGCTGCCGGCCCAGATGGAATTATAGGTGAAATTATAAAAACTGCTTGCCAGTCAAACTTATTTCTAGAGTTTTTGGTTAAATTCTTTAATTCCTTATTTGACAAAGGGATGTATCCCAGATCTTGGTCAGAATCCATTGTCATCCCATTGTTTAAAAAAGGAGATGCGAACGACCCAAATAATTACAAAGGTATTTCATTATTAATGTGTGCAGTAAATTGTATAGTGCGGTTATTAACATGAGATTACAGGAGTGGGTAGAAGAACATAATATTACAGGAGAATACCAAGCTGGGTTCAAGAAAAACTATTCTACTGTTGATCACATGTTCACACTGATAACATTTATACAAAAACAGTTTTGTTTAAATCGTAAATTATATGTTGCCTTTATTGATTTTGAGAAGGCTTTTGATTCGGTAAATAGAACTTTATTGTGGCCTGTATTGCTGAAAAACGGTGTCCATGGGAAACTTTATAAATGTGTTATAAGTATGTATGAGTGTGTGAGGGCAAGAGTGCGATCTGGTGCAGGTTTGACAGAGTACATTAAATGTACTTCTGGTGTGAAACAGGGCGATGTCTGCAGTCCTGTCTTGTTTTCTTTATTTATTAATGAATTGA
>CM065743.1:50309254-50321754 GCA_033310375.1 Conus canariensis | reverse complement strand
GCAAGAAGAACATGGTAGGACAGGTCAGGGAAGACAAGATCAGGAAGACATGGTAGGACAGGTCAGGAAGACAAGACAGGAAGACATAGTAGGACAGTCAGGGAAGACAAGATCAGGAAGACATGTAGACAGGTCAGGGAAGACAAGACAGAAGACATGGTAGGACAGGCAGGGAAGACAAGACAGGAAGACATAGTAGGACAGGTCAGGGAAGACAAGACAGGAAGACATGTAGGACAGGTCAGGGAAGACAAGACAGAAGACATGGTAGGACAGTCAGGGAAGACAAGATCAGGAAGACATGTAGGACAGGCAGGGAAGAAGACAGAGACATGTAGGACAGCAGGGAAGACAGACAGAAGACAGGAGGACAGAGGGAAACAAAGAAGACATGGAGGACAGGCAGGGAAGACAAGTCAGGAAGATGTGGAAGCAGGAGACAAGATCAGGAAACAGGTAGGACACAGAAGCAGATAGAAGAAGAGGACAGCAGGGAGAAGACAGGAGATGTAGAACAGGAAACAAGTAGAAGACTGTAGAAGGTGGGAAACAAGAGACTGAGGCGGGAAGAAGACGAAGCTGGTAGGACAGCGGAAGAAACGGAAGACAGTAGACAGTCAGGGAAACAAGACAGGAAGTGTGGAAGCAGGAGAAAGACGAAACATGGTAGAGCAGGGGACAAGATCAGGAATGGTAGGGGGGGAAGAAAGACAGAAGACATGTAGGACAGCAGGAAGCAAGAGCAGAAGACATGGTAGGAAGGCAGGAAAGACAAGCAGGAAGACATGGGGACAGGCAGGGAAGGAAAGCAGGAAGACAGTAGGACAGGCAGGGAAGACAGATCAGGAAGACATGGTAGACAGTCAGGAAGACAAGACAGGAAGACATAGTAGGACAGGCAGGGAAGACAAGACAGGAAGACATGGTAGACAGGCAGGGAAGACAAGACAGGAAGACATGGTAGGACAGGCAGGGAAGACAAGACAGAGACATGGTAGGACAGGACAGGGAAGACAAGATCAGGAAGACAGGAAGACAAGATCAGGAAGACATAGTAGGACAGGTCAGGGAAGACAAGAGCAGGAAGACATGGTAGGACAGGTCAGGGAAGACAAGAGCAGGAAGACATGGTAGGACAGGCAGGGAAGACAAGATCAGGAAGACATGGTAGGACAGGTCAGGGAAGACAAGATCAGGAAGACATGGAGGACAGGTCAGGGAAGACAAGATCAGGAAGACATGGTAGGACAGGTCAGGGAAGACAAGATCAGGAAGACATGGTAGGACAGGTCAGGAAGACAAGATCAGAAGACATGGTAGGACAGGCAGGGAAGACAAGAGCAGGAAGACATGGTAGGACAGGCAGGGAAGACAAGACAGGAAGACATGGTAGGACAGGTCAGGGAAGACAAGATCAGGAAGACATGGTAGACAGGTCAGGGAAGACAAGACAGGAAGACATGGTAGGACAGGTCAGGGAAGACAAGACAGGAAGACATGTAGGACAGGTGACAGGGGAAGACAAGACAGGAAGACATGGTAGGACAGTCAGGGAAGACAAGATCAGGAAGACATGGTAGGACAGGCAGGGAAGACAAGATCAGGAAGACATAGGTAGGACAGGCAGGGAAGACAGATCAGGAAGACATGGTAGGACAGGTCAGGAAGACAAGATCAGGAAGACAATGGTAGGACAGTCAGGAAGACAAGACAGGAAGACATGGTAGGACAGTCAGGGAAGACAAGACAGGAAGACATGGTAGGACAGCAGGGAAACAAGATCAGGAAGACATAGTAAGGACAGATCAGGGAAGACAAGATCAGGAAGAGACAATGACATGGTAGGACAGGTACAGGGAAAAGAACAAGAATGTAGGAACAGGAAGACATAAGCAGGAACAAGAGTCAGGGAAGACAAGAGCATGAAGACATGGTAGGACAGTCAGGGGAAGACAAGACAGGAAGACATAGGGTAGGACAGACAGGAAGACAAGTAGCAGAGGAAGACATGGAGGTCAGGGTCAGGGAAGACAAGATCAGGAAGACATGGTAGGACACGACAGGAAAGACAAGATCAGGAAGACATGGTAGGACAGACAGGAAAGACAAGATCAGGAAGACATGGTAGGAACGACAGGGAAGACAAGATCAGGAAGACATGGTAGGACACGACAGGAAGACAAGATCAGGGAAGACATGGTAGGACACGACAGGGAAGACAAGAGCAGGAAGACATGGTAGGACACGACAGGGAAGACATGTAGGAAGAAATGGTAGACAGGTCAGGAAGACAAGATCAGGAAGACATGGTAGGACAGGCAGGGAAGACAAGAACAGGAAGACATGGTAGGACAGGCCAGGGAAGACAAGAACAGGAAGACATGGTAGGACACGACAGGAAAGACAAGATCAGGAAGACATGGTAGGACACGACAGGGAAGACAAGATCAGGAAGACATGGTAGGACACGACAGGGAAGACAAGATCAGGAAGGGACATGACATGGTAGGACAGGTCAGGAAAGACAAGATCAGGAAGACATAATGGGACACAACCGGGAAGACAAGATCAGGAAGACATGGTAGGACAGGCGAGGGAAGACAAGAGCAGGTAGGGACATGGTAGGAAGGTCAGGGAAGACAAGAACAGGAAGACATTGTAGGACAGGACAGGGAAGACAAGATCAGGAAGACATGTTAGGACAGGCGAGGGAAGACAAGATCAGGAAGACATGGTAGGACAGGCGAGGGAAGACAAGAGTAGGAAGACATGGTAGGACAGGTCAGGGAAGACAAGAACAGGAAGACATGGTAGGACTCCACAGGAAGACAAGAGCAGGAAGACATGGTAGGACAGGTCAGGGAAGACAAGAGCAGGAAGACATGGTAGGACAGGTCAGGGAAGATAAGATCAGGAAGACATGGTAGGATGGGTAAGGGAAGACAAGAGCAGGAAGACATTGTAGGGCAGGTCAGGGAAGACAAGATCAGGAAGACAGTGCAGTACAGTGCAGTATAGTACAGTGCTGTATAGCAGAGTATTTGGCAGTGCAGTGTAACCTTGTGCAATACAACACTATACAGTGCAGGACAGCAGAGCGTTACACAATACACTACAGGATAGTTCAGGATAGCACGAAGCTATGGTGGATAGCACAGTATCATTGTGTACAGTACAGTACAGAGTAATACTGTACGGGACAGAAGTATATGTACAGGACAGTACAGAGTAATACTGTACGGGACAGAAGTATATGTACAGTACAGTACAGAGTAATACTGTACGGGACAGAAGTATATGTACAGTACAGAGTAATACTGTACGGGACAGAAGTATATGTACAGTACGGTACAGAGGAATAATGTACGGGACAGAAGTATATGTACAGTACAGTACAGATGAATACTGTACGGGACAGAAGTATATGTACAGTACAGTACAGAGCAATACTGTACGGGACAGAAGTATATGTACAGTACAGTACAGAGCAATACTGTACGGGACAGAAGTATATGTACAGTACAGTACAGAGTAATACTGTACGGGACAGAAGTATATGTACAGTACAGTACAGAGTAATACTGTACGGGACAGAAGTATAAGTACAGTACATGACTGAGGACAGGACGGGGCAGAACAGGACATGACATGGTAGGACAGGTCAGGGAAGACAAGATCAGGAAGACATGGTAGGACAGGTCAGGGAAGACAAGATCAGGAAGACATGGTAGGACAGGTCAGGGAAGACAAGAGTAGGAAGACATGGTAGCACAGGTCAGAAAAGACAAGAGCAGGTAGGGACATGGTAGGAAGGTCAGGGAAGACAAGAACAGGAAGACATGGTAGGACAGGACAGGGAAGACAAGATCAGGAAGACATGTTAGGACAGGCGAGGGAAGACAAGATCAGGAAGACATGGTAGGACAGGCGAGGGAAGACAAGAGTAGGAAGACATGGTAGGACAGGTCAGGGAAGACAAGAACAGGAAGACATGGTAGGACTCCACAGGAAGACAAGAGCAGGAAGACATGGTAGGACAGGTCAGGGAAGACAAGAGCAGGAAGACATGGTAGGACAGGTCAGGGAAGATAAGATCAGGAAGACATGGTAGGATGGGTAAGGGAAGACAAGAGCAGGAAGACATTGTAGGGCAGGTCAGGGAAGACAAGATCAGGAAGACAGTGCAGTACAGTGCAGTATAGTACAGTGCTGTATAGCAGAGTATTTGGCAGTGCAGTGTAACCTTGTGCAATACAACACTATACAGTGCAGGACAGCAGAGCGTTACACAATACACTACAGGATAGTTCAGGATAGCACGAAGCTATGGTGGATAGCACAGTATCATTGTGTACAGTACAGTACAGAGTAATACTGTACGGGACAGAAGTATATGTACAGTACAGTACAGAGTAATACTGTACGGGACAGAAGTATATGTACAGTACAGTACAGAGTAATACTGTACGGGACAGAAGTATATGTACAGTACAGAGTAATACTGTACGGGACAGAAGTATATGTACAGTACGGTACAGAGGAATAATGTACGGGACAGAAGTATATGTACAGTACAGTACAGATGAATACTGTACGGGACAGAAGTATATGTACAGTACAGTACAGAGCAATACTGTACGGGACAGAAGTATATGTACAGTACAGTACAGAGCAATACTGTACGGGACAGAAGTATATGTACAGTACAGTACAGAGTAATACTGTACGGGACAGAAGTATATGTACAGTACAGTACAGAGTAATACTGTACGGGACAGAAGTATAAGTACAGTACATGACTGAGGACAGGACGGGGCAGAACAGGACATGACATGGTAGGACAGGTCAGGGAAGACAAGATCAGGAAGACATGGTAGGACAGGTCAGGGAAGACAAGATCAGGAAGACATGGTAGGACAGGTCAGGGAAGACAAGAGTAGGAAGACATGGTAGCACAGGTCAGAAAAGACAAGAGCAGGTAGGGACATGGTAGGAAACGTCAGGGAAGAAGAACAGGAAAACATGGTCGGACATGACAGGGAAGACAAGAGCAGGAAGACATAGTAGGACAGGCGAGGGAAGACAAGATCAGGAAGACATGTTAGGACAGGTCAGGCAAGACAAGATCAGGAAGACATGGTAGGACAGGTCAGGGAATACAAGAACAAGAACACATCGTAGGACACGTCAGAAAAGACAAGAGCAGGAAGACATGGTAGGACAAGTCAGGGAAGACAAGATCAGGAAGACATGGTAGGACAGGTCAGGGAAGACAAGATCAGGAAGACAGGGCAGTACAGTGCAGTATAGTACAGTGCTGTACAGCAGAGTATTTGGCAGTGCAGTGTAACCTTGTGCAATACAACACTATACAGTGCAGGACAGCAGAGCGTTACACAATACACTACAGGATAGTTCAGGATAGCACGAAGCAATGGCGGACAGCACAGTATCATTGTGTACATTGCAGTACAGAGTAATACTGTACGGGACAGAAGTATATGTACAGTACAGTACAGAGTAATACTGTACGGGACAGAAGTATATATACAGTACAGTACAGAGTAATACTGTACGGGACATAAGTATAAGTACAGTACAATACAGAGTAATACTGTACGGGACAAAAGTATATGTACAGGACAGTACAGAGTAATACTGTACGGGACAGAAGTATATGTACAGTACAGTACAGAGGAATACTGTACGGGACAGAAGTATATGTACAGTACAGTACAGAGCAATACTGTACAGGACAGAGCAATACTATACGGGACAGAAGTATATGTACAGTACAGTACAGAGTAATACTGTACAGGACAGAAGTATAAGTACAGGACATGACTGAGGACAGGACGGGGCAGAACAGGACATGACATGGTAGGACAGGTCAGGAAGACATGGTAGGACAGGTCAGGGAAGACAAGATCAGGAAGACATGGTAGGACAGGTCAAGGAAGACAAGAGTAGGAAGACATGGTAGCACAGGTCAGAAAAGACAAGAGCAAGTAGGGACATGGTAGAAAAGGTCAGGGAAGACAAGAACAGGAAGACATAGTCGGACCCGACAGCGAAAACAAGGGCAGGAAGACATGGTAGGACAGGTCAGGGAAGACAAGATCAGGTAGACATAGTAGGACAGGTGAGGGAAGACAAGAGTAGGAAGACATGGTAGGACAGGTCAGGGAAGACAAGAGCAGGAAGACATAGTAGGACAGGTCAGGGAAGACAAGAACAGGAAGACATGGTAGGACAAGACAGGGAAGACAAGAACAGGAAGACATGGTAGGACACGACAGGGACGACAAGAGCACGAAGACATGGTAAGAGAGGTCAGGGAAGAGAAGATCAGGAAGACATTGTAGGACAGTTCAGGGAAGACAAGAATGGGAAGGGACATGACATGGTAGGGCAGGACAGGGAAGACAAGATCAGGAAGGCTTGGTAGGACAGGTCAGGGACGACAAGATCAGGAAGACATGGTAGGACAGGTCAGGGAAGACAAGAACAGGAAGACATGGTAGGACAGGTCAGAGAAGACAAGCGCAGGAAGCCATGGTAGGACAGGTCAGGGAAGACAAGATCAGGAAGACATAGTAGGACAGGTCGGGGAAGACAAGATCAGGAAGACATGGTAGGACAGGTCAGGGAAGACAGGAACAGGAAGACATGGTAGGACAGGTCAGGGAAGACAAGATCAGGAAGACATGGTAGGACAGGTCAGGGAAGACAAGAGCAGCAAGAGACATGACATGGTAGGATAGGTCAGGGAAGACAAGATCAGGAAGACGTGGTAGGACAGGTCAGGGGAGACAAGACAGGAATGGACATGACATGGTAGGACAGGTCAGGGAATACAAGATCAGGAAGACATGGTGGGACACGACAGGGAAGACAAGAGCAGGAAGACATGGTAGGACATGTCAGGGAAGACAAGATCAGGAAGACATGGTAGGACAGGTCAGGGAAGACAAGAGCAGGAAGACATGGTAGGACACGGCAGGGAAGACAAGAGCAGGAACACATGGTAGGACAGGTCAGGGAAGACAAGATCAGGAAGACATGGTTGGACACGATTGGGAAGCCAAGAGCTGGAAGACATGGTAGGACATGTCAGGGAATACAAGATCAGGAAGATATGGTAGGACAGGTCAGGGAAGACAAGATCAGGAAGACGTGGTAGGACAGGTCAGGGAAGACAAGATCAGGAAGACGTGGTAGGACAGGTCAGGGAAGACAAGATTAGGAAGGTACATGACATGGTAGGACACGACAGGGAAGAAAAGAGCAGGAAGGGACGGGGCATGGGACGATAGGACGGGACGGATAGGACAGGACGGATAGGACGGGACGGATAGGACGGGGCGGATAGGACGGGACGGATAGGACGGGACGGATAGGACAGGACGGATAGGACGGGACAGATAGGACAGGACGGATAGGACGGGACGGATAGGACGGGACGGATAGGACAGGACGGATAGGACGGGATGGATAGGACGGGACAGATAGGACAGGACGGATAGGACGGGACGATAGGACGGGACGGATAGGACAGGACGAATAGGACAGGACGGATAGGAGGGGACGGATAGGACAGGGCGGACAGGACGGATAGGACAGGACGATAGGACAGGACGATAGGACAGGACGATAGGGCAAGACGATAGGACAGGACGGATAGGACAGGACGGATAGGACAGGACGGATAGGACGGGACGGATAGGACAGGACGGATAGGACGGGACGGTACAATTCGTGTGTCTATTTTCTGTGGCAGGTATATCTGACACACATGGTAGGGTGACATTTATAATTTGTGAATCTAATTTCTATTCTGGTATATTTAACATGGGGCAGGGTGACAGTTATTATTTGTGTGTCTAGTTTCTGTAGCAGGTACATTTGACACATATGGTCGAATGCCAGTTATTCAATACTTCGTGTGTCTGATTTCTGTACGAGGTATATTTCAAACATAAAGTGGGATGACATTTACAGTTTGTGTGTCTAATTTCTGTTGCAGGTACATTTGACACATATGGTGGGATGACTTTTACAATTCGTGTGTCTATTTTCTGTTGCAGGTATATTTGACACATACGGTAGAATGACATTTATAATTTGTGAGCTTAATTTTTATTCTGGTATATTTAACATGTGGTAGGATGACAGTTATTATTTGTGTGTCTAATTTCTGTTGCAGGTTTATTGACACATGATCGAGTGACAGTTATTCAACAATGCTTGAGTCTGATTTCTGTTGTAGGTATATTGACGCACATGATCGAATGACAGTTATTTAATTATTCGTGTGTTTGTTTCTGTTGTAGGTATATTCGTTGTTTCTGTTGTAGGTATATTTGACACATACGGGAGAATGATACTTATTTGCAATGAATGTGTATTTGTTTTTTTTTTTTATTTATTTTTTTTTTTTTGTAGCAGGCCTATTTGAAACACATGTAGAATGACATTTTTATGACTGACGTTTATTTCTGTTGCAGGCATACATGACACATGCATCGTCGGAGAACAGTTCTTTCTAATCTATGGTTATAATGTCTGTTTCAAGCATACTCAACACACATGGCAGGATGACAGTGTTTAGGATTCCATTATACAATGTCTGTTGCAGAGAGTATGTTTGTCATACATCCGGGCATTCTGATCGTGGGCTTGCTGTTTCTGGTGTTCTTTATCATTGTCTCCATCATCCTCATCGTCTTACACATCAAAGGTATTGGCGGACTATTTCTCTCCTCTCCCCCACCCCCAGTCTCTCTCTCTCTCTCTCTCTCTCTCTCTCTCTCTCTCTCTCCTCTCTCTCTCTCTCTCTCTCTCTCTCTCTCTCTCTCAAAGCAGCGAACTAGAGAGCACAGACCTGTAAGAGAAAGGACGAGAGGGGCTAGGAGGAGAAGAGGAGTTGAGGTAATGTTGCTTACAGCCCAGCCGACCGCAAGGGGCCCCATCAGGGCTGTCGCCGCGTGGAAGGAGAAGGGAAGAAGAGGACGAAGAAGTTTAATAGAGTAGAGAGAGAAAGTTGAACCCTGTGCTATTTGTATGCTTAAATACTGTTGGTTCTAGCGGCAAGCACCGTGTACTGAAACCCTGGCAGCCGCTTCCTTCTGGGCTCTTAGGATGATGAGGTCCGCTGCCAAAAAGATTTGATAGTTTTTAAGGGCACATGACACCGCGTCAGCCTTCTCCATCCACGCCTCAACCCTAGCTTGTCTCGGCGCAGCCCTGGCAATGGCAATCCACAGGGAGCAGTCAATGTCAAGTCGTCAGGAGGCAACCCATCGGAGGAGACACTGCACTGCTGCCGGGTCACTTCGGTGGTGTTCAGTGGCGACTATTCTGATCCAACATATGCAGGACTCCACCTACCATGCGTCTCCCCCACCCCCACCCCCACCCTACCCCCAACTCTCCTGACGACACAAATCTGGTTTAATTTACATGCTGGCCTTTTCACTGCAGTGCTAACAATACCAGACTTTGCGGGGCGAAAAAATAGTGACAGGAGTTCTCCAGCTATTTCCATCCAGACTTGGGCATAGTGCTTGCACGTTTGGGTCTGGCATCACGTTTGACAGCTGTTCTGTTGATAACTTCAGTCGTAGCAGTTTGTCTCCACAGCAATGGTCCAGAAAAATTTAACGATGACTTCCCTCATCGACCATACCACATGCCGAGCATTGTCTGTCCTCTCTTGTCGTGTTAGTGTCTCTCCTCCCCCCCCCCCCCCCCACACACACCATTTCCATTTGTAGGTCATGAGCGCTGAATGAGTCAGAGCAGGTGGAATTCCCGGACAGTCTGAGGCAGGTGTCCGCACTGCGAGCACTGCCTGGTCGTCCTGCACGAGCTGACCACACGATAGTGGAGTGAGGGTAGTCCACGTGTCTGGCAGCTCCTCGATTCCACAGTCCAGCAGTCATCATGCCGATAGCTCGTTCCCGTTCCTGCATCGTCACTATCGCATTCGTGCAATGTGGAGTCATGGTTCCATATAGAAACACTTCAGTCTACTTTGGTCAGTACGGTACCCGATGCGATCTCTGAATTTCTTAAAAAGATCAAGTCGCAAAGCGAGGCGACTGCAGGCCGAAATCTAAACAAATGTTGAAAATGATTCATAAGACTCCACCGAAAAAAACATAGACAAACGAATGATCACAAGACAAAACACGACGCGTTTCGACCTCTTAAGTTTTCTTCAGACAAGATCTACAACACTCAGAAACAAACCAAAAAATGAACGAGCAATCACTTATTTTCATCGATACTCGGCGCGCAAGATGGGCGCTGATTCAACAAAACAGAAACGTTTTCAAAGTCCTTCAATGATAGTTCTTTGCGCAGATGGTCATTCCGTAATTGGCACGGAAAAAGAGAGAGAGAGAGAGAGAGAGAGAGAGAGAGAGAGAGAGAGAGAGAGAGAGAGAGAGAGAGGATGGGGGTGGGGGGGACAGAGAGAGAGAGAGAGAGAGATCAGCGACAATCAAGGTGGGGACATCTCAGACGACTGCTGTTTGTGGGCAAAAGAAGAACCGAGAGAGAGTCGGGGGAGAGGCAGGAAGGGAATGGAAATGTGGGGTGGGGGTGTGATGTTGGGTGGGGGTGGGATGTGGGGTGGGGATGGGCCAGGGACTGGCTGTGGTAATGTGGAGTCAGACGGGTCGGGGGAGGTGGGAGGAGAGGGGGGGAGGGGGGGCATTAAAGGGGGACAGGTGGGCCGACACAGTCGCAAGGTGCTGGGATGGACTGTCGGAATCTCTCTGCTTTTGACCCTGAGACCTGCCGGAAGACTGGATTTGTCTCCCTTGCCAAATACCTTTTCGGAGTACAGCTGTACTGTGTGTGACACTTTTTTTTTTTTTAAACTGGGCGTGCAACTGTACTGTGCGTGTGACACGTATCTCTTCGAGTACAGGTGTACTGTGTGTGTGACACTTTCCTCTTGGAGTGCAGCTGTACGCGTGTGCAACACTTTACTCTTGGAGTGCAGCTGTACTGTGTGTGGCACTTTCATCTTGGAGTGCAGCTGTACTGTGTGAGACACTTTCATCTTGGAGTGCAGCTGTACTGTATGTGACACTTTCCTCTTGGAGTACAGCTGTACTGTGTGTGACACTTTCCTCTTGGAGTGCAGCTGTACTATGTGTGACCCTTACCTACAAAAGAAAAGTGACACGCTGGAAAGCATTCAACACAGCACCAAGACTCATCCAGCTTGACTTCCGATCCCTCAACCCAGTTTGTGTCACAGCCGTGCTGAAGGGCATCGGCTATCCATATCTCCAAGACAGAGACACAAACAACACCGCCTGGCATTTCTCTGTGATCAATACAGAACATCTCCCGGCCATTGAGGCAGATAACCATCTAGTCCCAGTGACGAACAAGAAGCTGATAAAACCTGCGAGAACTGAGGACCAGTGTCGTAAAAACCTTGTTAAATGGATGGCAAGGAATATGTCGCCGCTGTTTCAATGTCAGTAGTACAAAATAAAGCGCTAAAATCAGCGGTTTCCCAAACAACACCGCCTAACATTTCTCTATAATCATTAGGAAACATCTCCCGGCCATTGAGGCAGATAACCGTTTAATACCAGTGATGAACAAGAATCTGATAAAACCTGCAAGAACTGAGGACCAGTGACGTAAAAAACGTTGTTAAATGGATGGCGAGGAATATCTCGCCGCTGTTTCAATGTCAGTAGTACGAAACAAAGCGCTGAAACAGCATTTTCCCAAACAACACCGCCTAACATTTCTCTATAATCAGCAGGGAACATCTCTCGGCCAATGAGGCAGATAACCGTCTACAACCAGTGACGAACAAGAAGCGGATGAAACCTGCAAGAAGTGAGGAATAATGTCGTAAAAACTTTGTCAGATAGTTGGTAAAGAATACCTCGAGCTGTTTCCATGTTAATATCACAAAAATGAAGCGCTAATACAGCATGTCACAGGGACCATCAAGGAATGGAACAACCTGAACAACAGTGATATCACAGGGAACATCAGGAACAACCTGAACAACATGATATCACAGGGACCATCAAGGAATGGAACAACCTGAACAACAGTGATATCACAGGGAACATCAGGAACAACCTGAACAACAGTGATATCACAGGGACCATCAAGGAGTGGAACAACCTGAACAACAGTGATATCACAGGGAACATCAGGAACAACCTGAACAGCAGTGATATCACAGGGACCATCAAGGAAAAGAACAACCTGAACAACAGTGATATCACAGGGACCATCAAGGAATGGAACAACATGAACAACAGTGATATCACAGGGACCATCAAGGAATGAAACAACCTGAACAACAGTGACATCACAGGGACCATCAAGGAGTGGAACAACCTGAACAACAGTGACATCACAGGGACCATCAGGAACAACCTGAACAGCAGTGATATCACAGGGACCATCAAGAATGGAACAACCTGAACAAAAGTGACATCACAGGGACC
>CM065743.1:50291754-50296754 GCA_033310375.1 Conus canariensis | reverse complement strand
AGAAGGAAAATGAGATGGTATGGTCATGTATCAAGGCCAACAGGACTTGCCAATACCATCAGATGGTATGGTCATGTATCAAGGCCAACAGGACTTGCCAACACCATGAGATGGTATGGTCATGTATCAAGATCAACAGGACTTGCCAACACCATGAGATGGTATGGTCATGCATCAAGACCAACAGGACTTGCCAACACCATGAGATGGTATGGTCATGTATCAAGGCCAACAGGACTTGCCAACACCATTCTACTGGGAACAGTGCGAGGAGGCAGAAGGAGAGGAAGACAGAGAAAGAGATGGGGGGACGACATCAGTGAATGGATTGGCCACACACACAGCTCTTCTTCTTCTTCTGCGTACGCAGGCTGATATTCCTGCGGACATCCCCTGTATAGGGAGTGGAGTTTTGTGTGTATGACCGTTTTTTGTCCCGACATTAAGGCAGCCATACTCCAACTTCGGGGAAGGTGCATGCTATGTGTAATGTGTCATCCATACCAACGGCCAAACTGGCCTTCTCTTCCGAAAGTTGGTGATGAACAGGAAGCTTCACAGGATTTGATGTTTACACCAGGAACCAGAGGCCTTCCGGAAGTGGAACATGATCGGAAATGGCGTGGTGGGCCGGGGTGTTCTGAATTTGAATGACGTTAGTCTGATACTGAGAGGCAGCGCCTGCAACAACATTAAATATAAGCTGATTTGGAGACAGAGGTTAAGGTTGTTGACCCCTGAGTAAGGAAGATTGAAACAGATTTGCTCTCTCTCTCTCTCTCTCTCTCTCTCTCCTCTCTCTCTCTCCTCTCTCTCTCTCTCTCTCTCTCTCTCTCTCCCAAAAAGAAGCACTGTAGTGCCTAGCATAATTGATGTGTATCTATACATTCTCTCTCTCTCTCTCTCTCTCTCTCTCTCTCTCTCTCTCTCTCTCTCTCAATCTCTCTCTCTCTCTCTCTCTCTCTCTCTCTCTCTTTCTCTCTCTCTCTTTTAAACGACTCGAGTAGTGGCGCTAGTGAGACGCAGCGCTTTTGACACGTGGGGACTGAAGACAGTGGCGTGATCCATAGGAAGAGGGGGAGGGAACAAAGTGCCAACGACACGTCACGCGCTTGGTGCGAAGCACTGATGACCGTAGAGGTCAACGACACGTCACGCGCTTGGTGCGAAGCACTGATGACCGTAGAGGTCAACGACACGTCACGCGCTTGGTGCGAAGCACTGATGACCGTAGAGGTCAACGACACGTCACGCGCTTGGTGCGAAGCACTGATGACCGTAGAGGTCAACGACACGTCACGCGCTTGGTGCGAAGCACTGATGACCGTAGAGGTCAACGACACGTCACGCGCTTGGTGCGAAGCACTGATGACCGTAGAGGTCAACGACACGTCACGCGCTTGGTGCGAAGCACTGATGACCGTAGAGGTCAACGACACGTCACGCGCTTGGTGCGAAGCACTGATGACCGTAGAGGTCCTGGCAGGCGGCAGCACTGGTAGCACGTCATGCTGTTGACGCGGAGTGTCAATGACACGTCACTTCCTTCCACACGCACCCGGAGAGGCAGGCAGCCGGCAAATGGACTGAAAAAGCGTTGAAGTCTTACAGCGTAAGGATAGTGACACTCTTCGTTGGCCGGGGTGGGAGGGGGGGGGGAGTGGAGGAGGAGGGAGGGTGAAGGGGAGAGTGGAAGAGCGGGTAGGGTAGGGTAGGGTAGGGTAGGGTGGGGTAGGGTAGGGTGGGGCAGGGTAAGGTGGGATAGGGTAAGGTGGGATAGGGTAAGCTGGTGTAGGGTAGGGTGGGGCAGGGTAAGGTGGGATAGGGTAAGCTGGGATAGGGTAAGGTGGGGTAGGGTAGGGTGGGGCAGGGTAAGGTGGAATAGGGTAAGGCGGGATAGGGTAAGGTGGGGTAGGGTAGGGTGGGGCAGGGTAAGGTGGAATAGGGTAAGGTAGGATAGGGTAAGGTGGGGTAGGGTAGGGTGGGGCAGGGTAAGGTGGAATAGGGTAAGGCGGGATAGGGTAAGGTGGGGTAGGGTAGGGTGGGGCAGGGTAAGGTGGAATAGGGTAAGGTAGGATAGGGTAAGGTGGGGTAGGGTAAGGTGGGATAGGGTAAGGTGGGATAGGGTAAGGTGGGTAGGGTAGGGTGGGGCAGGGTAAGGTGGGATAGGGCAGGGTAGGGTAAGGTAGAGTGGGGTAGGGCAGGGTAGGGTAAGGTAGAGTGGGATAGGGCAGGCAGGGTAAGGTAGAGTGGGGTAGGGCAGGGCAGGGTAAGGTAGAGTGGGGTAGGGCAGGGCAGGGTAAGGTAGAGTGGGGTAGGGCAGGGCAGGGTAAGGTAGAGTGGGATAGGGCAGGGCAGGGTAAGGTAGAGTGGGGTAGGGCAGGGCAGGGTAAGGTAGAGCAGGGGTAGGGCAGGGCAGGGTAAGGTAGAGTGGGGTAGGGCAGGGCAGGGTAAGGTAGAGTGGGGTAGGGCAGGGCAGGGTAAGGTAGAGTGGGGTAGGGCAGGGCAGGGTAAGGTAGAGTGGGATAGGGCAGGGCAGGGTAAGGTAGAGTGGGGTAGGGCAGGGCAGGGTAAGGAGAGTAGGGATAGGGCAGGGCAGGGTAAGGTAGAGTGGGGTAGGGCAGGGCAGGGTAAGGTAGAGTGGGGTAGGGCAGGGAGTGGGTAAGGTGAGGGGTAGGGCAGGGCAGGTAGGGTAGGAGTGGGTAGGGTGGTGGTAGGGTCAGGGCAGGGTAGGGTAGAGTGGGGTAGGGCAGGGTAGGGTAAGGTAGAATGGGGTAGGGCAGGGTAGGTGGGGTATGGTGCGGGCAGGGCAGAGTAGGGTGGGGTAGGGCAGGGTAGGGTAAGGTAGATGGTAGGCGGTAGGGGGCAGGGTGTAGGGTGGGCAGGATAGGGTGGGTAGGTGGGAGGGCAGGTAGGGTGGGTAGGTGGGGAGGCAGGGTGTAGGGTAAGGGTAGAGTGGGGTAGGGCAGGGTAGTAGGTGGGGGTAGGGTGGGGTAGGGTGTGGGCTAGGTAAGAAGGTAGGGTAGGGTAGGTGGTAGGGCAGGTAGGATAGGGTAGGGGAAGGGGGGTAGGGTAGGTAGGGTAGGTTGAGGTAGGGTAAAGTGGGGTAGGGCAGGTAGGTAGGTAGGGTGGTAGGGCAGGGTAGGGTGAGGTAGGGTAGGGTAGGAGGGTAGGGGGGGGAGGGGGTGGAGGGGGAGGGCAGGCAGGGAGGGTAGGGTAGGGTAGGGTAGGAGGTAGGGTAGGGGATAGGGTAGGGAGGGCAGGGAGGCAGGGGGGGTGGGCAGGGGCGGTGAGCGGGGCGGGGGGGGTGGGCGGAGAGGAGGGTAGGTGGGGTAGGGAGGGCAGGGAGGCAGGGTAGGGGGAGGGGCGGGCAGGGGGGGGCGGGCGGGCGGG
Organism: Conus canariensis; assembly: GCA_033310375.1. NCBI lineage: Eukaryota > Metazoa > Mollusca > Gastropoda > Neogastropoda > Conidae > Conus > Conus canariensis. The sequence continues at coordinate 50,293,361 of CM065743.1, read as the reverse complement.
CAGGGCGGGGTAGGGCGGAGGCGGGCTGGGTGGTAGGGCAGGGCAGGGCAGGCAGGGAGGGTAGGGTAGGGCAGGCAGGGAAGCAGGTGGCAGGGCAGGGCAGGGGGCAGGGGGGGCGGGCGGGGCGCGGGCGGGGTGGGGGCGGGGCAGGGCGGGCGGGGGGCAGGGCGAGTGGGGCAGCGGGCAAGGGCAGGAGGGCGGGCAGGCAGGGCAGGGCAGGGCAGGGGAGGGTAGGGTAGGGCGGGCCGGGGCGGGGCGGGGTGGGGTGGGGCGGGGCAGGGTAGTGCAGGGCAGGGCAGGGCAGGGCAGGGCAGGCAGGGTAGGGTGGGGGTAGGGTAGGGTAGGGTAGGGTAGGGTGGGGTGGGGTGGGGTAGGGCAGGGTAGGGTAGGGTGGGGTGAGGTAGGGTAGGGTAAGGTAGGGTTGTGCAGGTCTGCTAAGACTCGTCAGTGAAGTGAACCTGTTTTTCTTTTCTTTATTTCTTTTTTTAATCCACACGTTATATCCCACACAATAAAAATACATCAGCTATTTGTCAGTGGACATAGATATGTTACCTACATACCATGGACACAGATAAATCACGTAAGCCTGTATATCGCTGGACAGAGATAAATCACTTAAGCCTGTATATCGCTGGACAGAGATAAATCACTTAAGCCTGTATATCGCTGGACATAGGTAAATCACTTAAGCCTGTATATCGCTGGACAGAGGTAAATCACTTAAGCCTGTATATCGCTGGACAGAGGTAAATCACTTAAGCCTGTATATCGCTGGACAGAGGTAAATCACTTAAGCCTGTATATCGCTGGACAGAGGTGAATCACCCATACGCAGGTGGACAGAAATAGATCGCCAAAAGAAAGAAGAAAACAGACACACCCGAAGGTGCGGGTGGGACCCAGAGAAGTACTGTCCTCAGATGCCCAACAAACCAGCTGGGAGCAATCCTGCACCACTCTTGGAGGCCTGTGCTGTGTTCACATGGGGTGCAGGCACACACAGGGCATTCCATTAAGGCGTCAAGGGACATAACTACTCCCTGGCAAAGATTGACCTTCTGTATATCAGAGGACAGACATAAATTATCTGTTTATCACTGAACGGAGACAAATCACCAGTGTATCTGTGGACAGACACATCATCTATATATCAGTGAGCAGGAATACATCGCCTATGTATCAGTGGACAAAGATAATTAATGATGATGATAATAATATAATAAATAATAATAATAATAATAATAATAATAATAATAATAATAACAATAATAAATGAATACTTATATAGCGCCTATTCTCGGCTAGAGACCCAGCTCTAAGCGCTTTACAATCCACACTCGTTTACACAACAGGCTGCCTACCTGGGTAGTGCCGATTGAAGAGTTGCCAGTATGTATATGTACATGTATATGATATATATAATATATATATATATATATATATATATGTTTGTTTGTTTGTTTGTGTGTGTGTGTGTGTGTGTGTGTGTGTGTGTGTGTGTGTGTGTGTGTGTGTGTGTGTGTGTGTGCGCGCGCGCGCGCGCACCTATATTCATATATCAGTAGAAAGAGATAAATCACCTATACGTCTGTGGATAAAGATAA
>CM065743.1:50284254-50286754 GCA_033310375.1 Conus canariensis | reverse complement strand
TACTGTTGGTCTGATTGGGGAGAGAGTGTCTTCTTTCAGACAGTGGTGTTACTACTGTTGGTCTGATTGGGGAGAGAGGGTCTTCTTTCAGACAGTGGTGTTACTACTGTTGGTCTGATTGGGGAGAGAGGGTCTTCTTTCAGACTGGGGCCTGGTACTGTTGGTCTGATCAGGGAGAGAGTGTCTTCTTTCAGACTGTGGTATTACTACTGTTGGTCTGATTGGGGAGAGAGTGTCTTCTTTTCAAAGACTATAGCACTACCGCTGTTGGTCTAATCAGGGAGAGAGTGTCTTCTTTCAGACTGTGGTCCTGTCGCTGTTGGTCTGATTGGGGAGGGAATGTCTTCTTTCAGACTGTGGTCCTGTCGCTGTTGGTCTGATTGGAGAGGGAATGTCTTCTTTCAGACTGTGGTCCTGTCGCTGTTGGTCTGATTGGAGAGGGAATGTCTTCTTTCAGACTGTGGTCCTGTCGCTGTTGGTCTGATTGGGAGGTAATGTCTTCTTTCAGACTGTGGTCCTGTCGCTGTTGGTCTGATTGGGGAGGTAATGTCTTCTTTCAGACTGTGGTCCTGTCGCTGTTGGTCTGATTGGGGAGGGAATGTCTTCTTTCAGACTATAGTACTGACTCCGTTGTGTCTCTGATTTGAAAGTGGCTTCTAGTTTAAAAAAGAGAGAGAGAGAGAGAGAGAGAGAGAGAGAGAGAGAGAGAGAGAGAGAGAGAGAGAGAGAGAGAAGGAGAAGAATCGGAAAGGAGGAACAAAGAATCTAAAAAAAAAACAACTGGATGTTTACACCCAGGTTCATTAGAAAGGGGAAAAAGGGGAAGGCGGAGGGGGGGGGGGGGGGGGGGGGGGAGGAGGAGGAGGTGGAAGAAGCCATTTCTTTGCTTGGCTGTCCCATCATCTGTATCCTGTCCTCCTTCAATGGCAGTGTCTGTGACCAGCTCATTCCTACATGTGTATCCTGTCCTTCAATGGCAGTGTCTGTGACCAGCTCATTCCTACACGCCGTGCTGTCTTTTTCAGTGGAACACCACTCACTGGACGCTAGGCTGGTCATGGTCATTGCTGAGTCTGTCAGCATGTACATCAGAGTATGGAGATGTGGACCCCCCCCCCCCCCCCCCCCCCCCCCCCCCGGTCATGTCCTTCCAACGTCAGTCGCCTAAGACTCTGTCCACACAACAGACTCAGACACGACGGATGTGGAGATGGAGACCTATACCATCCCAATTCAGATCACCCGGAGAGCAGGGCATGAAGGGCCGTAGTGTGGAGAGAAGACCGCGGGTTCTTAAGTTTGCTAACGATGATAGTGAAGAGTTAAGGATGATAGTGAGGAGTTAAGGATGACAGCGAGGAGTTAAGGATGACAGTGAGGAGTTAAGGATGATAGCGAGGAGTTAAGGATGATAGCGAGGAGTTAAGGATGACAGTGAAGAGTTAAGGATGATAGTGAGGAGTTAAGGATGACAGTGAGGAGTTAAGGATGATAGTGAGGAGTTAAGGATGATAGCGAGGAGTTAAGGATGACAGTGAGGAGTTAAGGAGATAAGGATGATAGCGAGGAGTTAAGGATGACAGTGAGGAGTTAAGGAGTTAAGGATGATAGTGAGGAGTTAAGGATGATAGCGAGGAGTTAAGGATGATAGTGAGGAGTTAAGGATGATAGTGAGGAGTTAAGGATGACAGTGAGGAGTTAAGGATGATAGTGAGGAGTTAAGGATGACAGTGAGGAGTTAAGGATGATAGCGAGGAGTTAAGGATGACAGTGAGGAGTTAAGGATGACAGTGAGGAGTTAAGGATGATAGTGAGGAGTTAAGGATGATAGTGAGGAGTTAAGGATGATAGCGAGGAGTTAAGGAGTTAAGGATGATAGTGAGGAGTTAAGGATGATAGTGAGGAGTTAAGGATGATAGCGAGGAGTTAAGGAGTTAAGGATGATAGTGAGGAGTTAAGGATGATAGTGAGGAGTTAAGGATGATAGCGAGGAGTTAAGGATGAAAGTGAGGAGTTAAGGAGTTAAGGATGATAGTGAGGAGTTAAGGATGACAGCGAGGAGTTAAGGAGTTAAGGATGATAGTGAGGAGTTAAGGATGACAGCGAGGAGTTAAGGATGATAGTGAGGAGTTAAGGATGATAGCGAGGAGTTAAGGAGTTAAGGATGATAGTGAGGAGTTAAGGATGACAGCGAGGAGTTAAGGAGTTAAGGATGATAGTGAGGAGTTAAGGATGACAGCGAGGAGTTAAGGATGATAGTGAGGATGATAGTGAGGAGTTAAGGATGATAGTGGGGAGTTAAGGATGATAGTGAAGAGTTAAGGATGACAGTGAGGAGTTAAGGATGATAGTGAGGAGTTAAGGATGATAGCGAGGAGTTAAGGAGTTAAGGATGATAGTGAGGAGTTAAGATGACAGCGAGGAGTTAAGGAGTTAAGGATGATAGTGAGGAGTTAAGGATGACAGCGAGGAGTTAAGGATGATAGTGAGGATGATAGTG
>CM065743.1:50266754-50271754 GCA_033310375.1 Conus canariensis | reverse complement strand
AACGGGAATTTATACAAACATCTTTGTGGAACCTAAAGAAAGGTGTAGACATTTCTCTTTTAACGGGAATTTATACAAACATCTTTGTGGAACCTAAAGAAAGATGTGGACATTTCTCTTTTAATGGGAATTTATACAAACATCTTTGTGGAACCTAAGGAAAGGTGTAGACATTTCTCTTTTAACGGGAATTTATACAAACATCTTTGTGGAACCTAAAGAAAGATGTGGACATTTCTCTTTTAACGGGAATCTATACAAACATCTTTGTGGAACCTAAAGAAAGATGTGGACATTTCTCTTTTAATGGGAATTTATACAAACATCTTTGTGGAACCTAAGGAAAGGTGTAGACATTTCTCTTTTATATGACACTGCCCGGTGTAGTTGTTCATCTTTTTATTTATTCTTTGCTTTTTTTTTTAACCCTTCTTTTATGTAGGTTAGATAGGTCAGTTTTCTAATTCTGTGTATGTTTGAACTACCCCCCCCCCCCCCCCCCACACACACACACACACACACAATTTCAGCTCTATTTATTTTCTACGTGTACTTTAACGTGTTCGTGGTGAATCATTTGATTTTATGTTGCTACAACTAGCCATGGTCTCAAAGCAATACAAGGACCAATCAGTTTGATGAGTCTAGACCATCTCCACACCAACACATTCACCCTGAACACATATAGCTAGCTATTAGGTCACACTCTTTGAATCTTAGAGGTATGGTAGTGGGACGGGGGTGGGGTGGGGTGCTGGGGATGGGGGGAGGGGATGGGTAAGATAAAGAGGGAGAGGAGTGGGGGGAGGGGGGGAGGGGGCTTGGGGGAAGTATTTCTTTGGGTTTTTTTTTCTGTAAATGATGTCTTTGATATTGGTTGTATTCACTGATCTACCGGGGGTGTTTTATGTGTGCTGTGTGAATTCAGTCAAGAGCACGACAGTGAGTTTGGCTGGCTCTGGGTTGTGTTGAGGGGATGATGGTTGAGGCTCTGGGTTGTGTTGAGGTGATGATGGTTAAGGCTCTGGGTTGTGTTGAGGTGAAGATGGTTAAGGCTCTGGGTTGTGTTGAGGTGATGATGGTTAAGGCTCTGGGTTGTGTTGAGGGGATGATGGTTAAGGCTCTGGGTTGTGTTGAGGTGATGATGGTTAAGGCTCTGGGTTGTGTTGAGGGGATGATGGTTAAGGCTCTGGGTTGTGTTGAGGTGATGATGGTTAAGGCTCTGGGTTGTGTTGAGGTGATGATGGTTAAGGCTATGGGTTGTGTTGAGGGATGATGGTTAAGGCTCTGGGTTGTGTTGAGGTGATGATGGTTAAGGCTCTGGGTTGTGTTGAGGTGATGATGGTTAAGGCTCTGGGTTGTGTTGAGGTGAAGATGGTTAAGGCTCTGGGTTGTGTTGAGGTGATGATGGTTAAGGCTCTGGTTGTGTTGAGGGATGGTTAAGGCTCTGGGTTGTGTGAGGATGATGGTTAAGGCTCTGGGTTGTGTTGAGGTGAATGATGGTTAAGGCTCTGGGTTGTGTTGAGGTGATGAATGGTTAAGGCTCTGGGTTGTGTTGAGGGGATGATGGTTAAGGCTCTGGGTTGTGTTGAGGGATGATGGTTAAGGCTCTGGGTTGTGTTGAGGGGATGATGGTTAAGGCTCTGGGTTGTGTTGAGGGGATGATGGTTAAGGCTCTGGGTTGTGTTGAGGGGATGATGGTTAAGGCTCTGGGTTGTGTTGAGGGATGATGGTTAAGGCTCTGGGTTGTGTTGAGGGGATGATGGTTAAGGCTCTGGGTTGTGTTGAGGGATGATGGTTAAGGCTCTGGGTTGTGTTGAGGTGATGATGGTTAAGGCTCTGGGTTGTGTTGAGGTGAAGATGGTTAAGGCTCTGGGTTGTGTTGAGGTGATGATGTTAAGGCTCTGGGTGTGTTGAGTGAAGTGGTTAGGCTCTGGGTTGTGTTGAGGTGAAGATGGTTAAGGCTCTGGGTTGTGTTGAGGTGATGATGGTTAAGGCTCTGGGTTGTGTTGAGGTGATGATGGTTAAGGCTCTGGGTTGTGTTGAGGTGATGATGGTTAAGGCTCTGGGTTGTGTTGAGGTGATGATGGTTAAGGCTCTGGGTTGTGTTGAGGTGATGATGGTTAAGGCTCTGGGTTGTGTTGAGGTGATGATGGTTAAGGCTCTGGGTTGTGTTGAGGTGATGATGTGTTAAGGCTCTGGGTTGTGGGATATGGTCGGTTGAATGATGGTTAAGGCTCTGGGTTGTGTTGAGGGGATGAGGTTAAGGCTCTGGTGATGTTGAGGTGATGATGGTTAAGGCTCTGGGTTGTGTTGAGGTGATGATGGTTAAGGCTCTGGGTTGTGTTGAGGTGATGATGGTTAAGGCTCTGGGTTGTGTTGAGGGATGATGGTTAAGGCTCTGGGTTGTGTTTAGGGGATGATGGTTAAGGCTCTGGGTTGTTGTTGAGGTGATGATGGTTAAGGCTCTGGGTTGTTAGTGAGTGTTAAGTCTGGTGTGTAGGTGATGATGGTTAAGGCTCTGGGTTTGTGTTGAGGTGAAGATGGTATAAGGCTCTGGGTTGTGTTGAGGGATGATGGTTAAGGCTCTGGGTTGTGTTGAGGTGAGATGGTTAAGGCTCTGGGTTGTGTTGAGGTGATGATGGTTAAGGCTCTGGGTTGTGTTGAGGTGATGATGGTTAAGGCTCTGGGTTGTGTTGAGGGTGATGATGGTTAAGGCTCTGGGTTGTGTTGAGGTGGGTGATGGTTAAGGCTCTGGGTTGTGTTGAGGGGATGATGGTTAAGGCTCTGGGTTGTGTTGAGGGATGATGGTTAAGGCTCTGGGTTGTGTTGAGGGATGATGGTTAAGGCTCTGGGTTGTGTGTTGAGGGGAGATGGTTAAGGCTCTGGTTGTGTTGGGGATGATGGTTAAGGCTCGGTTGTGTTGAGGTGAGATGGTTAAGGCTCTGGGTTGTGTTGAGGGATGATGGTTAAGGCTCTGGGTTGTGTTGAGGTGATGATGGTTAAGGCTCTGGGTTGTGTTGAGGTGAGATGGTTAAGGCTCTGGGTTGTGTTGAGGTGATGATGGTTAAGGCTCTGGGTTGTGTTGAGGTGATGATGGTTAAGGCTCTGGGTTGTGTTGAGGTGAAGATGGTTAAGGCTCTGGGTTGTGTTGAGGTGAAGATGGTTAAGGCTCTGGGTTGTGTTGAGGTGAGATGGTTAAGGCTCTGGGTTGTGTTGAGGTGATGATGGTTAAGGCTCTGGGTTGTGTTGAGGTGATGATGGTTAAGGCTCTGGGTTGTGTTGAGGTGAAGATGGTTTAAGGCTCTGGGTTGTGTTGAGGGATGATGGTTAAGGCTCTGGGTTGTGTTGAGGTGAGATGGTTAAGGCTCTGGGTTGTGTTGAGTGAAGATGGTTAAGGCTCTGGGTTGTGTTGAGGGGATGATGGTTAAGGCTATGGGTTGTGTTGAGGTGATGATGGTTAAGGCTATGGTTGTTTGAGGTGATGAGGTTAGCTATGGGTGTTGAGGGATTTAAGGCTCTGGGTTGTGTTGAGGTGATGATGGTTAAGGCTCTGGGTTGTGTTGAGGTGATGATGGTTAAGGCTATGGGTTGTGTTGAGAGATCATGGTTAAGGCTCTGGGTTGTGTTGAGGTGAAGATGGTTAAGGCTCTGGGTTGTGTTGAGGGGATGATGGTTAAAGCACAGACCTGCAGTGACAGCGTGGAAATAGGTCCAGGGAAGAGTTGGGTGGGGCTCAGACCTATGTAAACCACCTGACCAACTTGTTGGATTTTTGCAAGACTGGATATATACCGGTTATCGTTTTCTTTGTGAACAGTTTGAGAGAATTTGCTTTGGTTTTTGTTTGTTTGTTTGTTTGTTTTTTTTGCCCGGTAAATCGACGTTTTCCATTTAAGTGACATGTTGATTGTGTTAAATTTTAAAAAAAGCAAGAGAGAATGGTTAAATGTCATTTGTGTAAAAAAAACACCGAAATTCGGGGGAAAAGAAAAATATCATATTTTTAACACACGAAAAAATGGATTTTTGTTGTTGTGATTTTTTTTTTAATGAACACCTCCAGGTTGACATTGTTTTTACTACAAAGATCTTTGTTTTTTTTCACCTGGACGAAATATACCATTTGTAAATCCTTGCTTTTTGTTTATCTGGGATTTGCCGACTTTTTTTCGTGTTCACTGAAATAAACTTGAATCTGTGAGCCAGTGTTTTGTCCATGTCTGAAACAGGCCAGACTGTATGATGGATGGACCCATGTCTGAAACAGGCCAGACTGAATGATGGATGGACCCATGTCTGAACAGGCCAGACTGTATGATGGGTGGTTCATGTCTGAAATAGGCCAGACTGTATGATGGAGTGGACCCATGTCTGAAACAGGCCAGACTGAATGATGGTGGACCCATGTCTGAAACAGGCCAGACTGTATGATGGATGACCCATGTCTGAAACAGGCCAGACTGTTGATGGGTGGACACATGTCTGAAACAGGCCAGACTGTAATGATGGTGGACCCATGTCTGAAACAGGCCAGACTGTATGATGGTGGACCCATATCTGAAACAGGCCAGACTGTATGATGGTAGAGCCATGTCTGAAACAGGCCAGACTGTGTGATGGGTGGACCCATGTCTGAAACAGGCCAGACTGTATGATGGGTGGACCCATGTCTGAAACAGGCCAGACTGTATGATGGGTGGACCCATGTCTGAAACAGGCCTTACTGTATGATGGGTGGACCCATGTCTGAAACAGGCCAGACTGTATGATGGATGGACCCATGTCTGAAACAGGCCAGGACTATATGATGGGATGGAGCCCATGTCTGAAACAGGCCAGACTGTATGATGGATGGACCCATGTCTGAAACAGGCCAGACTGTATGATGGATGGACCCATGTCTGAAACAGGCCAGACTGTATGATGGATGGACCCATGTCTGAAACAGGCCATACTGGACCCATGTCTGAAACAGGCCAGACTGTATGATGGTGGAC
>CM065743.1:50244254-50256754 GCA_033310375.1 Conus canariensis | reverse complement strand
CCACAATCATCTATACAGACCTATTACAATCATCCCTATAGACCTACCACTGTGAAGGCACTGTGCCACAATATCCATACAGACTTATCACTGTGAAGGCACTGTTCCACAATCATCCATACAGACCTACCACTGTGAAGGCACTGTGTACAATCATCCATACAGACCTACCACTGTGAAGGCACTGTTCCACAATCATCCATACAGACCTATCACTGTGAAGGCACTGTGCCACAATCATCCATACAGACTTATCACTGTGAAGGCACTGTTCCACAATCATCCATACAGACCTATCACTGTGAAGGCACTGTGTACAATCATCCATACAGACCTACCACTGTGAAGGCACTGTGCCACAATCATCCATACAGACCTATCACTGTGAAGGCACTGTTCCACAATCATCCATACAGACCTACCACTGTGAAGGCACTGTGTACAATCATCCATACAGACCTACCACTGTGAAGGCACTGTTCCACAATCATCCTTATTGACCTGCTACAATCATCAATACTGACCTATCACCGTAGGAAACCACTGTGACTACAATCATCCATATTGACTGTAAAACCACTGTGACTACAATCATCCATAATGACTGTAAAAACACTGTGACTAAAATCATCCATAAAGACTGTAAAAACACTGTGACTAAAATCATCCATAATGACTGTAAAAACACTGTGACTACAATCATCCACAATGACAGTAAAAACACTGTGACTACAATCATCCATAATGACTGTAAAAACACTGTGACTACAATCATCCACAATGACCTATCACTGTAAAATTCTACAATCATCTATAATGACCTATAACTGTAAAGACACTGTGCTACAGTCATCTATAATGACCTATAACTGTAAACACACTGTGCTACAATCATCTATAATGACCTATGACTGTAAACACACTGTGCTACAATCATCTATAATGACCTATGACTGTAAACACACTGTGCTACAATCATCTATAATGACCATGACTGCAAAGGCACAGTACTAACAATCTAATATAAAATGGCAAATTCCGTCTGTGTGTGTGTGTTTGTTGTATGTGTGTGTGTTTGTTTTTGGTGTGTTTTGTGTGTGTTGGTTTACGCTATAGACTCAAAAACGCTCAACCGATTTCATGAAATTTGGCAGGTACTCCTGTTTGTACCCCGAGATGGTTTTGGCTAATCTCTAACAATAATTAACAACCGTTTAAAACGTTAAAAAACTGTTATAACGGTTTCAAAGACATCTTTTTCCTCTAGCCTTTCTTCAAATAGCCGTTGTGACATTTCACAGGTACAGGACTACTCTTAAATAGAACCGCTTTGCATTAAAAACGTCTATTTATAACAGTTAAAAACGTAAACACCAAACCCATAAAAGAACTTTAAAACTCCGATCTTCTTGAAATTTAGCAGCTACGTCTGTTGACCACTGGACGGTTCTGGCTATCTCTCAAAATAATCCTTACAAACCGTTAAAAACTTACCTTTCAAAGACATCTTTTTCCTCTGCTTTTCATCATATGCGTTGTGACATTGCACAGGTACGTCTTCATCGAAATAACGTTTTGGCAGTTCAAAAACGTATTCATACAGCTAAGAACCGTAAACATCCAAACCTAAAACTGTTAAACCCATTATCTGAGGTGGCCACAGATCATCATCGACCTACCAACTTGACATGGCCACAGAACATCCACAGTACATTAGCATTAGATATCATATGACCTACATTGAAGCCTTGACCGTTATTTCAAAATTTAGCTGTTGATGATATTCGTAATATCATAGACATTAACATGTCGAAAGGATATTACAATATCCATACACCGAACTAACAATTGACCTGTTACAAATACTCATTAATAATGTAGAGGCACTTGACAAATTTCCCATATACATTCATGTTTGAAGCACTGTTCAAAATGATATACAATTTTCATCAACTTGAAGCATGAGTAAAAACCATTAGCCTAATTTGAATTTTCACGTTCACATTCATAACACTTCCGTATGCACGACAGTTTTAAGATAACATTTTCAAAATTTTGAATGGCCTTGTAAAAACCGTAATTCTAAACTTACACCGTATGATAAAATGTTCCAATGCTTATTGACTGCATAAACAGTCAAGTACTTTGCAACATGGATGGGAAAGTATGGTGATACAATGCAGGCATATGAGGCAGAAAATGTGTACAGTCAATATACTGAAATAATTGTACATTAGAAACACCCCGTAGAAACTGTAAAACTACTCTGCTAAAATTCATAAAAAATGACGAATAAAGAATGGGAATGAACATGCATCAATGACGTAAAACGACGTGATACAAGCATCTCACTGCTAGGAAAACCAAGAAATGGGCTAGATCATCCAAAACAATAGACTGTAAAATAAGAGACGTATAAGAGAAAAGTAAAGAAGAGATGTGCTAGAGAGATAAATGACTATTTTGTAGAGCACGGGTGGAAATTTAATGAGTGGCTGTAGACACTGTGTACAATTAAATAACAATTATTAACATGTTGCCTCATAGTATGCAAAAATTGCACCTGGGCAACAGGGTCCAGTACTAAATTAATATATAAATGGCAAATTCCTGTGTGTGTGTGTGTGTGGTGTGTGTGTGTGTGTGTGTGTGTGTGTGTGTGTGTGTGGGGTGTGGTGGTGTGTACGCTATAGACTCAAAAACGGCTCAACCGATTGTCATGAAATTTGGCAGGTACGTCTGTTGTGACCCCGAGGATGGTTTTGGGCTAATCTCTAAAAAAACTAAAACCGTTAAAAACCGTTAAAAAACTGTTATAACGGTTTCAAAGACATCTTTTTCCTCTGCTTTTCTTCAAATAGCCGTTGTGACATTGCACAGGTACAGGACTACTTCTCTAAAATTAGAACCGCTATTTGGCAGTTAAAAACGTTATTTATAACAGTTAAAAACCGTTAAAAACACCAAACCCTATAAAAGAAACTGTTTAAAACCCGATCTTCTTGAAATTTAGCAGGCACGTCTGTTGTGACCCGAGGACGGTTCTGGGCTAATCTCTCAAAAAATAAAACCGTTAAAAACCGTTAAAAAACTGTTATAACGCTTTCAAAGACATCTTTTTCCTCTGCTTTTCATCAAATGGCCGTTGTGACATTGCACAGGTACGGGCTACTTCTCGAAAATTAGAACCGTTATTTGGCAGTTAAGAAACGTTATTTATAACAGCTAAAAACCGTTAAAAACACCAAACCCTATAAAAACTGTTTAAAACCCGATCTTCTGAGGTTGGCGGCCACGAGAGTCATCGGATCGCCACCAAACTTGACATAAGCCTACAGGAACACCCAGCGGGTAACATAGGGTCATTAGATAGTCATTATGACCGTTAAATTTAACCGTTAAAAACCGTTATTTTCAAAATTTAGGCTGTTCTTGATGAAATTCGGTATACATGTGCAGTTTTAAATGTCGAAAAATGATATACAACTTTTACGAACCGAAATTTAAAATTGACCGTTAAAAAACGTTATTTTATAGATTTAGAGTATTCTTGAAGAAATTCGATATACATGTGCAGTTTTGAACGCTAAACAATGATATACAATTTTCAAGATCCGAAACTTAACATTGACCGGTAAAAACCGTTATTTTCTGAATTTCTAAATTTTCACCGTTCTTGATAACATTCCGTATGCACGTACAGTTTTAAGAGCTGAACAATGTTTTGCAAATTTTATTGGCCGTTAAAAACCGTTAATTTCTAAATTTACACCGCTATTGATAAAATTCGGTATGCGTATGTCCAGTAACGGTAAGTAATTTTGCAACATGGATGGGACAGGGTAGGGGGATGAAAAGGGAGGAATGAGAGGGGCCAGAAAAATGATTGTACAGTGCAAAGCCTGATACACTATTTTTACATTAGACACAGACCCGTTGAAATAAACTACTTCTGCACAAAGTCTATTCCTACAAAATTAAGAGCAATCAGAAGAATGGGAATGGGAACAGTGAGTGCAGGCGGAAAATCGAGCGAGAAAAGCATCTCGACGTGCTAGGGAAGATCCAGAGGAAAGGGGCTAGAGGCAGGCGGAAAACAATAGAATGTATAAGAGAGAGAGAGAGAGAGAGAGAGAGAGAGAGAGAGAGAGAGGAGAGAGAGAGAGAATGTGTATTTGTGTGGGGGGAGGGGGTGGGAAGATGTTGGGGGGGGGGGGGGGGGGGATCGATTGTAAATCAAAACAATTATTACATGTTTGCCGTCACGTGAGTATCGCAAAGAATGTTCATATCCTGGGCAACGCCGGGTGCCCCTGCTAGTCTAATATATAAATGGCAAATTCTTGTGTGTGTGTGTGTGTGTGTGTGTGTGTGTGTGTGTGTGTGTGTGTGTGTGTGTGTGTGTGTGTGTGTGTGTGTGTGTACGCTATAGACTCAAAAACGGCTCAACCGATTGTCATGAAATTTGGCAGGTACGTCTGTTGTGACCCCGAGGATGGTTTTGGGCTAATCTCTAAAAAACTAAAACCGTTAAAAACCGTTAAAAAACTGTTATAACGGTTTCAAAGACATCTTTTTCCTCTGCTTTTCTTCAAATAGCCGTTGTGACATTGCACAGGTACAGGACTACTTCTCTAAAATTAGAACCGTTGTTTGGCAGTTAAAAAACGTTATTTATAACAGTTAAAAACCGTTAAAAACACCAAACCCTACAAAAGAAACTGTTTAAAAACCCGATCTTCTTGAAATTTAGCAGGCACGTCTGTTGTAAACCGAGGATGGTTTTGGGCTAATCTCTCAAAAAATAAAACCGTTAAAAACCGTTAAAAAAAACTGTTATAACGCTTTCAAAGATATATTTTTCCTCTGCTTTTCTTCAAATGGCCGTTGTGACATTGCACAGGTACAGGGCTACTTCTCGAAAATTAGAACCGTTATTTGGCAGTTAAGAAACGTTATTTGTAACAGCTAAAAACCGTTAAAAACACCAAACCCTATAAAAACTGTTTAAAACCCCATCTTCTGAGGTTGGCGGCCACGAGAGTCATCGGATCGCCACCAAACTTGACATAAGCCTACAGGAACATCCAGCGGGTAACATTGGGTCATTAGATAGTCATTATGACCATTAAATTTGACCGTTAAAAACCGTTATTTTCAAAATTTAGGCTGTTCTTGATGAAATTCGGTATACATGTGCAGTTTTAAATGTCGAAAAATGATATACAACTTTTACGAACCGAAATTTAAAATTGACCGTTAAAAAACGTTATTTTATAGATTTAGAGTATTCTTGAAGAAATTCGATATACATGTGCAGTTTTGAACGCTAAACAATGATATACAATTTTCAAGATCCGAAACTTAACATTGACCTTTAAAAACCGTTATTTTCTGAATTTCTAAATTTTCACCGTTCTTGATAACATTCCGTATGCACGTACAGTTTTAAGCGCTGAACAATGTTATGCAAATTTTATGAACCAAAACTTAACATTGACCGTTAAAAAACCGTTATTTTCTGAATTTACACCGTCATTGCACAAAGTCTATTCCTACAAAATTAAGGGCAATCAGAAGAATGGGAATGGGAACAGTGAGTGCAGGCGGAAAATCGAGCGAGAAAAGCATCTCGACGTGCTAGGGAAGATCCAGAGGAAAGGGGCTAGAGGCAGGCGGAAAACAATAGAATGTATAAGAGAGAGAGAGAGAGAGAGAGAGAGAGAGAGAGAGAGAGAGAGAAGAGAGAATGTGTATTTGTGTGGGGGGAGGGGTGGGAAGATGTTGGGGGGGGGGATTGATTGTATATCAAAACAATTAATACATGTTTGCCGTCACGTGAGTATCGCAAAGAATGTTCATATCCCGGGCAACGCCGGGTGCCCCTGCTAGTCATCTATAATGACCGTGCACTGTAACACACTGTGCTACAATCATCTATAATGACCGGTCACTGTAACACACTGTGACTACAATCATCCACAATGACCTATCACTGTAAAATTCTACAATCATCTATAATGACCTATAACTGTAAAGACACTGTGCTACAGTCATCTATAATGACCTATAACTGTAAACACACTGTGCTACAATCATCTATAATGACCTATAACTGTAAACACACTGTGCTACAATCATCTATAATGACCTATAACTGTAAACACACTGTGCTACAATCATCTATAATGACCTATCACTGTAAAACACTGTACTACAATCATCTATAATGACCTATCACTGTAAAACACTGTACTACAATCATCTATAATGACCTATCACTGTAAAACACTGTACTACAATCATCTATAATGACATATCACTGTAAAACACTGTACTACAATCATCTATAATGACCTATCACTGTAAAACACTGTACTACAATCATCTATAATGACATATCACTGTAAAACACTGTACTACAATCATCTATAATGACATATCACTGTAAAACACTGTACTACAATCATCTATAATGACCTATCACTGTAAAGGCGCTGTACTACAATCATCTATAATGACCTATGACGATGGTAAAGGCACTGCACTATAGTCATCCATAGTGGACCTATTACTTTTATTATAATTATTATTATAAAGAATACTTATACAGCGCCTATCCTCGGCTAGACACCAAGCTCCAAGCGCTTTACAATCCACACTCGGTTACACAACGGGCTGCCTACCTGGGTAGTGCCGACTGAAGAGCTGCCAGCTGGCGCTTCATTCAGTTATTTCCCGTGTCATCCAGTCCATATCGTTCATTATCATTCACTCAATTTCCTTACTTCCTTCGTTCTTTCCATTTCTCACACAGGGTGCATGCTACGTGTAGCGTGTCATCCATACCAACGGCCAAACTGGCCTTCTCTTCCGAAAGTTGGTGATGGGATTTTACGTGTGTGCAAGATGTTATGCGTGCGTTCACACACGGAACCTCGGTTTATAGTCTCATTCGAAGGACTGTATGGGAATGGAGTCAGATCCAACGTTAACTCCGAGGGGAAAATCTCCCTGTACTGAAACAGCCCGGCAGAGATTCGAACCCGCAACCCCAGGATCACCAAGATTACGAGTCCGGCGCTCTACCAACTGAGCTATTCCGGCCCTTTGACGGTATTGTACAATAATTATCCATCGTGACCTCTGTTAAAGTACAGTTCTGCGACCACCCATACTGATTTCTCACCATAATGGCACTGTGCCACAGTCCGTCCATATCCACTGCCAATAAACTACAGTCTATCTATACCAGCCTATCTATGCAAAGGCACGGCATTACAAGCTATCCACTCTGTGTCAGGTCAATGTGCTATATCATCCATCCATGCCGACCTATCAATGTAAAGGCACGACAAACACATAACAAATCTTGGTACATTTAAGACTAATAATAACACGATAAGAGAGAGAGAGAGAGAGAGAGAGAGAGAGAGAGAGAGAGAGAGAGAGAGAGAGAGAGAGAGAGAGAGAGAGAGAGAACAACTCTGTGAACATGTCCAGACGTAAACAAATACGACCACTGGTATCAATTCGAAGCAAAAAGTTCTTTGACAAGAAAACAACAAACACAAAACACAAAAAAAGAAAAAAAAAGAAATAAAGAAGGAAAAATAACCCATGCGGCTGTGGTGACGACACGGAGACTCAGCAAAAGGACGATAGACTGGGTCTGAAAATGAACAGAAAAAAAGTGTATGAAAGGGCAGGTGGGGGGGGGGGGGGGGGGGGGGGGGGGGGACCATATCAACAAAAATGCATTGTATGACAGACCTGGGTGAATACTATGTTAGATTCAGTCTCGAATAAAAACGCTTGCACCGTGTGTAAAAACAGATTTTTTTTTTTGAAAAAGAAGGTAAATGAATAAATGAAAATCATCCAAAGACCGGAAAAGAACAGAATACGTGTCTGAAAGCTTTGGTCCTTTCAATCTGACCTTCCATCCGGAGACCAAGAATAAAAGGTAGCTATGTTCCAGAGGATATCCACTCTTAACTTGTGTCAGTCATTACTGACCAGACATCATTCTCTGGTGAGCTCGGTAATATAATAGCCAGACATTTCTCTGGTGAGCTCGGTAATATCATAGCCAGACATTTCTCTCGTGAGCTCGGTAACATAATAGCCAGACATCATTCTCTGGTCAGCTCAGTAACATAATAGCCAGACATCATTCTCTGGTCAGCTCAGTAACATAATAGCCAGACATCATTCTCTGGTCAGCTCAGTAACATAATAGCCAGACATCATTCTCTGGTCAGCTCAGTAATATAATAGCCAGACATCATTCTCTGGTCAGCTCAGTAATATAATAGCCAGACATCATTCTCTGGTCAGCTCAGTAATATAATAGCCAGACATCATTCTCTGGTCAGCTCAGTAATATAATAGCCAGACATCATTCTCTGGTGAGCTCGGTAACACAATAGCCAGACATCATTCTCTGGTGAGCTCGGTAACACAATAGCCAGACATCATTCTTTGTGTCCTGAATCAACAGGTTGTCAAGATCACTGTGCAACTTTTTCAACTTCCAACAATCAAACAACAGAAAAGCACGAGCTTCTACCAACAGCACGCACGCACACAAGCACATATCTACTCTCTCTCTCTCTCTCTCTCTCTCTCTCTCTCTCTCTCTCTCTCTCTCTCCTCTCTCTCTCTTCTCTCTATTGCAATTTACACAAGCGCGCTTGCGTGTGCGCAGTAGAACGCGCGCGCGCGCACACACACACACACACACACACACACACACACACACACACACACACACACACACACACACAATGTTCATACCGATTTGTAACCATAGACAGCGGCACAGCATCTGAAATAGAAACAGAAAAAAAGAAGATAAGTACTGGAAGTTTAAAAGACCGAAATACTGCAAGGGTGAAAATGCGATACAATGACAGACTAGAGATATCGAAGAGAAAGACAAGCTGAAAGGAAAAAAAAGACAGAAAGAAGAAAGAAAGAAAGAGACAAAAGATGCAATGACAGAAGGAATACAAACTAACTGAAAAACAAAAACAAAAACAAAGGCACAAAACATACGAATCAAGAAAAATACTGACTGTGTGTGTGTGTGTGTGTGTGTGTGTGTTGTGTGTGTGTGTGTGTGAGAGAGGAGAGAGAGAGAGAGAGAGAGAGAGAGAGAGAGAGTCTCCTGTGTCATCTTTGGTTGTTTACCAGTCAATACAGCAGCCTCGTTTTCATTCAACGTCCATTTTGCGTACGATTTGCGAAGATACGCCATTGCTCGTTCTTCGTTTCCATTGTCCTGAATGTTATTTTGTCTTGCCTGAAGAAGACCAACGAGGTAGAAACACGTCGTGTCTTGCCTGAAGAAGACCAACGAGGTAGAAACACGTCGTGTTTTTGTCTGAAGAAGACCAACGAGGTAGAAACACGTCGTGTTTTGTCTGAAGAAGACCAACGAGGTAGAAACACGTCGTGTTTTGTCTGAAGAAGACCAACGAGGTTAAAGAGAGAAACACGTCGTGTTTTGTCTGAAGAAGACCAACGAGGGTTTTTCGAAGAACAACGAGTAACACGTCGTGTCTTGTCTGAAAGAAGACCCCAAACAACGAGGTAGAAACGCGTCGTGTTTTGTCTTGTAATTTGTGTGTCCCGTTTGTCCGGCGGATCAGTTATAATTTCTCTTCTATCTTCTTTACTGATCGTTTCAGACGTTTTCTCAATGAGTGTGGCCATCGCTGTCTTGACACTCACCTTGGGTCACCCTGTGTCGAGGCCAGTTGAAAGGCGTGGCGCGCTGTCGGCATTTGTACACCACGATCGCCACCGCTGTCATGCCCAAGGCCAGAACCACCCCTGTGACGACGATCACCGTGATCACCAGTCTGTTGTCCCGATACCAGGGTTTGGGGGCCTCTGTGTGGTGTCACCATAGGCATCATCATCATCATCATCATCATCATCATCATCATCATCACCATACTCATGATCAAGACCATCATCATCATCATCATCATCATCATCACCATCATCATCACACTCATGATCATGACCATCATCATCATCATCATGACCATCATCATCATCATCATCATCATCATAATCATCATCACCATCACCATCATCATCATCATCATCACCATCATCATCATCATACTCATGATCATGACCATCATCATCATCATCACCATCACCATCATCATCATCACCATCATCACCATCACCATCATCATCACCATCATCACCATCACCATCATCATCACCATCATCATCATCATCAAACTCATGATCATGACCATCATCATCATCATCATCATCATCACCATTATCATCATCACACTCATGATCAAGACCATCATCATCATCATCATCATTGTCGTCGTCGTTATCATCATCATCACCATCATTGTGGTCGT
This sequence comes from Conus canariensis, assembly GCA_033310375.1. Lineage (NCBI taxonomy): Eukaryota > Metazoa > Mollusca > Gastropoda > Neogastropoda > Conidae > Conus > Conus canariensis. The sequence goes on along the minus strand of CM065743.1, from coordinate 50,246,354 downwards.
CATCATCTCATACCAGTCATAAATATATATAATAGTAACCATATAGACAGATATCCAAACAGACAGATAGATAGATAGACAGTTAGTTGAACAATTTAGTAGTGGGGGGAAAGTAAGTGTAGGCTAACAATCCCTGCGTAATTACATTGAGAATATGGCAAAAATATGGAGAAAAAAAAAAAAAAGGGGGGGGGGGGAGGGAAGGAACAGTCAGAGAAAGAAAATGAGAACGAAAATCAGAGAAATATGTTATGAATATTAAAACCCTTCGCTAGTAACATACGGGAACCATTGTAATCCATTTTGAAAACAGAACCATTTACATCGCCTGCTCCAAGGCCTTTTGTCCTCCGGATCGTACTCATCAGGGAGACACATCTGATTGTGTCTGTGCTTCTTGGCATCAAATGGAGTTTCAGATATATAACAGTTATGATGATTGACAATGATATATGATTATAAATGATTTGATGCTCCTAACAGCTATATGATGATGGGAACAGTCACAGGCACAGTTAACGACAACAACATACAGCGCGAACACTAGCAACAGTACTAGCTGTGACAGCAACAGGAACAACTAAATACACTAATAATTATTTTCTACAATCATGATAATGAAGACAATGCCGACATCAATTAAAAAAAAAAAAGAAGAAAAGAAAAAAAAGAGAACCGAACTAAGGGACGTAAATCCAGCGTGCTTAATGTTTGTGTTAATTGAGATCCCGGGCCTAATTCAACATGGCTCCCGTAATTCACCGTACCAGCCTGACCTTTCCTCTCGTGGCCTAACGTTGTCTAGTGTTGCCTGACCTTTCCTCTCGTGGCCTAACGTTGTCTAGTGTTGCCTGACCTTTCCTCTCGTGGCCTAACGTTGTCTAGTCCTCCGTTGTCTAGTGTTGCCTGACCTTTCCTCTCGTGTGGCCTAACCTTGTCTAGTGTTGCCTGACTTTTCCTCTCGTGTGGTCTAACATTGTCTAGTCCCCCTGTTGTCTAGTGTTACCTGACCTTTCCTCTCGTGGCCTAACGTTGTCTTGTCCTCCGTTGTCTAGTGTTACCTGACCTTTCCTCTCGTGTGGCCTAATGTTGTCTAGTCCTCCGTTGTCTAGTGTTGCCTGACCTTTCCTCTCGTGGCCTAGGTTGTCTAGTCCTCCTTTGTCTAGTGTTGCCTGACCTTTTCTCTCGTGTGGCCTAACGTTGTCTAGTCCCGCATTGCCCAGTGCTGTTTGACCTTTTTTTCGTGTTGCCTATCGTTGTCCTGTGTTGCCTGACCTGTTCTGGTGTGATCTAGCATTGTCTAGTGCTGCACGATCTTTTCTCGTGTGGCCTAACGTTGCCTAGTGCTAACTGACCTATTCTGGAGTGGCCTAACGTTGTCTAGTCCTGCCTTGTCTAGTATTACCTGACCTTTTCTCGTGTGGCCTAACGTTGTCTAGTCCTGCATTGTCTGGTGTTGCCTGACCTTTTGCCTAACGTTGTCTAGTAATGCGCTGTCTAGTGTTGCCTAATCTCATCTCATGTGGCCTAACGTTGTCTAGTAATGCACTGTCTAGTGTTGCCTGACCTTTGGTCGTTGGCCTAACGTTGTCTAGCCCCGTATTGTCTAGTGTCGCCTGACCTTTCACCCCGAGGCTGAAGGCGATGAAGGCGCTGCCGTGAGCGTTGGAGGCCTGACAGCGGTACAGCCCTTGGTGCTGCGGTCCCACCCGTGTCAGGCGGAGGGTTCGATCCTTGGATAGCGTCACCATCAGCGTGTCGGAGGTCACCTGTGCGTTCACTGTGAATGATGTTTATCGCCCAGACAACCGCGAGGGTCATGGCATGACTTGGACAGATGGAAAAGTGGAGGACTGTGTGTGTGTGTGTGTGTGTGTGTGTGTGTGTGTGTGTGTGTGTGTGTGTGTGTGTGTGTGTCCAAATGTTAGGCAGACCAAGTGCAGTCTGAACATCTCATATGCTTGTTTCCCACATGTCCAGGCATATCTCTGTCCCGAAAATGTGGGAATTGTGATCAGGTCATTTCTTTATCACGACATCAAATTCAAACGAACCTTCCACAGTAATGATAATCATTGTTATCTGATATTACCCAAGATA
>CM065743.1:50204254-50231754 GCA_033310375.1 Conus canariensis | reverse complement strand
CTGTTTTCAGTTGGGACCATAGAGTGCTCCAAATCTCTCATTGTTTATTAGATAATGATTTAACTGTTTTCAGTTGGGACCATACAGTGCTCCAAATCGTCTCACTGGTTACTAGATGCTGACGCTACAACCCACCTCTGACATCAGGTAATAATGATTCGCTGAACACACACACACACACACACACACACACACACACACACACACACACACACACACACCAGTCAGACAGACAGACAGACAGACAGACAGACAGACAGACAGAGGGAGGGAGAGAGGGAGGGAGAGAGAGAAGGAGGTATGCAGAGAGAGACAGACAGACAGAGGGAGAGAGGGAGGGAGAGAGGGAGGGAGAGAGAGAAGGAAGTATGCAGAGAGAGAGAGAGACAGACAGACAGAGGGAGAGAGGGAGCTAGAGAGGGAGGGAGAGAGAGAAGGAGGTATACAGAGAGAGAGAGAGAGAGAGAGAGGGGAGAGAGAGAGAGAGACAGACGACAGACAGACAGACAGACAGACAGACAGACAGACGAGACCGAACGACCGACCGACCGACAGACAGACAGAGAAGGACAAACAAAGGCAAGGGAAGGAGGGAGCGAAGAAGAGAGTGAAGAGAGAGGAGAGATGGGGGGTGGGGGGGTGGGGGGGGGGCATTTCAAATGTACGCGAGCGGGTCAGATTTAGCAATATGACGAAGCGCGTGTCATCAGCGACAGGAGCGGCGACAGCGGCGACAGCAATCCTTGTCCCGCAATCAATTTCACATTGTTTCCTTGGCAGAGAGTCACTTCCTGTCATGGCGACAATGCTATAAAGACAATGCTGTTGGGCTCTTCGTTTCTTTTCCGATTCGACATCTTCTTGCCCCTGAGGAGGAAGTCACCCATTGTCAGAACAACTGGAGTTGTGGCCCCTGACTTGAGTGCATCGAGAGCAAGACGACAAACGCCTCGCTGTCTCTCCCCCTTCACTGGACGCGCAGTAGTTGAGCTGGACAATGACTGTGGAGACTGTTCATCTTCTGCAGACACTAATAAAGGCAGCACGCAGCACGTTTTTCTTCATCATCATCATCATCGTCATCTTCTTCTTCTTCTTTCTTCTTCTTCTTCTTCTTCATCATCATCATCATCATCATCATCATTCATCATCGTCATCGTCATCGTCATTATCTTCTTCTTCTTCTTCTTCTTCTTCTTCTTCTTCTTCTTCTTCTCTCTTCTTCTTCTTCTTCTTCTTCTTCTTCAACATCATCATCATCATCATCATCATCATCATCATCATCATCATCATCATCATCTTCTTCTTCTTCTTCTTCTTCTTCTTCTCTCTTCTTCTCATCATCTCATCTTCTTCTCTTCTTCTTCTTCTTCTTCTTCTTCATTCATCATCATCATCATCATCATCATCATCATCATCATCATCATCATCATCATCTCTTCTTCTTCTTCTTCTTCTTCTTCTTCTTCTTCTTCTTCTTCTAATTTGGAGACAGTCCAGTTTACGGGGATTCTAAATAAGCAGCACGCAGCTTAGAGCTTGGTCTCCACCGAGAATAGGCGCTATATAAGGTATTGATTATAATACAATAATGTGCGCAGCTGTTGTTCAGGAATCGTCGGCAATGTCATACCCCTCTGAGTTCCCTGGGTGAAGAGAGAGAGAGAGAGAGAGAGAGAGAGAGAGAGAGAGAGAGAGAGAGAGAGAGAGAGAGGGGAGAGGGGAGATCGCCTTCACTATTGTTCTGCTGGCTGACGGGACTTGTAGCCGAGGTTTGCAAATCCCTAAGTGGTGAACCCTGTCGAGGGGGAAGACAGCGATAATAAATGTGCGGAGGAGGGGGAGGAGAAAGATGCGAGGAGGGAGGAAGAGGAGGAGGAAGGGAGGAAGAGGAGGGAAGGAAGAGGAAGGAGGGAGAAGGGTGGAGGAGGAAGGAGGAAGGAGGAGGGAGAAAGGAGAAGGAGGAGAGGAAAGAAGGAGGAGGAGGGAGCAGAAAAGCAGTAGCAGAAAGGGAGAGGGGGCAGTGTTACTACATCTTCCCCATCCACTGCTCCCGACTATTCCGTCCCCTTTCTCCCCCCGCTCCCACCCCCCACATAATTTTCCGTCAGTCTCCGTCTTTTCTTTTATTCCAGGGATAATGCCACAATTCCATCAATTCCTTTGTCTGAAACACAGTGTGCCCTCGTCCACTAAGCCACAACCCTGTTCATAACTTTTATTCCAGGGATATTGCTTTAAGAACGTCGTACAATACAACGCCAATGCGTTACCATATAAAACAACGTCATACTCTCCAACACAAAATGAAATGCAACACAACACATAACATGATACAATACCTCATAATGAAATGTGATATAACACAAAACAACGTCATGCATTATAACACAGTAGAATGCAATACAATATAAAAACAATGTCATGAAATATAGCACAACAAAACGCATCACAATATGAGCCAACTCGTATCATGCTATAATACAGTGAAAAATGCAACACAGTATCAAATATCCTACAATACATCGCAATGAAGTGCGACACAACATGAAATAACGTCATGCATCACAACATAGCACAATATAAAACAACGTCATACAACACAGTACAACAAAACGCATCACAATATAAAAGAACAGAAGACACTACAACACAACGAAACGCAGCACAATATCAAACATTATACAATACATCAAAATGAAGTGCGACGTAACTTAAAGCCAACGTCTTACAACAAAATGAAATGCAAGACTATATTAAAAACAACGCCAGACAACACAACACAACACAACGCATCACACTCTACAACAACATAACACACTATAAAACAAACATTACACAATACAGACATAAACAACGAAACGCATCACAGTATTGAACAACATCATACAACACAGCACAACGCAACGCAACACAGTATACACCAACATATCCTACAACAGTCAAAAAGCCTTTCACCACTACTCTTACTTGATAACGACATTTAGCAAGAGTCGAAAGAGTAAACAAGCACATGTCGCCCAGAATCCTACAAAATTAGTACATGTCTCCATACAGTTTTGCCTCTTTCCTGTCACGACGTGGCGCCGAATGCTCTTCAGGGAATGCCTGGCGCTACCAGATAAATCTTTAAAGGAATATAAAACAACTCCATCGGATACTATGAACAAAAAAGGACAAAGACAAAACACGACGCGTTTCGACCTCTTAGGTCTTCTTCAGGCAAGATAACCAACATTCAGGACAACGAAAACGAAGAACGAGAAGATAAGTGACTCAACAGGTCGAAACGCGTCGTGTTTTGTCTTGTCATTTATTTGTCCAGGTAAACCGGCGGAATCATTTTAAATTCCTTTTTTAAGTTTTTGTTTCAGTGTCCGCCTGCGGTAACCTCACTTTGAAAGTAGCAGCCAGACAAGGCCCAGCAATGAACACTGACCCTGTTGATATGGGACATGTGGAGATGCTTTGCTTTGACACTAACAGCCAGACAAGGCCGAGCAACGAACACTGACCCTGTTGATATGGGACATGTGGAGATGCTTTGCTTTGACACTGGCAGCCAGACAAGGCCAGCAATGAACACTGACCCTGTTGATATGGGACATGTGGAGATGCTTTGCTTTGACACTGACAGCCAGACAAGGCCCAGCAATAAACACTGACCTAATGGACATGTGGAGATGCTGCTTTGATACACAAGCGAGCATAAACATGCCCTGTGAGATGGACTGTGATGCTTTGTTGAAACTAGCAGCCAGACAAGGCCGAGCAATAAACACTGACCCTGTTGATATGGGACATGTGGAGATGCTTTGCTTTGACACTAACAGCCAGACAAGGCCCAGCAATGAACACTGACCCCGTTGATATGGGACATGTGGAGATGCTTTGCTTTGACACTAACAGCCAGACAAGGCCGAGCAATAAACACTGACCCTGTTGAGATGGGACATGTGGAGATGCTTTGCTTTGACACTAACAGCCAGACAAGGCCGAGCAATAAACACTGACCCTGTTGATATAGGACATGTGGAGATGCTTTGCTTTGAGACTGGCTGCCAGATAAGGCCGAGCAATAAACACTGATTCTGTTGATATAGGACATGTAAAGAGGCTTTGCATGGTGACGGATCCGGATCGTTTGGTCACCGCTACTGACGAGGTCGATGGCGATGTAGGAAACCATGGGAGGGGCTCTTGAGTGCAGACGTGAAATTCGTGTGAGGAAATATAGCAAGAAAGAAGCAATTGAGAGAGAGAGAGAGAGAGAGAGAGAGAGAGAGAGAGAGAGAGAGAGAGAGAGAGAGAGAGAGAGAGAGAGAGAGAGTTACAAGTAACTGCAGACGTGAAATTTAGTATAAGAAAAGACAGTTTAAAAAAACAGCATTGAAAGAGACACACACACACACACACACACACACACACACACACACACACAACACACAGTCACACAGAGACTTTAAAATGTACACACACACACACACACACACACACACACACACACACACACACACACACACACACACACGCACGCACGCACACACACACACACACACACACACACACACACACACACACACACACACACACACTACTGAACTGAACCATGGAAAACATCATCACAGAGTGACGAGAGAGAAAGAGGAGGGGGAAGAGAGAGGGAGAGAAATTAGAAAAAGAAAGAAAGAAAGAAAGAAAAAACCTGACAGTAACAACATCACTGATTTCATTATCGTGCACAGCGCTGGCGACGAGGAAAGGACAGCGGCCACAGTAAGTAGTATAGCAACAAGAGCACACAACGCCCAGACCGGACAAGCATTCACAGTATTGGGGAAGATGGAGCCCACCAACCTTTCCTCGAAGCCAGTTCTTTTTCTCCTGTGGATCTTCGTGATCGTGCCACATGGTAGGGTATACACTGGTACACTTGTGTATAATATTTGTGGATATAGAAACTTGTACACGACTTGTACATGTCTTCTTGTTTGTTTGTTTGTTTTGTATGTGTGCTGTGCGTCGTCATTTCTGCTAGGCGATTCGGTTGGTTGTACGCAGTAGCATTGGTTTGGAGTTATGGGCGTGTATTTATTTCATCTTGGGAGTAAAGGGTTTACTTGTTTATCTTTCGGTTGTTGTCCACACTAGTACGTTTGGTGTGTGTGTATATATATATATATATATATATATATATATATATATATATATATATATAAAACTAATAAATTCCAAGGATAAGTAACTGAGCACCATTCCAGGAATGCGGATTCATTCCAAGAACTGGCCCTCAGCATTTGTGTCCTAAGAGGTTATCTTTTTATATTTTCTACTTTCCACAAGAAAATGTAACGTGTTTTGCTGTTTCATGATTTTCTTTTGCTTCTTAGGTGGCACCTTTATTATTTTTTTTAAACTCAACAAACATACTATGGTATTGCACACCAGCTTTTTTTTTTCTGGGATAGCATTCTGCTTAAAACCTAAAAGGCAGAGGAGTCAGGTTAGCACTGTATATTGTTATACACATCCTTGTCTGGTGTACATTATTGTTGTCCACACCAGTACACTGGTGTGTACATCGTTGGCGTACTCTGTAACATCCAGTTGTATTGATGGATGTTTATGAGTAAAGTATCGCTGTACTCTCGTTGTTCAGATTTGCCGCTGTTCGATGTCATATGAGTTGTGTAGGACAATGGTTTTGACTGTTGTGTAGTGTAAGGTAGCGTGTGTGGTCGTCGGTTTAATGTCCTTCCACTATAGTGATTCAGACAGTTTATGTGTGGGTGAATGAAGTATGCAAGTGTATGAAATGTATTATTCCATTAACAATAGAATATGACATCCCCTCCTCCTCCCCCCCCCCCCCCCTCATCTCCCATCCCTCTTCCACCTTGACAATTTTAAGTGAGAAGTGATAAAATCTACAGATAAGGACAAATTGAACTATTTAACAAACACTTACAAACTGAGTCAAGAACAGAGTAATTGTTTAAAACATATAGTAAAGGCAATGAAGTCGATCCATCAGTGTAACCATCAATACCCGAATGTCTTAGGAGCTCTCTTGCTCTTGGGCATTGAATCAGCAAATGACTGACATTTAAGGATTTCCCACACATACATTTAACATTAAGACAATGTTTTGTTTTCAATGCGTTCAAACGGAATCTAAGGATTAAACTTTCAATCTCCCTAGACGAGGAGACTTGTTTGAACGTTTTCCCATTGTACCCATCACTAAATTTTATACAGTTGTGATAATATTGAATGTCTGAGTTCATCAATGAGGTTTTAACTTTTTCTCTTAACGTTGAATTTATAATTGAAAAACATTCATTCAAATCTAAGGGAACTTTGAGTGGTATTGCGTCACTGACATTTTGAGCTGCTTTTCGTGCAAGTTGATCTACACGCTCGTTGGGTACTATACCACAATGAGAGGGGATCCAACAAAAAGTGACAGTAATGCCTTGCATGGATAAAAGGTGAATAATGTGATGAATTTCAACTATCATATCAAGTCGGATTGAAGGACATGCAGACTTGATCGAGTAGATTGCTGCTTTAGAATCAACACCTATTAAGATTTGTGAACTTTTTATTGGAAAATTTAGAATAAAATCTAACGATTTAAGTATAGCAAGTAATTCGGCACTGAATATCGATAACTGTTTACCAAGATAGAAGAGCTTTTGTACTTTGAGGCTAGGGATTATGAAGGCTGCTCCCGTGTTATTATTTTCTAGCACTGAGCCATCTGTAAAAATTTTCAGATGATGATTGTACTTAGTTTCTAAATGAGTGTAAACAGATGTTCTTAAGATATGTGGACAATCCTTTTTTGAAACATCTGTATAATCAATATCAAAGGAGGCTTTACAGTGTTCCCATTTTGGAATAGGTGAATACGTGGGCTTTGGGGCTATGTTATTTTTTTTATCTATTTTGGTATCCTTTAGAAGATCAGAGGAAAATGAGTAAATAGACCTTGCTGACTGTATGTTTTTGGCACGTTTTCCAAAATCCTTCTCTGATTTTAAACATACTTCTTCTGAGCAAAAATTGTTTTGTGAGAAGCTCTTTAAGACAAATTTTGAAGTAGAAGCTTTCAGAAGTTCTGAAAGGGGCAAGACCCCTGCTTCATTATAGGTCCCCAAGTTAGATGTATGTGTGGGAACCCCAAGGGCAATTTTATACGCTTTGCAGTCAGTGCTCTGAAGTTTATTTAAAAGGTATTGAGGTGCATTAAAAAATACTTCTTGAGCGTAAGTTAGTCTGGAGCGAATAAGGGCAGTTGCTAAAATGGTTAATGATTTCGAATCCTGTCCCCAAGATTGTTTGCTAATTATTTTTAGGAAATTTAAGCTTTTTCTTGCTTTGTTTAAAATGTACTCAATATGAGTGTTCCAAGTTAACTTACTGCTTAAGATAACACCCAAGAATTTAACACTTTTTACATAGTTGAAAACAATGCCATCCAACGTAAAAGTAGGAAGTTGTCCTGGATCGTAACCAGAATTAAAAAGAATCATATTTGTTTTTTCTGGGGAAAGAGAAAGGCCGTTCTCATTTAAAAAGTTATTGATCTTATTTAGTTCATTGTGATATTTTATTTTGATGTAATTTAGTGATCTTGATGATGTATTTTTTTTCATTGTCACTTTTGTCCATAGGCATATATCATCAGCAAATTGAGCCACTTCAGTATCTTTAGAAAGACTGTTAGGAAGATCAGAAATTAAAATATTAAATAATATTGGAGAAATTACTGAACCTTGGGGTAAACCCATTTGTAAAGGTCTTGGGTTGGAATATGTATTTCTATTTTTGTTTGAATGTGCCTACAGTGTAGAAAATCTTGAATAAAATTGTACATGTTCCCGCTGATTCCAATGTTTTTTATTTTGTACATTAGTCGTTTGTGCCACACTTGTTCGTATGCTTTACGAATGTCAAAAAGGTGGCGAGAATGTTCTTAAGCCGTGCAAATTGATGTTTTACATGTGTTGTAATTTTTACAAAGTGTTCAATTGTAGATCTGCCTGCTTGGAATGCAGCTTGGTTGATAGGAATGATACTGTTTTTGTTGCAATGATGAATGAGCCTTTTTCACACTATCTTTTCCATCAATTTACATGTGTTAGATGTTAATGATATTGGTCGATAGCTATTTATATCTTTGAGTGGTTTTCCTTGTTTATGAATTGGTATAATAATTGAGTCCTTCCAGATCAAGGGCATTTTTCCATTGTCCCAACATTTTTGGAAAAACAAATGTAGAAAATGTATTATATTTTGCGGGAAATGACCTAACATTTCATTTGAAATGCCATCTAATCCCACTGATGTCTTTTTATTCAGATTTATGATACACTCTTGGACTTCCTGCAATGTTATAGCGGTATTTAAATAGTGATTTTCTGTAGGTTTAGGGCTGTTATAGATGTCTGTCTTTTCTTCAGTTTCGCGGCGTTTTTTCTTGTCCAAGGATAAGCTGTCAACGCTACTGTTGTTCGCAAATAAGTCTGCAAAGGCTTCAGCTTTATCAAATTTGATGGAAATTCAGATTGTATTAAATTAATCGGACAATGTGGAAGGTTAATTCCATTTTTCATCGTTTTTAATTGTGTCCAAATTTTTTGAATATCTTTAAAGCTTGACACCTCATTTTGACATATAGACGACCAATACTGCCTTTTTGCTTGTGCAATTATTCTATTTTGGTGATTTTTTGCTCTTTTTTTCTCAAGAAGTTTCTCCGCTTTTTTCTTGGGATTTGTTTCTCTTTTATAATCTTTTGTTTTTTCTATTTTTTCTTGTTTTGCCTGCTGACATATACCATTCCACCAGACATCACCCGAATGTTTTTTTGATTTTACAGATTTTACAGTCGGAATTGAATCTTTCGCAGCAGTGTGTACTGCATTCTGAAAATGATCGTATAATGTATCGACATCCTGATTCTCAAGATTTTCTATGTTTACATTAAATGAACTAAGTAGATATGAAAATTTATTCCAATTAGCAAACTTGTAACAATATTTAGGAACTTTGTCATGCGATACATCAGTTGTTTCAGGTCTCATACGTTCAAGAGAAATGACAATAGGGAGATGATCACTATTTAATGGATCATCAAGTGTTTGCCAATCACATGATATAGCTAGCTCAGGAGATATGAATGATAAGTCGATGGCACTAGGATTATGTTTAGGGTTGTCTGGAATACGAGTAATAATGCCATCGTTGAGAAGGTAAAGAGAGGAGTCCACTATATTTTCAATAAAACGATTATTGGTGATTGCCTGGCACTCTATTTCCCAAAACGGCGAATGGGCGTTAAAATCACCAGTGATTAAATATTTGGTAGATTGGTTTAATTGAAATGAGCGTAGCCATTCTGTATTACGATCGTTTGGGCCTTGAGGTAAGTAAACAGAGACGACTGTTACTACATTATAATCAATTTGAACTCTGACTGCACATGAGTGCAACCCAGGAATGTCTGGTGGGGCAGGACTGGCACATGGGGCATATTTTACATCTTCACGAACATATATTGCCACATTTATTTTTTCATCATTATTAATGTTTGGGGTAATTGGCGGAAAATAGTAATTAGGAAGTTTAGGTAGTTTAGTTTTGCGGACATTCAGTGACTGCAAAGCTAATATGTTGTATTTTACTCCAGATAGGTGTTGTACTAGTTGGTCTGTACTGGTTGTGATGGATCGACAATTCCATTGCAGCACTTTAAAATCTTTAACTAACATGTGTTATATCAATATAGATAATCAAAACCCAAACACAGAAAGGACAAAAAAAGTGATTAAATGCAAGTGATGCACTGAAAGGTGACTAACAATACTAAATATAACTACATAGAACTACAAATAGCAGGATTATGCTTACTTAACTTTTACAGCAGTAACCTTTTCTTTACAACATAAATAGAATTGTCAAGAGGCGGAAAAAGAAAAAATCCGAGTTAGTCCAATAACAAGAGAGAGCAAGGTTATTGCAAGTTCAGTTTCTTTTCTGTTCCAATTTTCCAGAAGTAGTCCAATATTGAGCATGGTCTTCCTTACAGAGATTCTACCAGTCTCTCATTACATCATAGATGTTCCACAAACATCGTGGGTGGTCACCAACAACAGATGGACGTCCTGGGAAGAGTTGGTAATCCCTGGGTAGGGGTCTTCTTGGGTGTGTGTGCGTGCATGTATGTGTGTGTGTGTATCTATGTGTTCATACGTATATGCGTGCATGCATATATAATCTCTCTCTCTCTCTCTCTCTCTCTCTCTCTCTCTCTCTCTCTCTCTCTCATTGTGTGTGTGTGCGCGCGCGCGCGCACGTGTATATGTTTGTGGGTGCGCGCACGCGCTCACACACACACACACACACACACACACACACACACACACACACACACACACACACACACACACACACACCTTTACACTTTCGCAAATGTGCTCACCCATATGCCGATGTGTAAATGTGCGCGTGTTGGAAGTTTCCTCTCAGCCCGATTTCCCTCAGTTCCAGACACGAACGCGTTTCGCTGGACCCAGCGCTTGAAAAACGGAACCACTCTCTATCACTGCGTCGGCGATGACGTTACCTTTCGTTGGTCTTACGTCACGAGCCCTGGAGAGAAAGTGCTGGCCACCTTTCTGTATTCACGAAACAACGGAACCCTGGTGACCCGCTTCGCTAACCGCCTGATGACAGCATCCAAGAGGGTGACGTTTGTGCCTGACGTAGGCATGACGTTGAAGGGGGCGAGATCGGATGATGCGGGGATGTACGGGGTCCATGTCAAACTGTATCACAGCTCGCTGCTGTACACGCTGGTGGTGAACTTGGTGGTTTTAGGTGAGGCTGCGGGTCACGGTGTACATTTTACTTATCATTGCTGCTGCTGCTGCTGCTGCTGCTGCTGTGTTTGTTGCTGTTACTGTTGTTGTTGTTGTTGTTGTTGGTTGGTGGTGGTGGTGGTGGTGGTGGTGGTGGTGCTGTTGTCTACTGCTTCTTAGTTTGTTGTTGCATTTGTTGTTGTGGACGTGGTGGTGGTGGTGTTGTGTATTTGTCTGTCTGTCTGTCTGCCTGTCTGTCTATCTATCTATCTAGCTGTTTATACAAACACACACGCACGCACGCACGCGCGCGCGCACACACACACAGACACACAGACACACACACACACACACACACACACACACACACACACACACACACACACACACACACACACAGTTATACATTTATATCTATAGTTAGGCTATATCTTAAATAAATAGATACTGACAGGCGTCACAAATGCTTCTGTTTTCAAGACAGACTATATTCTAACGCCCTTTTTTTCACTGCCTTTTTCTTTTATCTATCTATCTGTCTGTCTGTCTGTCTACATATCAATCTATCTACCTATATATCATCTGCCTCTATCTATTTCTATATCTATCTATCTGTCTGTCTATCTGTCTATCTATCTATCTATCCATCTATCTATTCATCCATATTCCACTGTTCCTGTTGTTGTAAATGATGTGGTTAGTGTTTCAGCCGTGTCCTGAATTTCTCTGAACTTTTAATTTCAAAAGGAAAACAAGAAAGATGAAGGCTGAGATAGCCGAGGCAGGGGGTGGGGTGGGGTGGGGTGGAGAGGAGGAGGAGGAGGAGGAGGAGGAGGAGGAGGAAGGGTCACAATGTTCACTCTGACTCTATGTGACCCTTTAGACTCTTGATTTTTTGTACATAGATCATATAGATCATGTACTAAGTTAATGATAAAACCTTTGCAGTATGTATGTATGTATTCATGCACGTATGCGAGCATGGATGTATGTATGTATGCATGCATGTAAAATACTGGGTTTTCATCTGTACTAGCATGTGTGCGCGTCGTGAACATGCGCGCACGTGTGTGTGTGTGTGTGTGTGTGTGTGTGTGTGTGTGTGTGTGTGTGTGTGTGTGTGTGTGTGTGTGGAGAGGTACGGTGTGTGCGCGCGCGTGCGCGGCGTATGTGTGTGTGTGTACGCACGCGCGTGCATGTGTGCGTACGTGCTTGCGTGTGCATGTATGTGTGTGTATGCGCGTGCGTGCGTGCGTGTGTGTTTGTGACACTACAGAGCCGCCCCAGCTGGCAGGCAATCAACTGGAGGTGAAACATGTGCGCTCTGAAGATTCCGCAAAGCCAGGAGCCAACAACAACAGCAACCACAACAAAGACAACAACAGCAAAGCAACAGCAACAGCAACAGCAACAGCAACAGCAACAGCAAGGCGTGCGGAGGGCCGACATACTGCGCTGTGGTCGCTTGCTGTCTGTGGGAGTCCCCCCAGTCTCTGCCCTGTGGACGGTGGGTGGCGTCCTCTCCCTGCAGCTCCGCGCGCAGGGCGATCACAGCAGCGCAGGGTTCAGCTGTGAACTGCGTCCCTTTCATTGTGGTTGTTGTTGTCGTTGTCGTCTGTTGTTTATCTTCCCTTTGTTTCTCGTTGTTGTCACTATCTCCCAAATGACTTTTTGATTGATTGATTGTTTGTTTAGTGTTGTCCTTCCAACCTTCAGCAACGGTGCAGAGTACCGTTTTTTTTTTTGTTTTTTTTTTTGTTTTTTGTTTTTTTTGCGGGAGAGGGGGGGGGGGGGGGAAGGGGGGGAGGGGGTTAGGTGGTCAACTGAGTTCCTGTGTGTAGCATGCAATTGCCCGCACGTCAGAGACGCCAAGACAATTTCAGGGAGCATCCCCTGGATAACCTGAGTGCTGGCACCATGGATGTGGAGAGGCAAGCAGACACGAATTGTGTGCTGACACCATCTGTGTTGTCTGTCTGTCTGTCTGTCTGTCTGTCTGTCTGTCCGTCTGTTATTGTGTTGCTGTGTCTGTGTGACGTTTCTATCTTATATCTGATTGATCATCAGTCTGTTTGTCTGTCTGTCAGTCTGTCTGTTTTTTTTTTTTTTTTTTGCATTTGTTTTCTTTTTTTTTGTGATGATGTGTCTGTGAGTCTTTCATTCGATGTCTGACAGCCGTGTCTGACTGTTTTTCAAAGACAGAAAAATCGCGGTGAAGTGTAATTTAGGACATTTGCCATGTGGTCGCTTAATGCTAAATAATGACAAGAGAAGTTTTTCCATACAAAGCCCAAGCCCCTAAGCCCCTCTTCCTCTCTCTCTCTCTCTCTCTCTCTCTCTCTCTCTCTCTCTCTCTCTCTCTCTCTCTCTCTCCTCTGTTTGTCTGTCAGTCTAACTCTCTCTGTCTGTCTGTCTGTCTGTCTCTCTGTGTGTCTGTCTCTCTCTCCTGAGAGTGAGAGAGTGAGTGAGTGAGTGAGTGCGTGCGTGCGTGCGTGCGTACGTGCGTGCGTGCGAGCGTGCGTACTTGCGTGCGTGTGTGTTGATGCCCGCGCGTTTGGCTACTCATGCATAACATCACCGCGCCGGGCCTTTTCTGCAGGGCCCAGACCAACAGGAACACTTGAGCACCGTCGTGGAGGACGAACACTTCCTGCTGGAGCTTCCGGCCTCTCACAAGGGCGGTAACTACACGTGCAGCCTCGTTCTGGAACCGGAACTCTCCAAATGCGTCCAGAACCATCACCACCTTCTCACGACGTCAGCCTCGATCTTCGTGGAAACGACAGAAACCAAAATGGAGGAGCAGGGAGAGCACCTGGAGAGGCTGCAGGAGCAACTGCAGCAGATCCGGACGCAGACCTCCAAGCTGCAGAGGTCTCAGAGCGCCGTCTTCATGGAAGACACGAAAAGCAGAATGGAGCACCTGGAAGACCACATCGTCAACTTCACGCTGGAGCTCGACGAACAGAAGGCGTCCGCACAAACGTTCCGGGATTCGGCGCTGGGGGAGATCTCCCAACTCAAGCTCTCCTTCCACGACGCCCTGGTGGACTCTGCGGCACAGCTGAAGCAGGTCGTGCAGGACAGCGCCAGGACGCTCACGGGCCGTGTGGAAGGCGTGGCACAGGCCTTGTCTCTCCAGAAAGCCGACTCGTCGAAGCAGCAGGAAAGCATCCAAGCTCTGCAGAAGCAGCTGCTAGCGCTGGGAGCTAGCTTCCAAGGCCTGCGCGACCTGAACAAGAACCTGCAGTCCCAGCTGTCCATCGCCCAGGGGTCCCTGGACCAGCACCAGGCCTTGATCACCGACCTTCAGGACCAGGTGCAGGGACTCCGGGAGGAGAGCCAACGCCAGAGACAGGTCAACGCGGAACTGAAGAACGTGAACGCGGAACGGCTGAAAACCATCGCCGCCGTACAGTCCAACGTCTCAGCTCTGAGCCAAAGGCTGGGACACGCGGAAGCGCTGTCGGCCCATCTTCAGCTGCAGCTGCAGAAGCACCAGGAAGACCTGCAAGCGCAGAACTCCACAGCCGCGGAACGGCACGCTCAGACTACGGAGTCCCTGCAGGAGAGCGCCCAGGTGCTGAAGAACGCCACGAACCGTTTGGAAACCGAGCTGGCGGAGTTCTACGGGGAATGTCACGTGAAGATGCTGGTTCTGCAGGACCAGGTGGAAGAGGTGGGGCAGAACGTCACCGCCCTGGCGGTGAAAACGGGGTCGGACCTCCAAGCTCTGGCCCTGACCATCACTGACGCCGCCCTGAGAGGCGAAGAGCGTGTCAACAACATCCTGGACAACTCCACCCGCGCCCTGGAAGAACGGCTGTCTGAGCAGCTGGGGTCTCTGGAACAACAGGCCGTCAGAGACGGAAATGGTCAGTCCTCTCCTCTCTCTCTCTCTCTCTCCTCTCTCTCTCTCTCTCTCTCTCTCTCTCTTGTCAGTGTCAGTCAGCATCTCTCTCTCTCTCTCTCTCTGTCTCCTCTCTCTCTCTCTCTCTCTCTCTCTCTTGTCAGTGTCAGTCAGCATCTCTCTCCCCCCCCCCCCACTCTCTCTCCCTTGTCAGTGTCAGCATCTCTCTCTCTCTCTCTCTCTCTCTCTCTCTCTCTCTCTCTCTCTCTCTTGTCAGTGTCAGTCAGCATCTCTCTCTCTCCCCCCACACTCTCTCTCCCTTGTCAGTGTCAGCATCTCTCTCTCTCTCTCCCTCTCTCTCTCCTCTCTCTCTCTCTCTCTCTCTCTCTTCTCCCTTGTCAGTGTCAGCATCTCTCTCTCTCTCTCTCTCTCTCTCTCTCTCTCTCTCTTGTCAGTGTCAGTCAGCATCTCTCCCCCCCCCCCCACTCTCTCTCCCTTGTCAGTGTCAACATCTCTCTCTCTCTCTCTGTCTGTCTGTCTCTCTCTCTCTTGTCAGTGTCAGTCAGCATATCTCTCCCCTCTCTCTCTCTCTCTCTCTCTCTCTCTCTCTCTCTCTCTCTCTCTCTCCCTTGTCAGTGTCAGTCAGCATCTCTCTCTCTCTCTCTCTCTCTCTCTCTCTCTCTCTCTCTCTCTCCCTCTCCCTCTCTCTCTCCCTTGTCAGTGTCAGTCAGCATCTCTCTCTCTCTCTCTCTCTCTGTCTGTCTGTCTGTCTGTCTGTCTCTCTCTCTCTCTCTCTCTCTCTCCTCTCTCTCTCTCTCTTGTCGGGGGGGGGGGGGGGGGGGGGGGGCGTTTGCAAGATGGCGACTTGTCAACACGGTAAATTTGAGCTCCATGTTACAACTGGAAATTTAAACTGTTTGGTGACTTTCAGTACACTTTGACTGTGGTATCCTGATAAATTTCATCGGGGTGAAAGCAAAGAAACATCAAAATGATAGACGTGAATACCTGGCGAACTAGAATTGGACGTTTTATTTTTCGGTCGCAGAAGTCTAGGTTAAAACAAGTGTGTATGAGCGGTGACACAGACAGGGACAAGGAAGTGACATTGAGTGATCTCTTGGCGATGGCGGTGTGTTTACTTTCTGTGGCAATGTTTCAGAGTGTGGTTAGGAATGTGAAAGTACTATTATGTGATAACACAATGAATGCTTCAGCAATGAGTGTTTCACACATTCACCAAGGAACAGTCTTTCAGGTTGACACGATGGACAATATTCCAAAGGAGAACAGTCAACATCAGTTGGAGTTACACGCTGTGTTCTCAGTGTGTGTTGCAGCACATGTGTGGCTCACGTTGAAACGACTTCTCATCAGTGGAGACGTAGAGCCGAACCCGGGGCCTGATAAAAAAATCAAGAACAAGAAGGTAACGATATAAACCTTGCCGATAAGATCAATCAAATTCTAAACGCCATTGAAGTACAGAACACGAAAATGGAACAGCAAACTGTGAAAATGAATGAACATGCTGCAAGGGTGAATGCTGACCTGACAGACATTAAAGGTGCGTTGAGGAGAGTGGATGAGAGGTGCGAAGCGATCAGTCAGCGCTGTGATAGTTTACAGATAGAAAATCAAAGACTATCAGCAACAGTGCAAGAACCCGTGAATGGATTCAGTGTCGTGTCAGCAGATGTGGCAGCAACAAAATGTGAAACTAATCATCTTTCAGAGACAGTAAAAAATCTGGAAGATCAAGTCAGCAATATGAATGAAGAAATCAATCGGTTAGAATCTTTTTCACGCCGTGAAAACCTTCGATTTTACGGTATTCCTGAGAGCGATCATGAAAATGACAGGAAATGTGCCAGTGCAGTAATTAACGCACTGAATAAAGTCAGTGGTGACAGGAAGTGGGCTGAAGACGATCTGATCAGAGCGCACCGTGTTGGACAGACAAGACACGGCTCACCGAAAGTAATGATCGCAAAATTCCGCAACTGGACTGACAAATTGTTTATTATTAGGGACAGATCATTCAGGCGGAGCCTAGAAAACATTGGCATACGTGTTGCCAATGACCTGACACGTCAGCAAGCATCCCTCGTTGCACGTGCAAAGCAGGAAGGTCAGGCAGCCTACTTCGTGAGGGGGAGGATGGTGATTGGCCCGAGGCGACCCGACCCACGCACGTACGCAGAGGTCACGGCGGAGGGAATGATGACGGCAGTATCGACAGCGGGTACGGCGGTCTCGCGGGCGGTGCGCGCATCTTCGATGACGACAACGATGGCAGCGACGACAGGAGTAATGACGGTGACTTCAGGGGTGCCGGATGCGGCGAACGAGCGTTGTGGCGATGTGTGCGGTGCCGAGCGGGGCCATCGTGCCAATGTCATTGAACTCCAAGGGGATTCCCCTAGTGATCATGTGATTCAGCCAGCCAGTCAGCGGCTTGTTCGGAAGGAAGCCAGTCCTCAGTGTACTGCCAGCAGGGGTGGGAGCAGGGCAGATAGGGGTGTAAACCGGGGTGCACGTGGAAGTGACAATGATCGTAGAGAGTCGAGAGGTGGGACAGTTCAGGTAACATGCAAACATTCCTTCGCGGAAGGGACAGTGATAACACATCCCGTACAAGCCAAAGGAGCCTGAGATCTAGCCACAGCCAGAAATAGGACAACGCGCGACCACAGGCACAGGAAATAACATTTCTTAATTACAATGTAGAAAATCTGTTCTATAAAATGCATGATGTTGACTTACTACAGTTCATAAATAAATTTGATTTTGTTTGTCTGACTGAGACGTTTATTGGACCACAGTTTGACTTGAGTAATGTTTTTCCGGGCTTTTTGAAATTCAGTTCCCCAGCAAAAAAACTGTCAGTACATGGACGATGCTCAGGTGGTGTTTTAGTGCTTATTAAAAACAAATATGAAAAGCATGTTGAACGGATAAATGTAGATTTCAATAATTTCATAATAATAAAAATTGATAAAGAGTTACTAGATATTGATAGAAATTTAATGTTTATAGCATGCTATGTTCCTCCAGAGAGTTCACCAGCATATGCTAACAGTAACCTGAAAGACGGAATCCTTGCCATGGAAGACCAGTTGTTTTGTCATACTGAGTTTGAAAAACAAGATGTGTATATAATGATGTGTGGCGATTTCAATGCCAGAACTGGGTGTGAGCAGACACGAATAGAGAACATAGATAATTTTACGTTTGGTTTTGTTGTTGATGATGATGATGATGATGATGATTATGACGATTTATCTAAGAGTCGTTCTTCAAAAGATTCAGTAATTAATAATTTTGGGCAATCACTGTTGGATTTGTGTTTTCTCTTTAACTTAAAAATAGTCAATGGTTCGTGTAATAGTGATGACGAGGGTGAATTTACATTTGTAGCACCACAAGGGTGTAGTGTCATTGACTTTTTTATTTTGTCAGAAGATTTGCTTCCTTTTTGCGATTTGTTTGTAACTAATTGCCTCTTTTCTTGGCACCTCCCAGTTCAGCTGACATGGAAACATGGAGGAAACCATGATGTAGAAAAATCATCAGAAAAGTCAGATGACCCGACAGAAGAGAGGATAGTTTGGTCGGATGACTTTAAAGACACATTTATACATGAAGTAAGTTCCAAACATTTCAAGGAACACATTGATCATGCTCGTGATAAGATTGAAGAAGATATTGATAACTCTTTGAACATATTTACAATGGCTTTATATACAGCGGCTAGTTGTCTCATTAGAACTACGAGTCCTAAAAAGTCAAAAGCCAACGAGTGGTTCGATAAGGAATGTAAAGAACAAAGAACGTTAGTAGAACGTTTATTAAAGAGTTTCCAAAGAGCGAGGACTGAAACATACAGGAAACAGCAGAAAGAACTCTATGTAAAGGAGAGAACAAAATATACTGATCTTAAACGGGATTAAAAAAAAAGGAAATTTGATGAAGTTAGACTTGCAAAGCTAACAAACGCTATCAATGAACCAAAATTATTCTGGAAAACAATGAAGCTTATAAACAGAAAAACAGTTTATAATGACATTGGCATCAAACAGTGGCAGGATCACTTTTTTAGCGTATTCAATGACTGTGATAACATAGATAACATGGATGGAGAAGATAGTTTATATCTTGAGAATGAAGATCAAGAACATCAAGAGCCTTTCTTTGACGACTATATAACGAAGGAGGAAATTAAGAATGGCATTAGAAACTTGAAATGTGGAAAGAGTGCTGGTCCAGACAAGATTGTGAGTGAAATGCTAAAACATGCTGTTGACAGTATCATTGATTATCTTGAAATCTTGTTCAACAGACTTTTTAATTCTGGTTGTTTTCCAAGGGAATGGTCCAAATCTGTAATTGTTCCGATTTTCAAAAGAGGGGATGCCAATAATCCAGACAATTATCGAGGGGTAGCCTTGACTAGTGCTGTGAGCAAAGTTTATACTTCCATTTTAAATAAAAGATTAAGTACATGGGCCAAACGGGAAGAAAAAATTATTGAAGAGCAGGCAGGGTTTAGAAAAGATTATAGTACTATGGATCACATATTTACCTTATATGCACTGGTTCAAAAATACTTATTAAGTAACAGAAAATTGTACGTTGCTTTTATTGACTTCCAGAAGGCTTTCGATACAGTTAATAGAAATATTTTGTGGGATATACTAAAAAAGTCTGGTGTTCAAGGTAAATTGTATAGGTCATTAAAAGGAATTTATAGTTCAGTTATAGCTTGTGTAAGAGACAAAAGCTTATACTCTGATTTTTTCCATTGTCCACAAGGCGTGAAGCAGGGGTGTTTATTGAGTCCGCTAATGTTTTCCTTTTTCATTAACGAACTGGCGCTTGAAATAAATAAGAAGGGAAGACATGGAATACAGTTAATACCTGATGCTGCAGAAGTCTTCCTTTTATTATTTGCAGACGATGTAATCCTTTTTTCAGACACGGTGGTTGGATTACAGAATCAGTTAAATGCATTAAAAGAAGAAACAGACAGACTTAAGTTAGCTATTAATATAGATAAGACGAAGATTATAGTTTTCAGAAAGGGAGGTTTTCTAGCAGCTCGGGAAAAGTGGTGGTTTGGGAATTTAGAAGTGTTGGTAACCAACTGCTATAAATACTTAGGTTTAATTTTTACAACAAAACTAAATATGAGCAAGGGATGGTTAGAAATGTGTAGAAAAGGCAGAAAGGGAGTGATTGAAATTCTAAGATCATTAAGGAAGTTAAGATGCATTGACCCTACCATCTTTTGGAAGCTGTTTGATACCCAAGTGGAACCAATGCTAACTTATGGTGCCGAAATATGGGGCTTTCTTGAGAATCAATTCATGGAAAAGGTACACACACTAGCAATAAAGCGTTTCTTGAATATCCCTATACATGGTTCCAATAAAATGGTATATGGAGAAACTGGCAGATACCCTCTGCAGATACGTGCAAAAATTAAATGTATCAGGTATTGGCTTCGTCTAGTTAAACTCCCATCATCCAGGATTAGTAGGCAAGCATATACAATGTTATTAAATCAACACAAAAGTGGAAGACAAAATTGGGTTTTTCAAGTAAAGAAATTTCTATTCGAAAATGGTTTTGGTTTTGTTTGGAACAACCAGGGCGTCGAGGACGACAAACGTTTTATTCTGGAATTTAAAGAGCGTCTTATCTCATCCTATCAGCAGGTTTGGCATTCCGAGATGGAAAATAACGAAAAGTATACATGGTTTTTACAGTTTAATAGTGATTTACAGCCTGAAAAATATTTACTAACAATTACACGAAAATGGCACAAGGATTCAATGGCACGATTCCGTACCAGGACACTTGGTCTTGACGCAAGCCACCATTGGTATATAACTGAAACCCGAACTGCTATTTGGTGTCCGGTATGCAAAGAAAATGATAGAGAGGATGAATTCCACTTTTTCTTTGTTGTAAAGAATATAAAGACATACGAGAGAAATATGATGTTTTTAGAACACCGTTTGCAAGGAGGCGTAACTTGGTCGCTTTGCTGCAAACAGATAAAACAGAATATATAAGGTCCATGGCAATGTTTATTGCCGAAGCAGTTAGTAGGCGCAAGAAAAAACTTGACATTGCAGCCTAAAACAAAACAAAAAATATTTTTTAAAAATGATAACAGAAAGTAAAAAAAAAAAAAAAAAAAGATGTAACATAAAGTATGGCTGTTTTTCAGCGATTATATCTTCCTAGTTGGTTTGGAGGCCTGTTGGTCGCCCTTGATGTTGCTTAGGGCCAGGAGCCTTTTGTTCAGTTATTGGATTGTTTCATTTTGGAGCCTTTTTTGCTTTTTTTTCCCATTTCTTCTTAATGGTGGTTTCATAGAAGACTGTATACCCCCATGTCAAATAGCATGTTACTTGCTGATGACATTAAACAGTATTCATTGTCATTGTCATTGTCTCTCTCTTGTCAGTGTCAGTCAGCATCTCTCTCTCTCCCCCCCCCCCCCACTCTCTCTCTCCTTGTCAGTGTCAGTCAGCCTCTCTCTCTCTATATCTCTCTCTCTCTTGTCAGTGTCAGTCAGCATCTCTCTCTCTCCCCCCCCCCCTCTCTCTCCTTGTCAGTGTCAGTCAGCATCTCTCTTTTCTTTCTCTCTCTCTCTCTCTCTCTCTCTCTCCTCTCTCTCCCTCTCTCCCTCTCTCTCTCTCTCTCTCTCTCTCTCTCCCTTGTCAGTGCAGTCAGCATCTCTCTCTCTCTCTCTCTCTCTCTCTCTCTCTCTCTCTCTCTCTCTTGTCAGTGTCAGTCACCATCTCTCTCTCTCTCTCTCTCTCTCTCCTCTCTCTCTCTCTCTCTCTCGCATGCTCTCTCTCTCACTCTTGTCATTGTCAGTCAGCATCTCTCTCTCCTCTCTCTCTCTCTCTCTCTCCTCTCTCTCTCTCTCTCTCTCTCTCTCTCTCTCTATCTCTTGTCAGTGTCAGTCAGCATCTCTCTCTCTCCCCCCCACACTCTCTCTTCCTTGTCAGTGTCAGCATCTCTCTCTCTCTCTCTCTCTCTCTCTCTCTCTCTCTCTCTCTTCTTCCTCTCTGTCATGTCACATCTCTCTCTCTCTCTCTCTCTCTCTCTCTCTCTCTCTCTCGTCAGTGTCACTCAGCATCTCTCCTCCCCCCCCCCACTCTCTCTCCCTTGTCAGTGTCAACATCTCTCTCTCTCTCTCTCTCTCTCTCTCTCTCTCTCTCTCTCTCCCTTGTCAGTGTCAGCATCTCTCTCTCTCTCTCTCTCTCTCTCTCTCTCTCTCTCTCTCTCTCTTGTCAGTTTCAGTCAGCATCTCTCCCCCCCCCCCCCACTCTCTCTCCCTTGTCAGTGTCAACATCTCTCTCTCTCTCTCTCTCTTTTCTCTCTCTCTCTCTCTCTTGTCAGTGTCAGTCAGCATCTCTCTCTCTCTCTCCTCTCCTCTCTCTCTCTCTCTCTCTCTCTCTCCTTGTCAGTGTCAGTCACCATCTCTCTCTCTCTCTCTCCTCTCTCTCTCTCTCTCTCTCTCTCTCTCCCTTGTCAGTGTCAGTCAGCATCTCTCTCTCTCTCTCTCTTTCCTCTCTCTCTCTCTCTCTCTCTCTCTCTCTCTCTCTCTCTCCCTTGTCAGCGTCAGTCACCATCTCTCTCTCTCTCTCTCTCTCTCTCTCTCTCTCTCTCTCTCTCTTGTCAGTGTCAGTCAGCATCTCTCTCCTCTCTCCTCTCCCCCCCCACTCTCTCTCCCTTGTCAGTGTCAGTCAGCATCTCCTCTCTCTCTCTCTCTCTCTCTCTCTCTCTCTCTCTCTCCTCTCTCCTCTCCTGTCAGTGTCAGTCAGCATCTCTCCCCTCCCCACACACTCTCTCCCTTGTCAGTGTCAGTCAGCATCTCTCTCTCTCTCTCTCTCTCTCTCTCCCTTGTCAGTGTCAGTCAGCATCTCTCTCTCTCTCTCTCTCTCATCTCTCTCTCCTCTCTCTCTCTCTCTCTCTCTCCTCCCTTGTCAGTGTCAGTCACCATCTCTCTCTCTCTCTCTCTCTCTCTCTCTCTCTCTCTCTTGTCAGTGTCAGTCAGCATCTCTCTCCCCCCCCACTCTCTCTCCCTTGTCAGTGTCAGCATCTCTCTCTCTCTCTCTCTCTCTCTCTCTCTCTCTCTCTCTCTCTCTCTTGTCTGTGTCAGTCAGCATCTCTCTCTCTCCCCCTACACTCTCTCTCCCTTGTGAGTGTCAGCATCTCTCTCTCTCTCTCTCTCTTTCTCTCTCCACCTGGCGTGACAAAATGTTCATCATCAAGAATACGGAGCTGCGAGAAAAACTGAAAGAGTCTGGTATAACTGTTTCTAATGATCTAACAAAAGCACAATCACAAATAGTTGCAAAGGCAAAAAGAGAAGGAAAAAGAGCATTTTTTCAAAAGGGAAAAATGGTGGTGGGACCAAAACAAAGTGGCAGTCGATCGTACTCGGATGTAGTCAAACACGGACTGGTGCGGAACGGAGTGACGTCAACAAATAAACAAGAAGTTATTCCTGGGCAGCTGGCAGACGGGGTTCACGGGGGCGGACGGGTGAGCGAGCGGACCGATGACGTGGCGGAGACGGATGGGCCTACTTCAGACATTCACGGGGGCGACGCGATGGAGGGTGCGGATTTCACAGTACGCTACACGTGCAACGCGCCGGTCGTGCATGATGAACCGCGGCAGCTTGACGGGGGTGAGAGTGGGGCCTCTGTGTCTCCTCACGGTGACCGGCGCGTCGCATCAGGTGTGCAGTCTGATGGCAGTGGGACTGACACTCCTCTGTCTGACGAGCGTGTCAGGCGGGGTGGGCAAGGTAGAGAGGGCGTGGCTGTTCCCTCCAATCGGCGCCCCTCCTCGGCGGGTGAAGGTCACAGGACAGTCGCTGACAAGAGGGCTTCCCTTGACTCGGCTACACGGGCTTCCCCGAATCCAGTGAACAGCTCAACCTCGGCCAGACAGACTGAACTGCGTGGTTTTCTGAGTCAAAACAAGAGACAGACTGTTGGGGGGCGTGAACGGGGCAAAGAAGGGGGTAGCAGGGAGAGAAGTTTGCGAACCAGAAAACAATAGGACAGGCATGGTCACCCACAGCAGTTTACATTTTTGAATTACAATGTGGAAAACTTGTGTTCAAAACTGAAAGACGTTTCTTTCGTTAATTACGTTTCATCGTTTGCTTTTATTTGTCTTACAGAGACTTTCACTGATTCTACTTTTGTTTTCACTGATATATTCACTGATTTTATAAAATTTCATGCTCCAGCGAGGAAATTATCTCATTTTGGAAGACACTCTGGGGAGTACTGTTATTGGTGAAAAAGACTTTTGAGAATAAGATAAAAGAGATTAAGTTGACATCTGATAATATGATTTCATTAAGAATAGACAGGAGTCTGTTTAATTTGGATAAAGATTTGATTTTAGTTGCTTGTTATATCCCCCCTGAGGGTAGTCCATCATATCACGACTTAGATATCAAAGATGGGGTTCTACTTCTGGAAGAAAGTTTGCTTCAGTGCACTGATAGAAAAGATGTTTACTTTTTAGTGTGTGGTGATATGAATGCAAGGACGGGTGACAAACAGTGTGAATTGGAAGATATGGTTAATTACTCACCTGTTGACTTGGATTTTATAGATAGTTTGGGTAGCACTCGCCATTCTAAAGACGCCGTGATTCATAATTTTGGAAATTCTTTGTTGGATTTTGGCTTTCTCTTTGATCTGGTGATTTTGAATGGATGTTGTGAAGGTGATGAAGAAGGGGAATGTACTTTTATTTCCTCTCAAGGTAGTAGTGTTATTGATTATTTTCTGATATCTAGTGATTTGATGAAAAATTGTTGTTTACATGTTGCTGATAATTTACATTCCTGGCATTTACCAGTTGAGTTGAAATGGGGAGAGCTTAGTGAAGCCAATGAAACTGTTTCTAGACACGGGGCTGAAGAGAAAATCATATGGTCTGCTGAACATGTACAATCGTACCTAGATGAACTGCACACTGCTGACTTTACGGAATGTCTAAATGATGCATATAATTTGTTAAATACTGATGTAAACTGTGCTCTTGAAAAGTTTGTTCAAGCTTTATATGGGGCGGCTGCATGCATGGTCCGCACTGTTGGGAAACGTGACAAGAAAAGTAATGATTGGTTCGATAACGAATGTGAGAAAAAGAAAAGAAAAGTGAAAAGATGTCTAAAACAATTTCAAAGGTGTAAAACCAAACAAAATAAAGAACAGAAAAAAGAAATTTATGTGCAAGAGAGAAAAGAATACACAGAACTTAGAAGAAGGAAAGAGAACGAGTTTAATGAACTGAGAATGAAAAAGCTTAAGGAATCAATGAATGACTCTAAAACTTTTTGGTCCTTGATACGAAATGTAAACAGGAAGAAAGTAGTGTACCATGAAATTTCTTTACAACAATGGTATGATCACTTTTCCAGCGTTTTCAATGAAGGTGAGAGGTCGCCTGCTGATGAAATTGATAATGATAACATCAATGACGATGATGACGACAATGTCGATCCCTTATTCAGTGATCAGATTGCTGAAGAAGAGGTTATTGCAAGTATTAAGAAACTTAAGTCGGGGAAAAGCGCGGGTTCGGATAAGATCATAGGAGAAATGCTAAAACACGCCAGTCGTGACATCATTCATTTCCTTGTTACTCTATTTAACAAACTTTTTGAAACTGGATCCTTTCCTTTGGAGTGGACAAAATCAATTATTATACCATTGCATAAAAAAGGTCATGTGAATAATCCTGACAATTATCGCGGAATATCTCTTACAAGCATTATAAGTAAGGTGTATACACATATTTTGAACAAGAGATTAACAAACTGGGCAGAAAGAGAAGAAAAAATTGTAGAGGAACAGGCGGGTTTTAGATCTGGATATAGTACAGTGGATCATATTTTTACATTGTTTGCTTTAGTACAGAAATATTTGTCAAACAATAAGAAACTGTATGTGGCTTTTGTCGACTTTAAAAAAGCGTTCGATTCCGTTAACCGTAATTTACTGTGGAATACTCTACGAAGAAATGGTATTAATGGTAAGCTTTACAGAGCCCTCAAAGGGGTGTATGATTCAGTGCTTCTATGTGTGCGTGATAGACATGAATATACAGATTTTTTCCCGTGTTACTGTGGAGTGAAACAAGGATGTTTGTTAAGTCCAAATATGTTCTCCTTTTTCATTAATGAATTAGCAATCGAGTTATCAAGAAGAGGAAGACACGGTGTCCAACTTATTCCGAATGCTGTAGAACTATTTTTGTTATTATTTGCTGACGACATAATTCTCCTGTCTGGAACAGTCTGGGGACTACAGAACCAGTTTAATGTACTGAAAGAAGAGGCAGATAGTTTGGGGTTAACACTAAATTTAGATAAAACAAATATAATAATTTTTCGCATGGGGGGTCACTTGTCTGCTTGGGAGAAATGGTACTACGGAAATGTCGAAGTAAAAGTTGTCAACTCTTATAAATACCTTGGAATGCTGTTTACAACAAGACTTAGCCTTAATTTAACTTGGAATGAAACTTGTCAAAAGGGGAAAAAAGGTGTAATGGAAATACTTAAGACGCTAAGAAAACTAAATTGTATTGATGTTTCTGTGTTTTGGAAAATGTTTGACACGGAAATTGTACCTCTCCTTACATATGCCGCTGAGATCTGGGGATTATACATAAATAGTCAGATGGAGAGAGTGCATACTTTTGCAATGAAACGTTTTTTGTACGTTCCAATGCACACTTCAAACAAAATTTTATATGGCGAAACTGGGCGATACCCTTTATATGTAAAAACCTACATAAAATATGTTAAATTTTGGTTTAAATTGTTGAAACTGCCACAAAGTAGATTCTCTAGACAGGCATATGATATGTTGTTAATACAAATGGAAAGAGGTAAAGAAAACTGGGCTTCTCGATTAAAAAACGTTATGTCAGAAAACGGTTTTGCGATTGCCTGGATGAGCCAAGGTGTAGGTAATGAGCTGTTGTTTATCTCAGAATTTAAAACCAGATTAATTGATTCGTTTAAACAAAACTGGCATTCAGACATGGAGAACAAAGAAAAATATCGTTGGTTCTATTCTTTCAAAAGCATATTTCAACCTGAAAAATTTCTAAAAGTTGTTGTGAATAAATGGCACCGAACTAATTTAGCTAGATTCCGACTAAGAACCCTTGGTTTTAATGCTAACATAAAATGGTTTCAGCCTGGTACGTCTACAGATTCACCTTGCCCTCTGTGTAATTCCATTGTTGATGATGAGATTCACTTCATTTTTTACTGTAAAGCCTATGACAACCTGAGAAAAAAAGTGTCCATTGTTTGAAAAAGACATTGTGGTAAGAAAAGATTTGTTTTCTCTGCTTTTATCAGAAGATGACATTATTCTGAATTTGTTGGCCAAATTTATTTCGGAAGCCTGGAATCTTAGATACAAAACAATCATTTCTGCTAGGAGTGCTATGGTAAGGTAGTAATGAGAGAGAGAGAGAGATGGAGAGAGAGAGAGTGAGAGAGAGAGAGAGTGAGAGAGAGAATGTCGTATACATGTATATATGAAGAAAGTAACTGATACAAATATAATGAATCTTGTATTGTTCAATTTTGATATTGTTAAAACATTTTTTATGTAGCCTTGGTGCCTTTTCAAATTACTATCATTAGTGATGTTTCTTTTTGTTTAGTAGAACGTCCTATGCATTAACTGCAATCATAAGTGTCA
>CM065743.1:50171754-50196754 GCA_033310375.1 Conus canariensis | reverse complement strand
CACCACCTCCCTCGCCCTTTTCCGCTGATTTTCCCTCTTTGTATTTCTTCGTTTTCATTATTTTATTATTCAAGTTTCTTTGTTTTGTTATGATGGCTTGATGTAAAAAAAAAAAAAAAAAAAAAAAAAAAAAAAAAAGCAGTTTCTCTGCTTATTCAATGTTCCATCGCGAAATAAAATTTTGACTTGAAATAAAATTTTGACTTGACTTGACTTGACTTGACTTCACACACACACACACACACACACACACACACACACACACACACACACACACACACACATATGCGACCGTGCGCTTTCCATCCTCCACTCACTTATTTGAAAAAATTATTGATGAAGCTCCGCCAAAAAAAACGTAGACAAACGAATCACAAGACAAAACACGACGCGTTTCGACCTCTTAGGTCTTCTTCGGGCAAGATACACAACACTCAGGACCACGAAAATGAACAAGCAATCACTTACATACGTTCATTTTCGTAGTCCTGAGTGTTGTATGATGGTGATAATAATGATAATAATAACAACAACAATAATAATAATGACAATAATGATGTTAATAATGATGATGATGATGATGATGATGATGATAATAATAACGATGATGATGATGATGATGATGATGATGATAAACAACGACATGCATGAACCACTGTAGTAGCCATCTCTTGAGTATCGCGAATGGTTCACAAGACTCACCATGCTCTGAAAATCGTAATCCGCTCCGGACAAGCGTGTGTGAGGTGTGTCAACCTGAAGCCGCTGCCTTCCAGTTGCAGACGAAGCCACCACAGGCTGCACACCAAAAATTAATGCGCAATAAGGTTGCTTTGAGAATTTTCATTGTGTCTGAAAGCTGATTCTCCTCTTTTTCTTTCATACGGCCATCAAGGTACAAGCCAGGTGGTTCCAAGCAGGCAGATTAAAATCAAAGGAATGAGACTATGTGGGCGCTTCCAGCTGGCGCAAAGATAGGGTCGCGTGTGAGTGCAAAGGCCTGAAATGTGACGTCAACTGAGGGGAAGGTCATATATTTGAAGATTATGATTGCACTGGTGAAAATCCCCCAAAACAAGGAAATAATTGGCGGGGGGGGGGGGGGGGGGTTCTTTTGATCAATTATCAGTTGAAAATTAAATGGTGGCTCAAATTTATGGTAGGCCTCAAAACGCCTACATGGATGATAATGTTTTAGCGCCAAATCCTAATTGTGGCGTGTGGCCACAACCAAACGTATCAGCGCATTCTGTGTCGCCCTACCGCTGCTAAACTATTTCTTTCCCCGAACTATTCATGACTGAAACAATCGGCCTTCAAAGACCCCTGAGCACTTCCTTGTTCGTTGTGCTGAGTAACGCACAATGGCAATTCGTATCCTCACCCCACCCCCATCCCTTTTTCCCCCTCCATGCTGCGCAAACCTCATTCAGAATAGTGAGCTCAGAAACGCCCAATAGCAATTCATATGTTACCCTCCCCCCCCCCCTTCTTTTTTCCCTCTCCACGCTGCGCAAACTTCATTCTGAATAATGTGCTGAGTGTCCTTAGCCTTTTTTTTTTCTACGCTGCACGAACTTCGTTTTGAATACCCTGCAACACGTCAGTGATTGCGAAGTGTGACAGTAGAGGAAGTAACCGGCTGTGCAACCTTTTCGTTGGCTGTTTTTGTTTTTTGGTGACGTCTTGCTTGGCAATGAGTGTCAAACAAACACAAGAAATGGATGAAAACACGAAATGTCGTTTACGTGCTTTATAAATGTTGTGTTGACAAAAAGTAAAGAA
The DNA here is from genome assembly GCA_033310375.1 of Conus canariensis. Taxonomy (NCBI): domain Eukaryota; kingdom Metazoa; phylum Mollusca; class Gastropoda; order Neogastropoda; family Conidae; genus Conus; species Conus canariensis. The sequence goes on along the minus strand of CM065743.1, from coordinate 50,194,969 downwards.
TGGACGGAAGAAAGATGAACGAACGGCTGGGATGAGTTCTCAAAAGCGAAAGTACACACAGTGCGTCAGGTGCATAAATGGCTGATTCCTCGACGATGCGTTTGGGAAAAAAAAAAAAAAATCACCGACTGCATAAATTGCCTGTTTGCATTTCGACTGCAGAAATCAAGCCTTGTTAACAGAAATAAAAGACACTGGCCAAGTTGTTTATTGAAAAAAAAAAGAAAAAAAAAAAGAAAAGAAAAGAAAAAAGCTGCGCGAAATCGTTTCTCCATTGCGCATGCGCACTCCTCATCCTCTTCACACTTACACCTTCACCCCGACCCAGTTGTCAGTTGACGCACACTCACTAGCGCGTGGTTAGCTAGACATGTGATAGATCACGTGATTTCACCACACTCGAGTCATCAACATCCGGCTGTAGCGTTCCAAGCAGACTTTAGAGAAAAACGTCTGTCATAATTAACGTTTTACCCAAAGAAGGTGAGAGACGTTTAATTTGATGCATCCATGAATTCACGCTTTCATCAGATATAGATTGAGTGAAAAATCTAACGTACCGTACGATGATTAATCCTTGTTGATAGTGAAAGTCGAATATCCGACACAATTATATTTGTTGCACATACCTAACATTGTTGCTTGATACTTGATGTTGTCGGTGTTTGAGACCCGTGGTTACAGGTCAGTTCACCGATCGATGTGTTGTCCCTGTCTATAGCTACTTGCACTTGCAAGATCTATTGATAGCAGGTTGGGTTATACAGAGCTGGGTGGTTGGCCCAGTTGGGCGTCAAGTCTGTTTTTAAATGCGGTCATGCTGGGTGCGGACACAACTGATTCTGGTAGGCTGTTCCAAGCCGACACCACTCTTTCAGAAAAGAATGAATTCCAAACTTCTAGGCGGGACCTATGCTTGACAAGCTTCCTGCTGTGGCTTCTGGTGTTGCATCTGTCATGCAGCTCGAAGTTGGGCCGGCTTGTGTCATATATGCCAGTAATGTATTTGTAGAGGTCAATCATGTCTCCCCTCCGTCTGCGGTGTTCCAGGCTGGGCAGCTTGAGGATTGATAGGCGTTCTGGGCATGGTTTGTCCTTCAGTTTGCCAATGAGTTTTGTGGCTCTGTGTTGAACGTCTTCTATCTCTCATTGGAGGGTCTTCTGGGATGGTTGCCAGACTGAGTGGCCATACTCCAAGACTGGTCTCATGGGTGCTTTGTACAGCTGGATGAAGGTATGCTCCGTGAGATGATCAAAGGATCGCCATATAACGCCCAGGATTCTGTTGGCCTTAGATGTTACCTGTAACACGTGGTCCTTGAAGGTCAGTTGGCTGTCCGCTACCACACCAAGATCTTTCTCTGCTTTGGTGGTTGCTAGGGGATGTTTGTTGTTGCTTGGGTCCTTGCTCTTCATGAAGTAGGTCTGGTCAGTCTCTGGGTGGCCTATTTTCAGGACACATCATTTTTCTGGGTGGAAGTTGAGTAGCCAGGCTACTGACCACTGGTGCAGTCTGTGACCAAGCATCGTGTACGGAAGATTTATCATAATGTTTTATTATTCCAACAATGTTTGAAAATCTGAAAAAACAAGAAAGCTGTACACAGAGGACAGAATAATCAACTAGCTGATTGTGGTCGCTGCCAAAGAAGAAGAAGAAGAAGAGGAAATGTAAACTCAACCCAAATAAACTGAATTGTATGGGCATGAGAAGACCCCGAAGAAACATAGATTAGTCGACTATCTATTCTGTAGGATTACATAAAGAGATACGGGAACTTTGTTTTAGAGTTCATCTGTGAGGTGATGAACCAGTTTATACCTAAAGTGAAACATACTCAAAAGAACATCAACCAGTTTGGATGACATGACAAAGCACAGTGACATATAAAGTAGAAATGTAAATCATACACAGAGATTTTTTAAAGACTAAGAAAGGACCCAAGTTGTATGGTCTCTGTCAGTTAAGATCAGAAGTAAATGCAACAAACAACAAAACCGAAAGAAAACTGAAAATCCCACATAAGTAGAACTGCAATTTAGTGCAAACAATCACAAGAGCAATCCCCAACACTTTTGGAAGTATGTTCAGGAGAGAACGAAGATCAAACCAGAATCAAGCAATTGATAGATAATAAAAGAAAATTTGTGGTGTTTGACAATGACATCCAGAAGGCTGAGACTTTAAATAAATCATTTTTTTTTCCAGGAGTCTTTACCAGGGAAAATACATCAAACTTGCCTGATTTAGAAAGGTGTTTGGTATCGAATGGTGTTTCCATTTCTGACAGAAGAGTCACACCTGAGGCCATGAAGAAAAAAACAACAACTATTCAGCCTAAATCCTAATAAAACATGAAAAAAAAAATGAATGATAAACTTTACATCCCCTTATGTGCATTCCTTAACCATTGTTTTAGAGACTGGCTCAATCCCAGTTGACTTGAAGGTAGTTCATGTCTTAGTATCTTTAAAAAGGGAGCGAAATCAGACTCTGAAATGGTGAAAATGACAGATCAGTAACTTTGGCTTGTATAGCTAGCAATCTTCTCCAATTACATATGTAAATGACTCTCACATGACAGTAAATAGTCTTTACATGAAAAAATTCAGTATGGTTTCCAAAGAAAAAGGTCTTTCATATTAACTCTACTGCTAGAAGTTATGTAGAGTTTGATACTTTGAACAAGAGAAAAAGGTCTTTCATATTAACTCTACTGCTACTGCTAGAAGTTATGAAGAGTTTGAACAAGCATATGGATGATGGAACTGCATTTGATGTCATCTTCTTCATTTTTTAAAAAGCTCTTGACTCAGTATTGCATGAAAAGTTACTTCTTAAACTGAATGCCAACAGAATTTGTCATTCTAAAATGGACAGAACCATTTTAACTGGTACAAAATAAGGGTTCAGTCATCCTTTGATCAGATTTATTGACGTGTTATAAGTGACAGAATGATGCCAAAAGCACATGCAAAGTATTTGTTGATGAGACAAAGATATAGACTAGTGTTAGTACCTAGCATCATCCTAGGTGGACTGAGTAATGAATTAAAAGTGATCAGATGACTTGAATCTGTATTTTAATATATTGAAACGTACAGTAAACCATATTGGTAAAACTGACCCCAGATGTGACAGTACAATGAAATAAATAAGGATGATAAAAAAAAAATCACCATACAACAAAGAAAAAGACCTTGATGTTACATTTGGTTGGCTATTGATTTTTTACACTCAAAGTGAAAAGGCAATTTCACATAGCAAATCAGATGTTGTGAATGATTAAACAGACATTAGTAGATAAGGAAACATTTACATAACTATAGAGGTCATTAGTTTGCCCACATCTAGAATGTAATCTCAATGTGGAACCCAAATCTTAAACGCCGACCACAATGTATCGGACATGTACAGAGTAGAGCAGCCTGCATGGTCAAAGAATGTGAAGGTACGAACTGTCAAGACAGGTTATGATTGCTGAATGTACTCTCATTAAAAGGAAGATGAAGAAGAGGTGATCTAATTTCTAAGATGTATGAATTATGAAATAACTAAGAAGATATTAACTTTGAGTCATTCTTTTCATTGTCATATGATGATTAAAACCTGAAATCTAGAGGATAGAGTACACATTCTGTGTTTCAATATAAACAAGCATGAAAAATTGTTTTGGCAATAGATTTGCTAACATATGAAGCTCACTATCACTATCAGCTGATCTTAAAACAGCACCATCTACTGATGCATTAAGAAAACTTCTGGACACATCTTCAACTTTTAGTGCTTTACTTTTTGATTTTGATGATTAACTGACAGTCAGTTAGAATATGCCATGCAACTTGCAAACCTGTTTTAAAAGCTTGGAAAGCTATGACATAAAAAGCCAAGAGACTTAGGCTTGTGCGGGTCGCTGTGCAACTGCTGCTTCTTCTGTGATCTTTGGGAATGTTGGGGCAAACCTACAGTGAAGTCTGGATGTAGCTGCAAGAAAGGCCCGTCACTCGCGCTCTTACTAAGTGAAAGGTTCTTCTTCTTCTTCTTTCTTTGAGTGTCCACCTTCATCGTGTTGATTATTCTGACACTTTTGTGTGTATGACCATTTTTTATCCCACCATTAAGGCAGCCATACTCCAACTTCAGGCAAGGTGCATGCTATGTGTAACGTGTCATCCATATTAACGGCCAAACTGGCCTTCTCTTCCGAAAGTTGGTGATGGGATTTTAAGTGTGTGCAAGATGTTGTGTGTGCGTTCACACACGGAACCTCGGTTTATAGTGTCATTCGAAGGACTGTATGAGGAATGGAGTCAGAACCAATGTTAACACCGAAGGAAAAATCCCCCTGTACCGAAATTCAAACCCGTAACCTCAGGATCATGAGTCCGGCGCTCTACCAACTGAGCTATTCCGGCCCCCAAGGTTAAATCCTAGGTCAGTGGCTTATAAGCTCTTAGATCAGTCTGAAAAGAAGGTCTGACTGGAACGATCATATGTTGAAGTCAGTTGTCTGTGCTGTTCCCTTCAGTACAGGCTGTTCCACCTGTGGACAGTTTGGGCTGTTAGGGGACAGTATAGGTTAGCATCTGCTGTGTCAGGGAATCAGGTTGTGCTAGGGGACAGTATAGGTTAGCCTCTGCTGTGTCGGGGAATCAGGTTGTGCTAGGGGACAGTATAGGTTAGCCTCTGCTGTGTCAGGGAATCAGGTTGTGCTAGGGGACAGTATAGGTTAGCCTCTGCTGTGTCGGGGAAACAGGTTGTGCTAGGGGACAGTATAGGTTAGCCTCTGCTGTGTCGGGGAAACAGGTTGTGCTAGGGGACAGTATAGGTTAGCCTCTGCTGTGTCGGGGAATCAGGTTGTGCTAGGGGACAGTATAGGTTAGCCTCTGCTGTGTCGGGGAATCAGGTTGTGCTAGGGGACAGTATAGGTTAGCCTCTGCTGTGTCGGGAAAACAGGTTGTGCTAGGGGACAGTATAGGTTAGCCTCTGCTGTGTCAGGGAAACAGGTTGGGACGGGTGACTAGTTTCAGTGGTGACACAGGTTTATTCTGATAAGGCATAGACCTAGCACTGAGGAGCTCTCTTGTGTCACATTGTGTATTGTCATAATCATAATTCTGATAAGGCATAGACCTAGCACTAAGGAGGTCTCTGTGTCACATTGTGTACTGTCATAATCATAATTCTGATAAGGCATAGACCTAGCGCTGAGGAGGTCTCTTGTGTCGCATTGTGTGCTGTCCTAATCCTAATCATAGTCACTGTTTTCACAGGATGAATCAAGTAGTGAGCCATACTCATTAGATCCATCATGCTTGCTTTCTGCACTCCTCATACTCATGGTAATCAAATGACGTCGAGTCGCATTCCGCTTTTAAGATCACGAAAGCAGTGCCAAGATAGGGTTGGTTATTTCTCATAGTCTTGATGACAGAGAAAAACGGTAACCTTCATAGATCAGTTTTGCATAATTGGGAGATCTGAGTGTTCCTTTCACTTTTTGTTTGTGGTTTTGCTAAATCAAACTTTTGAAATGCATTCAATTAAGCTGACCAATTATTGTGAACCTCTGAAGTAGACAGAGAATCAAGAGACTACACACATAGACTCAGGTTTTTTTTTTCTTTTTGTTTTCTTCTTTTTTTTTCTAGCAAACATCAAGACAATGAGGACGACGCACTTCCTGTCGACAAGCTGGCTAGTACTGCTGCTCAGCACGGTGGCAGTGATGACCTCAGTGGCCTCCCCTGTGGCCCCTGCGTCAGACGAGATCAGGTCCTTGCCGGGCCTGAAGAAACAACCCAACTTCAAGCAGTACTCAGGGTACCTGCAGGCCTCCGGCACCAAGCACCTGCATTACTGGTAGGGGGCACCTGCATTACTGGTAGGGGGCACCAGGGGGCACCTGCATTACTGGTAGGGGGCAACTGCATTACTGGTAGGGGGCAACTGCATTACTGGTAGGGAGAAGTGCATTACTGGTAGGGGGCAACTGCATTACTGGTAGGAAGGAGTGCTTTTGTTTGTTTGTTTGCTTGTGTTTTGTTCACAGGAATGAAGAGGTTGGGACATTAGGTAAAAAAGGTGGAAGGAACACATGGTTAGTGTGTGTTTACTTGTGTCTGCGTGTGAATGGGTAAGAGAGACAGAAGCGGTCTGTAACTTTATAACTGGCTATCATTACTACTTTTTTTTTATCCATAATATTGTATGAGTTTTAGATATATCTCCATATTTTGTTTTTATATTTTATTTTTATTAAATGGTTTTTTTTGTTTTTTTTTGTAAGTGAATAAATATATATTTCAATTCTGAGCAGATAAAACACAGTTATTCATGAACAAAGTTATTCTTTCTGTTCTCAAGGATGGAAATGACCCTTTACATAATATCACCTCATTTTTCAGTTCCAAAATTTGTATTAAATGTTATTTTGTCAATATTTTTTTTCCTGAAAAAAAGGAGGACAAGGGAAGGGAAAGGGTAGAAAAAGAAAGAGTAAACAAACAATACAAAAAAAAAGCAAAACAATTTTGGTTTGTTGCAGATCCACATTTTGTAATGTGAGTACAGTATTCTCCATACATGTGTACAGTGCAATTTATCTTCACTGTACAGTGCTATTTATCTTCAGTGTACAGTGCTATTTATCTTCAGTGATAGGAACTTTGTTGGTTGATATATATCGCTTTCACCCGACGCCAGGGACTAAGATCTCCCATCCAGTTCTACAACCTCCCCCTCCCACACTCCCCCTCCCACACTCCCCTACCCTCACTCCCTTCAAGAGGGTGGCTAATTTTACTTTCCAAAGATTGACAGCTTTGTAATTCGATGCAGGGCTTGTAGAGCAATGTTTGTTTTAAACATAATAAATGACAAAGATTGACAGCTTTGCAATTCCATGCAGGGTTTGTAGAGCAATGTTTGTTTTAAACGTAATAAATGACAAAGATTGACAGCTTTGTAACTCGATGCAGGGCTTGTAGAGCTATTTTTGTTTTAAACATAATAAATGGCAAAGATTGACAGCTTTGTAACTGGATGCAGGGCTTGTAGAGCAATGTTTGTTTTAAACGTAATAAATGACAAAGATTGACAGCTTTGTAACTCGATGCAGGGCTTGTAGAGCTATTTTTGTTTTAAACATAATAAATGACAAAGATTGACAGCTTTGTAACTGGATGCAGGGCTTGTACAGCAATGTTTGTTTTAAACATAATAAATGACAAAGATTGACAGCTTTGTAATTTGATGCAGGGCTTGTAGAGCTATTTTTGTTTTAAACATAATAAATGACAAAGATTGACGGCTTTGTAACTCGATGCAGGGCTTGTAGAGCAATGTTTGTTTTAAACATAATAAATGACAAAGATTGACAGCTTTGTAATCGATGCAGGGCTTGTAGAGCAATGTTTGTTTTAAACATAATAAATGACAAAGATTGACAGCTTTGTAACTCGATGCAGGGCTTGTAGAGCTATTTTGTTTTAAACATAATAAATGACAAAGATTGACAGCTTTGTAACTGGATGCAGGGCTTGTAAGCAATGTTTGTTTTAAACATAATAAATGACAAAGATTGACAGCTTTGTAACTTGATGCAGGGCTTGTAGAGCTATTTTTGTTTTAAACATAATAAATGACAAAGATTGACAGCTTTGTAACTGATGCAGGGCTTGTAGAGCAATGTTTGTTTTAAACATAATAAATGACAAAGATTGACAGCTTTGTAATCGATGCAGGGCTTGTAGAGCTATTTTGTTTTAAACATAATAAATGACAAAGATTGACAGCTTTGTAACTCGATGCAGGGCTTGTAGAGCAATGTTTGTTTTAAACTTTAATAAATGACAAAGATTGACAGCTTTGTAACTCGATGCAGGGCTTGTAGAGCAATGTTTGTTTTAAACATAATAAATGACAAAGATTGACAGCTTTGTAACTCGATGCAGGGCTTGTAGAGCAATGTTTGTTTTAAACATAATAAATGACAAAGATTGACAGCTTTGTAATCGATGCAGGCTTGTAGAGCAATGTTGTTAACTTACAAGATTGAACTTGTAACTCAGCAGCTTGTAAGCTATTTTGTTTTAAACATAATAATGACAAAGATTGACAGCTTTGTAACTGGATGCAAGGCAGTTGATTAAGCAATGTTTGTTTTAAAACATAATAAATGACAAAGATTAACAGCTTTGCAGTTCGATGCAGTGCTTGTAGAGCAATGTTTGTTTTAAACATAATAAATGACAGAGATTGACAGCTTTGTAACTCAATGCAGGGCTTGTAGAGCAATGTTTGTTTTAAACATAATAAATGACAAAGATTGACAGCTTTGCAATTCGATGCAGGGCTTGTAGAGCAATGTTTGTTTTAAACATAATAAATGACAAAGATTGACAGCTTTGTAACTGGATGCAGGGCTTGTACAGCAATGTTTGTTTTAAACATAATAAATGACAAAGATTGACAGCTTTGTAATTCGATGCAGGGCTTGTAAAGCAATGTTTGTTTTAAGCATAATAAATGACAAAGATTGACAGCTTTGTAATTTGATGCAGTGCTTGTAGAGCAATGTTTGTTTTAAACATAATAAATGACAAAGATTGACAGCTTTGTAATTCAATGCAGGGCTTGTAAAGCAATTTTTCTTTTAAACATAATAAATGACAAAGATTGACAGCTTTGTAACTCGATGCAGGGCTTTTAAAGCAATGTTTGTTTTAAACATAATAAGTGACAAAGTTTGAGACAACAGACAGAGCAGAAGAAGTGTTCTTGCAATGTTTGTAGAAGTGTTTTGCCACAATGTCAGTCACAAGTAGCATAGGAGGGACTTTCATTCTTTCATTTTCCAGCAGATGAGAACGGGTAAGGTTTGTCCGTTGAGAGCCTGAAAGTGAAAACATTCAACCAGTGGAAGTACATGGAAATACTAGAGGGTGGTCGAGAAAGGAAAAAAAAAAAAAAGAGGCAGCTTCCCTCATGAATGAAGTGAGCAAGGCATGCACACATACATAAAAGAAGGTTGATATTGTGCTACAACATACAGAAATATTGACAGGAAATGGCTGAGCACCACGCTGATACACTGTGCCAATGTAGATCTGACAATATGTTCAGATCTACAGTTGTTGTGACACTGCATCAGTACTTGACAACATTCAGAAACTGCCTTAGTTATGGTGATTAACCAGTGGTGGACATTTATTTACAGTATTTGACAGCCCCCTCCAACTCTGCCCCCCCCCCCCCCCTTCCTCCCTTTCCTACCCAACCACCACCCTTACCCCTGAACGTACATGCACTTTTACAGACATATTCACACACAGACACAGACACATACACACGCACACACACACACACACACACACACACACACAAACAGAGAAACACGCACACACTCACAAACGCACAAACGCATGTATGCTCTCTCTCATCTCTCTCTCTCTCTCTCTCTCTCTCTCTCTCTCTCTCTCTTTCTGCTGTGACCTTTTCTTGAATGAATTATCAATATTGTTATCATTCTCGTTCTCATTCTCATTCTCTCTCTCAGTCTCTCTCTCTCTCTCTCTCTCTCTCTCTCTCTCTCTCTCTCTCTCTCTCTCTCTCTCTCTCTCTCTGTCAAGCTTCTCAACCACTCCATTTAATTTCTGCTGCTTTGTTTTCCTGTTTCCTTTCTGTTCTCTCAGTGTGTAAATGTTTTTTTTTTTTTTTCTCTCCTTTATCTTATCCACTGATTCTTCCTTGCTCTCTCTGTCTGTCTGCAACATACATTATACCCACCTCTTCGTAATTGAACAAATGGAAATCTGAAATTATAAATCTAAAGAGTAAATGAAGTTGTCTCTCACAGAAAATATTTTTGTATTCCTTTTCTGTGTCGGCACACTGTGCTTGATTTAACCACTACCTCCGTCACTTTTACACAAGACATAAAAATGTGTTGGAAATGTGTCAGCTACTAGAGACCACACAAACACACAGCACATTCACCATTAGAATGTAAGGATCAAAAATGGAAACACTGCTGACAAATAAACATTTATATTATTTTCTGTGCGTTGATTGATCACTGTCATCATGGTACCAAGGGATGCAAGTGAGATCGCATACTATATCACAAAGTACATAGTAGAATCCCCCTTGTATCAGAAATATTGATCAAGGTCTCACTGTTTTTCTGCCTATAACAGGTGGAGTTTTTTTTGTGTGTGTGTTTGTTTGGTTGGTTTTTGTTTCTTTTGTCTTTTTGGGTTTTTGTTTTTTAGTTGTTGTTTTTTTTGTACCCCCAAATACAGTAGAAAGAAACGTTGTAGAAGAGACTTCATTTTGGCTGTGTGAACGTGGACTACTTTTACTTTCCTGTGTCCACCACAGTCCGTGCTGTTATCCTTCAAAGCAAATCTTAAACATATTCTTCTCTTTTTCAGCTGCCTTTGAACTCTTTCGTCAAATTTTGCGTTCCATCATCGTAACCGTCTTCCTTTCTTTCTGTTTTTCAGACTTGTTTTTTGTCTGTCGCATGAATTTGTGTGTTTATGCTGGGGGTAGAAAGAGGTTACAGGCAGAAGGGTGTTGGTGTCTTGCAAATGTGTGTAGAGTGGGAGGGGGGGGGGATGGGGGGGGGGGGGGTAAGACGAGGTGATGTGAGGGGTAAATCAGGATAACAGATGTGTGCTGACTCATGTTTGTATCCAAGTGCGGGTGTTCGAGTGCATTCAGTTGATGCTGGAAAATGATTTGTATTGTTGAAAAGCACTTTGGAGACATTCCATTATTGTTATTGTTTGTCACATGCACACACGCACGCATGCATGCACGCACACGCGTGTGCACACACACGCGCGCGTGCGCGCACACACACACACACCACACACACACACACACACACACACACACACACGCTGAGAACATGTATGGTTTACAGTAATTTGTTTCCTACATGTACATAGCACATTTTTAGAATATTTTGTGCGAAATGTATTTAGTCATAACCTGTACATTAAACTTGTAATTGGTCTAGAATAAAAATTGGGTACATTATTTAAAAAGGATTTAGGATCAGTTCCTTTCCTTGAACGCACTGCTGATAATACTTGCTAGTTGAATTTATCAGAAAATCATTAAATCAATCCCTCATCACTTTCTCTATACATTTGTAATACTCACAAAGGTCTAGTTTGATAATTAGTCAGACTGAGCCTTCTGTGTTGCGCGCTGCTCTCCTAGCAGCCTGATCTGCCCACTCATTTGAAAATATTCCTAATTCCTTTAATAGACAATTGGTGAATTAAATGCTTTATTTCTTTTATCATCACTAATCGTGACTTTATATTTGGGGATCTAAGGGCATATAAGACAGATTTGGAGTCTACACAAAATATATTTTACAAACATTTATCAGGAGGTCTGCAAGATAATGTCAGGCCATAAGAATGGCTACTAGTTCAGCAGTAAAAATAGAATAAAGCCTGCCCATATGATAACATTTTTCTATTTTTAATGAAGGAATCACAAAGGTTGTAACTACGTTGCCTGTTTCGAGAATAGATCCATCTGTATATATTTTTAGATAGTTTGCATAGTCATAATACTAATAAATCAGTTAGTTCCTCAATTATTACTTGATCAAATTTCATTTAATAATTCATTGTCCACAGAGGACATTTTAAATAATAATCAGTTATGTATAAAAACGACTGCTGAACTTCAATAAAGGCAATATGGAAAATGAGTACTTTGAAATCCTTTTTTCAAAAAATAATAAACACTCAAGCTTTTGGGTCTTAGACCCTTCATCAGGAAACACTAAACAGTGAACACAAGGGAAAAAATGTCAAAGTGACGAAAAAGAACATAAAAGAACAAATGACATCAACACAGATTGATGTCACAACAGTATTGTGTTACACTTTTCCCCTGGTAGCCCAGCATAATGCAAACATTTGCTACATGTGTTAGGTCTGTTAGGTTTCTGCTAACAGCCTCCCTACGAATTACTTTTCCACCAGCCCCCCCCCCCCCCCCCCCCCACACACACACACACACCACACACATGCATGTGATTGAGCAGGTTTGTCCCAGAACAACTCCAAGACAGACCTTACTATTATATAGAAAAGGGAAATAACCATGCATGTGATTAACAGGTTTGTGGAGTCCCAGAACAACCCCAAGACAGACCTTACTATTATATAGCAAAGGGCAATAACCATGCATGTGATTAACACAGAACAACCGTAAGTCAGACCCTCTTATCATATAGAAAAGGGAGACAATCATGCATGTGATTGACCAGGTTTGTGGAGTCCCAGAACAACCCCAAGACAGACCCGGTGGTTCTGTGGCTGAACGGCGGTCCAGGCTGCAGTTCTGACCTGGGACTGCTCACAGAACACGGCCCCTTCCGCATCCAGGATGACGGCGCCACTCTTCTTCACAACCCCTTCAGCTGGAATTTGGTCAGACTGCATCTCTGTCTCTCTTGTGCCTGTGTTTGCCTTGGTGTGTTCTGTGGAATCTTCACATGTCTGTCTCTCTTGTGTCTGTGTTTGCCTTGGTGTGTTCTGTGGAATCTTCACATGTCTGTCTCATCTTGTGCCTGTGTTTGCCTTGTGTGTGTCCGTGAATCTTCACATGTCTGTCTCTCTTGGTTCTGTGTTTGCCTTGGTGTGTTCTGTGGAATCTTCACATGTCTGTCTCTCTTGTGCCTGTGTTTGCCTTGGTGTGTTCTGTGGAATCTTCACATGTCTGTCTCTCTTGTGCTGTGTTTGCCTTGGTGTGTTCTGTGGAATCTTCACATGTCTGTCTCTCTTGTGCCTGTGTTTGCCTTGGTGTGTTCTGTGGAATCTTCACATGTCTGTCTCTCTTGTGCCTGTGTTTGCCTTGGTGTGTTCTGTGGAATCTTCACATGTCTGTCTCTCTTGTGTCTGTGTTTGCCTTGGTGTGTTTTATGTAATCTTCACATCTCTGTCTGTCTTGAGCCTGTGTTTGCCTTGGTGTGTTCTATGTAATCTTCACATCTCTGTCTCTCTTGTGCCTGTGTTTGCCTTGGTGTGTTCTGTGTAATCTTCACATGTCTGTCTCTCTTGTGCCTGTGTTTGCCTTGGTGTGTTTTATGTAATCTTCACATCTCTTTCTGTCTTGTGCCTGTGTTTGCCTTGGTGTGTTGTATGTAATCTTCACATCTCTGTCTGTCTTGTGCCTGTGTTTGCCATGGTGTGTTCTATGTAATCTTCACATCTCTGTCTATCTTGTGCCTGTGTTTGCCTTGGTATCTTCTATGTAATCTTTGCATATCTGTCTATCTTGTGCCTGTGTTTGCCTTGGTATCTTCTATGTAATCGTTGCATCTCTGTCTATCTTGTGCCTGTGTTTGCCTTGGTATCTTCTGTTTTATCTTTTCCTTATGTTCAGTGTTCCCTGATGTTGAAAGAAATGCGGCATAAGTGGAAGCCATTGGAGATCAGATTTCCATCATTTCCATTTCCATAGTTTACCGACAGATTTCTGTGTTTGTGTGTGGTGGAAGCCATTGGAGATCAGATTTCCATCATTTCCATTTCCGTAGTTTACCGACAGATTTCTGTGTTTTGTGTGTGCATGTTCTGTTTGCTCCTTTTTCAGTTGTTTTGTGTGTACTTGGAGCTCTTTGTCTTTCTTTGTCTGTCTCTGTCCATCACTCCCAGTATCATTCTGTGAAACAGATCGAAGAGCGTGGTTATGTTTTCTAGCAGTCTTTTAAGTATGTATAATGCACTTCATTTTGCACTCTGCTTTTTTTTGGTTATTTTGAAAAAAATCCTTTTGTCTGCCATTCAAATATGTGTGTATCACTGAATGTGTGTATGGTGGAATGGGTTGGGTGGGTGGAATGGGTTGGGTGGGTTGTTGGAATGGCGTGCTTGTCGGTGTGTCTGTACAGGTGTGTAATGGGGGGAGATTGGGGAGTGGGCAGAGGCAGCTAAAAAATCACTCTTTATGTATGAAAATTCAATTGTGACCAGTTAATGATAGTCCATCTTTGATAAAGCTGTGAATAGGTGCTCTAGAATGTATATATAAAACCTGCGCTGTCAATATATAACATCTATGTGTGTTACGCCTAGAGTTCGATTTCACCTATGCTTATCATTGGTCGATTCAGATCTATGTATCTTGTGTTTCGCTTTGTGTGGTTTATGTGATGCTTTATTTCCCAAATAATATATGCACAAATGGTGTAATCGTTCTAGAGGCCATTGAATTATCAGAATAACGGAGAAAGAGCCAGAAATTCACTTTTGAATGTATCAAGCATTTTGATTGGATACATGTAATGGTTCTTGATTCATGGTTCTTGATTGTTCTAGAAAGCTCCATTTGATTGGATACAACAGGTAATGGTTCTTGATTCATGGTTCTTGATTGTTCTAGAAAGCTCCATTTGATTTCAGGTGGCCAACATGCTGTACCTGGAGGCTCCAGCAGGTGTTGGGTATTCCTACGCTGACGATGGGAACTACACCACCAATGATGATCTGGTATGTGTGTGGGGACTTGTCAGACTGCCAGTAGACTCTGTTGGATTCTGTGTGCGTGTGTGTGTGTGTGTGTGTGTGTGTGTGTGTGTGTGTGTGTGTGTGTGTGTGTTCGCATCTGTGAGTCTCTGTGTGTGTCTGTGTTTCTGTGTGTGTGGTATATATATATATATATATATATATATATATATATGTATATATGTACGTAGTATGTGTGTGTGATATATATATATATATATATGTACGTAGTATGTGTGTGTGTGTGTGTGTGTGTTTCAGTGATGATTTGGCAATTGATCTATCATTTCAAGCTCACCCCCTCCCCTGGCCTCTTTCCCAGACAGGGACACATGTTTTCCTTTTGTCGTTGTTTGGAAGTGGTTGTGAGTTTACCACTCACGTTTTTCATCTCATTCTTCTCCTCTCATCCTCCCTTCTCCCACCCTCCTCCCCAGTTCTTCTGGTGTTCTCACCTCAGGGTCTGGTCATAGCTGTGAGAAAGAAGCCAGTCATGTTCTCATGCTTCCTGCCTAAACTAGTGGCTGGTGTCTTCTTGGCCTTAACAGTCAGCATTATGAGCTACTTTAAAAAAAAAAAAGCTGGGGGGATTTTGTCTGAATTTGCTGATGCATATACTCCCAGAATGATCTTCCTACCAGATGGATCATTCAGTTTTCCTTCTTTACTTGTCCTGGCTCACCTGTCGTAATTGTGTGAGGAAAGATAGGGGAAGTTCAAGTGAACTGTTCACAACTGGAAATGACCTAAGTGAATATGAAATGAGGCAGGGAACAGCAAACAATAAACAACAGACAAGCATGGGCGTGTATTGGTTTTCTTGTGGGAGCAAGAGTTGGCCTTCTTGTTTGTTGGGAATGGCCATTTTTTTGCAAGGGAGATCACCCTGTGGGTAAGCATCAGCAAGTTCGGATTAGCTTCCTCCCTCTCCTCAGGGTTTGTTGTTGTTGTTGTTGTTTTTTGTTGTTCGTTTTGTTTTTGTTTATATCCTGATTGGTAAAGAATGGAATGTGTCAAGTAGGAATGAGGCACTTGTTTAAACAGATAAATGTATTGGGAAAATACTTTTATTAAAAAAGAAATTTTCACTAACATGGGTTCATCATTTGTCTGTCAGGTGGCCCACGATAACTACTTGGCTCTCAAAGACTTCTTCCGCAAGTTCCCTGCATTCAGCAACAGCAATGACTTCTTCATCACGGGTGAAAGTTATGGAGGGGTGTATGTGCCCTCCCTCAGTGCTTTGGTTGTGGATGACACCACCATCAAGTTCAAGGTTAACATCGTGATGGGATTGTTGCATGTACATGTAGTGTGTGTTTGAATGTGTGTGTGTGTGTGTGTGTGCACGTTCACTTGTGACCGCATGTTTGTGTGTGTTATGGGTTATTTGTTACCCTGTTTTTTCAGAGTTAGTATTCAAATAATGTGTGTACATGTAAGTTAAAAGGAGGGAGGAGAGAGCTTGTTTTGTGGGCGGAATGTAATATTGCGAAGAACTTGGGTTTGTGTGTGTGTATGTGTGTGTGTGTGTGTGTGTGTTGTGTGTTCATTGTTAATTTCAGTGCCAGGTCTTGTGCTGCTTAATTCCAACAGTAAAGTGACAAATGTTACCTACCTCTGCTGCTGTGTCCTCAGTCATCCTGAACCTGTGTTTCCACTAACCCCTGTTCATGCAGGGAGATTCCCAGTTAATTACACCATCACAGGGCCTGCTCTGGCAGCTTTGCTGTAAACATGACCAGGAAAAAGGTTTCCAAACAGATTAAAACAGGTTTGGACAGATCAAAGGACACCTGCTGCTGAGTTAACATTGTTAGTTATACAAAAGAGGGTTTAATTTTTGTGTAGAATGCATCATCAGAAATACGATTCTTCTGAATTAATACGTTATGACCTCATGATGAAAGAAAATGTGTGTCTCACACACACACACACACACACACACACACACACACAACTCTCTCTCTCTCTCTCTCTCCACACACACACACACACACCTCTCTCTCTCACACACACACACACACACACACACTCTCTCTCTCTCTCTCTCTCACACACACACACACACACACACTCTCTCTCTCACACACACACACACACACTCTCTCTCTCTCTCTCTTCTCTCTCACACACACACACACACTCTCTCTCTCTCACACACACACACACACACACACACACCTCTCTCTCTCTCTCTCTCTCTCTCACTCACACACACACACACACACACACACACACACACACACACACACACACACAGTAGGTATCCTTCAGTCTCGGAAGACTATGGAGTTGCGCTCTAGGTGTCTATTCTGGTACAGCGACGGGTGTGGCTGGCCAGTCCGACGCGGGAATGACAGTCCCTGTGGCAGAGGGCACAGATGAAGTCTGACGCTGGTCTACACACACACACATTAAAACTGTATATGATACACTAGGAAAATAATGAGCACTGAATAATCATAGCAGTTTGTGTTTTCTGTGCTCTCATGATTTGATTATGTGAAGATGGAGATATCAGTGTATACTGAGAGATCCAGAAAATGGCAGCATTCTACAGTATAGAGGATACATTCATTTCACTCAATGAATGTGCATCATCTGATGATATGCTAAAACAGGGCCGCTGTTGATGCTTACTTTGTTAGACCTCGCACACAACTTACCCTTTGAAACTATGTTTTCAGAGTCAGCCGGCCCTTTGAATCTGAAAAGCAGCAGTCACAGACAAGAACTCCATATAATTCTGTTGTTTGCTTGACCATAGCAATTCAAAGGTTGACGCATGGTCCTGTAAATCTTTGGAGGTTTTTTTTTTTCCCGGTAACCTCATTAAAAGATATGGTTCATTCTCCAATACACACAATCACTGGGGGTCTGGTGTGCAGTGCATGCATGCAAGACAGGCTGAAAACAGAACGAACATGTCAGGCAGCGCTCCAAACCTAAAACTTTGGAGAAAATGGTGATGTTGGACAGTCAGTTACAATGTAAATGAAACGATTGAGATGCTCGTGACAATCCTTTAGAAAAACCATTGTAGGGGTCAATTTTGTGCTTGAAACAGTAGTCAGTGGAGCCTTTGAAAACAGTAGCCAGTGGAGCCTTTGAAAACAGTAGCCAGTGGAACCTTTGAAAACAGTAGCCAGTTGAGCCTTTGAAAACAGTAGCCAGTGGAGCCTTTGAAAACAGTAGCCAGTGGAGCCTTTGAAACAGTAGCCGTGGAACTTGAAAACAGTAGCCAGTGGAACCTTTGAAAACAGTAGCCAGTGGAGCCTTTGAAAACAGTAGCCAGTGGAGCCTTTGAAAACAGTAGCCATTGGAGCCTTTGAAAACAGTCGCCAGTGGAGCCTTGGAAACAGTAGCCATTGGAGCCTTTGAAAACAGTAGCCAGTGGAACCTTTGAAAACAGTAGTCAGTGGAACCTTTGAAAACAGTAACCAGTGGAACCTTTGAAAACAGTAGCCAGTGGAGCCTTTGAAAAGCGGTCTATTATTCTGTTTAAAAGGCAGTGGAAAAGATTCTGAAAATGAAAAATGAGCGCAGGAAACTCTGGTGCTTAAAAGATGTATCATACAGTTTATGGACGTTTGTTTTGAGAAAAGGGAATGGAAAGCATGCTTCTAATTGTGCATCGCTCAGTAGGTTAAGAATGTGGTTTTTCTTTTGTGTGTTGTGTCCAAAAGTTTTCACTCTGAAGAAAAGTTATCTGGCAGGAAAAGTATGCTGATTCAGAACTGGCTTTGAATCATTGATGTTCCAACAAGACCTTTTTTTTTTTTACATGATTAGCTTTGCTATGATCAATTAGTTTGTTAATACTTTTCCTGTGAGTACTTTTTAATTTCTGAACAACAAAAAAAGCAGTGCGGCTTGTGTTGGTTTTCAGGGGTTCGCTGTTGGAAACGGGCTGTCCAGCTACGATCTGAACGATGACTCTCTCATCTACTTTGTCTACTATCATGGACTGATCGGACAAGAGTGAGTGAAGTTTCTTTCAGAAGACTGCAGACAGAGGCACAATGCTTGGGGTGGTGTGGAATTTTCACTACTGTCCTCAGACTGTGTTTTGCTGTATTACATTGTTTTGTGCTATGCCAAGATTGTATTGTGTTGTGCTGTAACTGTACTCTGCCTTGAGTTGTATTTATTCTATTGTATTGTATTGCAAGACATTTTCTTGTATGGTAGGACATTGTATTGCAGTATACTGTATTGTGTTTTGTTGTGTTACAAGTGTGATGTGTTGCTGTCTTGTATGACGTTATACTGTATTGCACACGATTTTCATTCTTTCGTTTATAGTTTCTTTCGATAGTATAATGTGTAACTGTATTGTACGACATTACATTATACTGTATTGCACAATATTGATAGGGGTGACATCAGAGGGTTGTGGATGAGCAGTGAGAGTTCTTTGTTGCTCCAGCTGCAGTGAGCCGTGGGGCTGACATCAGAGGGTTGTGGATGAGCAGTGAGAGTTCTTCTGTGACTCCAGCTGCAGTGAGCCGTGGGGCTGACATCAGAGGGTTGTGGATGAGCAGTGAGAGTTCTTCTGTTGCTCCAGCTGCAGTGGGTCGTGGGGCTGACATCACAGGTTTGTGGATGGGCAGCGAGAGTTCTTCTGTGACTCCAGCTGCAGTGGGTCATGGGGCTGACATCAGAGGGTTGTGGATGAGCAGCGAGAGTTCTTCTGCGACTCCAACTGCAGTGAGTCGTGGGGCTGACATCAGAGGGTTGTGGATGAGCAGTGAGAGTGCTTCTGCGACTCCAACTGCAGTGAGTCGTGGGGCTGACATCAGAGGTTTGTGGATGAGCAGTGAGAGTTCTTCTGTGACTCCAGCTGCAGTGAGCCGTGGGGCTGACATCAGAGGTTTGTGGATGAGCAGTGAGAGTTCTTCTGCGACTCCAACTGCAGTGAGTCGTGGGGCTGACATCAGAGGTTTGTGGATGAGCAGTGAGAGTTCTTCTGTTGCTCCAGCTGCAGTGAGCCGTGGGGTGACATCAGAGGGTTGTGGATGAGCAGCAAGAGTTCTTCTGTGACTCCAGCTGCAGTGAGTCGTGGGGCTGACATCAGAGGGTTGTGGATGAGCAGCGAGAGTTCTTCTGTGACTCCAACTGCAGTGAGTCGTGGGGCTGACATCAGAGGGTTGTGGATGAGCAGTGAGAGTTCTTCTGTTGCTCCAACTGCAGTGAGTCGTGGGGCTGACATCAGAGGGTTGTGGATGAGCAGCGAAAGTTCTTCTGTGACTCCAACTGCAGTGAGTCGTGGGGCTGACATCAGAGGTTTGTGGATGAGCAGCGAGAGTTCTGTGACTCCAGCTGTAATGGGTTGTGGGGCTGACATCAGAGGTTTGTGGATGGGCAGTGAGAGTTCTGTTGCTCCAGCTGCAGTGGGTTGTGCTGGCTTGGAAAGAAGGCTGAAGCCAGAAAGAGTCAAAGATGTTTGATGGTGAGGTTGTGTCTCCTGGAGTCTTCAGAGGTTGACAGAAGAACCACAAGACACTGGAGTCATCGCTGCAGTGCGAAGACCTCGTTCTGAGATCTTGCCCTGGATTTGATTTTTGAGTTTTTGAAAGAAATCGACGTTTTTAAGATATGATTTGATTTGAACTTCCGAGTGTGGCAGACTCTTTTCTTTTTTTTTTTTTTTTGAGTGTGGGTCTTCTGATGTAAACAAAATAATTGGTATTGAGTTTTAACTTTGCATTTTTTTTTTTAATGACTTATGAGTTGAATTCAATGCGGTGACAGCCCTGCTATGGCCCATTGCGGTCAGCTGGGCTATAAGCAACATTACCATGACCATTAATTCTCTCAGTTTGTCCTGATTTTTGTGTGTGTGTATGTAGTGTTTCAGCCTTTTTTTCTTCTTTTTTTTAAGTGTTTCAACCTGTTTTTTTTTTTTTTTAAGTGTTTAAACCTTATTTAAAAAAATTTT
The DNA here is from genome assembly GCA_033310375.1 of Conus canariensis. Lineage (NCBI taxonomy): Eukaryota > Metazoa > Mollusca > Gastropoda > Neogastropoda > Conidae > Conus > Conus canariensis. Next base: position 50,174,481 of record CM065743.1, on the reverse strand, counting down.
TCTTTGTTTTAAGTGTTTCAGCCGGGTATGGCTTTGTGGTCAGCAGGGCTTACAGCAACATGATACAAACGATTTTTATTTTTGACTTTCATTGGATGTCATCAGTCCTTAAGATGGTCTGTGACCAAAACCTCAAAGATTTTTGTTCTGTTTTTTTTTTTCTTCAAATGTTAAATCATCTGAGCATCCACAAAGGTACCTTGCATTGCACAACATGATTTGATGATTTTTGTGGTCTCACACTTTGCCACGGAAATGCCTCTGTGTAATTTGAGCAGATTGTTGTAGCTGTTGGATTTGAGTCAGCAGAGGCCTTGGTGCTACATTGTCCGTTGGTGTGTTGAACGTCTCTGTCAGCCATGTTCACACTTGGCATAACCTGGGGAAAAAAAAGGCACATTTGATATATTTTCTAGAGGAGAATTGAAGCTAGCTGTAAACAGCATCTACTGCTGCTACAGCTGTTGTCCTTAACTGGTAGTCTTGGTGTTCAAAGCTGTCCAAAACGCGGATACAAGAAGGAAATAGTGTCACCCTCTGCAGGCTGTACAGGGCAGAATGGCAGTCACTTTGGAGTGGGGAATGGCTGGTACTGCAGTAACAGTTTAGAAATCCATCATAAGGGGGAGACAACTCTAGACAGAAATGTTCCAGAAAAACTCATCTGTAGAGGGAGCCAATATTGATTGTCACCACAGATACCTTTGTGTCAAATCAGGTTAGCTGTCTTCGGGGAGATGAGGTCATATGACATTGTAAGGTGCCTCCTTTCTTTATTTGTCGTTTTGTTTGTGTGTGCATGTGTTTTTGTTTAACCATCAGAGTTTTGGGAGGTCGGGGTGGGAGGGAGGGTGTTGCTCCATGTACACTATCCTGCCAGGTAGTCCCTTCCTTGTTGCGATGGATTGTGGTGACATGGTCTTTCAAATGCAGTGGAAGCACGGTGGACATCTTGACCGTCAGTCCAAAACTGGGTCGGGAGGTGCATGACTGATTATGTGGGTTTGCAGTAAAACAAATTTTAAACATAATTTTAAGTATCTGGGCTGGTTTACATGGACAAAAACAAATTACAAAACAAAGCACGACACGATTTGGCCTCTTGGGTCTTTTTCAGGCAAGGTAAACAACATTCAGGACAATGAAAACGAAGAAGAGCAATCCCTTGTCTTCTGGAGTTCGGTGCAAGGTGGGCATTGAAATGAAAGGCCAGTGAAGACAGTCCACTGATAAGACCCAGTCATGGGGTGTTGAAATGACCCAGTGAAGGCAGTCCACTGATAGGATCCAGTCATGGGGTGTTGAAATGACCCAGTGAAGGCAGTCCACTGATAGGACCCAGTCATGGGGTGTTGAAATGACCCAGTGAAGGCAGTCCATGCTGATAGGACCCAGTCATGGGGTGTTAAAATGACCCAGTGAAGGCAGTCCAGATAGGACCCACTCATGGGGTGTTGAAATGACCCAGTGAAGGCAGTCCACTGATAGGACCCAGTCATGGGGTATTGAAATGACCCAGTGAAGACAGTCCACTGATAGGACCCAGTCATGGGGTGTTGAAGTGACCCAGTGAAGACAGTCAATGCTGATAGGACCCACTCATGGGTGTAGAAATGACCCAGTGAAGACAGTCCATGCTGATAGGACCCAGTCATGGGGTGTTAAAATGACCCAGTGAAGACAGTCCATACTGATAGGACCCAGTCATGGGGTGTTGAAATGACCCAGTGAAGACAGTCCACTGATAGGACCCAGTCATGGGGTGTTGAAATAACCCAGTGAAGACAGTCCACTGATAGGACCCAGTCATGGGGTGTTGACCCAGTGAAGACAGTCAATGCTGATAGGACCCACTCATGGGTATTGAAATGACCCAGTGAAGACAGTCCATGTTGATAGGATTCCACTCATGGGGTGTTGAAATGACCCAATGAAGACAGTCCACTGATAGGACCCAGTCAGGTCATGGGTGTTGAAATGACCCAGTGAAGGCAGTCCACTGATAGGACCCAGTCAGGTCATGGGGTGTTAAAATGACCCAGTGAAGACAGTGCATGCCGATAGGACCCAGTCATGGGGTGTTGAAATGTCCCAGTGAAGGCAGTCCATGCTGATAGGATCCAGTCATGGGGTGTAGAAATGACCCAGTGAAGGCAGTCCACTGATAGGACCCAGTCATGGGGTGTTGAAATGACCCAGTGAAGACAGTCCACTGATAGGACCCAGTCATGGGGTGTTGAAATGACCCAGTGAAGACAGTCCATGCTGATAGGACCCAGTCATGGGGTGTTGAAATGACTCTGTGAAGGCAGTCCACTGATAGGACCCAGTCATGGGGTGTTGAAATGACTCAGTGAAGACAGTCCACTGATAGGACCCAGTCATGGGGTGTTGAAATGACCCAGTGAAGGTAGTCTACTGATAGGACCCAGTCATGGGGTGTAGAAATGACCCAGTGAAGGCAGTCCACTGATAGGACCCAGTCGTGGGGTGCTGAAATGACCCAGTGAAGACAGTCCATACTGATAGGACCCAGTCATGGGGTGTTGAAATGACCCAGTGAAGACAGTCCACTGATAGGACCCAGTCATGGGGTGTTGAAATGACCCAGTGAAGGCAGTCCACTGATAGGACCCAGTCATGGGGTGTTGAAATGACTCTGTGAAGGCAGTCCACTGATAGGACCCAGTCATGGGGTGTTGAAATGACCCAGTGAAGGTAGTCTAC